>WNYA01000059.1:170022-404095 GCA_019512145.1 Engystomops pustulosus
ACACTAAAAACGCATGATGTGTAGCATACATGCGATACTGATTATCTACAAGGTAAATATGAGTAGATGTTAGTATTAGTAGATAATGTGTTTATTAGTATTGCGAGTCAGTATTATTACATTAGTTATTTGAAGTATTGTTAGTTGATGGTGAGTGGAGTATTGGTAATTAGTTATAATAAGCTCTTATCTACCTACACACCTACTGTATGTTTCCGATACTGAGCTTGCTCATCATCTGATTCTTACCTGCAGTCTGTCGCAGGTGTGCGAATATCTTGGTATATTTGTTCGGTTCCGGTGCGTTTACTCTACCCTCCCTTTCCCTTCGCTCTTTCTCTCCTCTGGTTTGCTTATTTCCCCCCCCTCTTTTTTTCTCTTTCTCTATTCGCTCTTCGGCCTATCTGTCATCCACATATTTTATACCTCAGATCCAGTCAGATAATCTTATCCAATAACGCTGCTCTTCCCCTTTCTTTCCTCTCGGTTAAGAATACTCACCCACTCAAATCATCCATATAATCATACAGTGTGAGGTAATAATTACTCCTATAAACATCCAGTCATATCTACAGCATGTGAGGTATAATACTCCAATATACAGTCATCCATATGCAGTATGTGAGGTGAATAAACCTACCAAATACATCATCTTCATATTACAGTAGTGTGGAGGTAATATCTCCCATATACATCAGCATTATTACAGTATGTGAGGTAATAATACTCCAATTACATCAGTCATATCTACGTTGTGTGAGGGTAAATTAGCTCAATATAATCAGTCATATCTAAAGATGTTGAGGTGTGAATTATACTCAATATACTCCTAGCTCATAAATAACAGTGTGTGAGGCAGGAATAATCACCCAATATACATCAGTTCAACTACATTGAGAGGGTAATAATACTCCAATATACAGTCGTCATATCATAAACAGGGTGTAAGGTAATAATACGCCATTACCCTCCAATAATAGTCATTTTAGCTAAGAGGTGAGGTATAATACCTAATATACATCAGATATTTATCTTACAGTATGTGAGGTATAACTACATCTATGTACTTTAGTCATATTCCAGTGTAGAATGACTTTGTTTTTAACACTTTCGTGTAGACCAAGTAAGCGTTGCCATCCCTGCAAGCTGTCACGATAGACTGAATTACAAACTCGTCTTAACATCAAAAATAGACAAAATAGAAAAGTTTAACCCTTTAAGGACCAGGCGTATTCTATACTTTTTTTATTTTTAATCACTAACAACGATTGTGTCCAAGTAAGAGATCTGTAGCTTGTTTTCTGTAAACAAAATGGCCATTCATAGTGACGGTATTTATTATTGATATCATGTCTGGGAAGGGGGGAAAAAAAAAATTCAAAATGCAGATGAAATTTGTGTAAAAAACGCCATTTTGCTGCGTTTTCTTGTGGGGTGGAATTTACAGCATTCACTGTACGCCACAAATGAAATGTCTACTTTATTCTTTGGGTCAGTGCTATCACAGGGATATAAAATTTCTGTAGGTTTTATAATGTTTTCATACTTTTACAAAACTTAAAAACTCGTATAGAATTTTTTTTTAATTTTGCCATCTTCTGGCGCTAATAACTTTGATATACTCCGGTGTACGGAGCTGTGGGTGGCATCTTTCTTTGCGTCTTTTGATGAAGTTTTCAATGCTACCATTTTTAGGACTGTGCAACCATTTGATCACTTTCTATTGATATTTTTATATTTTTCAAAATGGCAAAAAAGTGCCATTTTTGACTTTGGGCGCTATTTTCCTTTACGGGGTTAAACACAGTGGAAAAACGATATTATATTTTGATAGATCGGGCATTTTCGGTTGCGGCGATATCTAATGTGTGTGATTTTTACTGTTCATTTATATTTATATCAGTTCTAGGGAAAGGGGAGTGATTTGAATTTTTAGGTTTTTTATTACAATTTTTTATTTTTACTTTTACTATTTATGAGACTCCTTAGGGCACTTTAACCCTAGGTAGTCGGATTGATGCAGGAAATGGGGATTTTCATCCTCATACATTACAATGTGCAATTAGCACATAGTAATGAATGGGTTAAATCCAGAAAGCCTCGGGTCTTCGGAAGACCCGAGGCTGTCATGGCAACCGGTCGCTGCTCCCCTATGACGTCACGATGCTAGCCCGTGAGCCCTCCCCATGCACCCGAAGCCGACCGGCGACATAATGGTCGTGAAGGGGTTAAAAGGAACAACCACAAGAAGAAAAGAAATGGCACTTATAGCATTAATAGACATCTAAATTCAGAGTGTAGAAGAACTGGGGGGATCAGGGCTATAACGGCTCTAATATTAATAATCTATAGTGATGGGCCATATTATACTGCAGGGAAATGCCATGAATCCCATATTTAGATTTCTATAGCAGGACAGAGACCCATAACTTGCACAATGAATACTGGAAAATAAAAACCTTCAACAAAGTAAAATCTTTTCTTCCATCTCTAGTAAAAAAAAGTATTGAAATATAATAAATAATTCCAATAAAACAACAAGTAGAATGAATATAAACTCCATCTCATCCAATAAAAAGGGAAGCGACACGGGTATAGAGACCAAATATATATAAAGTTATGTACAATCTGCACATATTTGGTATCTCCATAATCGTAGTGACCTGTAGAAGAAGGAAAAGGTCACTCAATATCACAATACTTAAAACACAATAACAAGGCTCAAGCATAGTTGTTTTCTCAATTCTCCCACAGAAAGTGTTAATAAACATTATTCAATAAACCAAGATTAAACTGAGGCCTAGTTTCCATCCCAGCACATCCTGGAGAGGTGTGAGACCCCCGCCCTGACATTACCCTCACAAGAGTAACATCTCCAGTCATTCAGGTGCTGATGCTGCTCCCCCGGCTCTCAGTGCAGGTGAATGGGGGAAATACACATAAAGACAATGAGAATGTAAATCCCTTTCATTATGAATAGGTCTGACAGTCACACCCAGGACCGCAGGGGTTGGTGCTTCTGCAGGACTCTCCACCCTCTTACTGTCAAAACGTGACTAATATAGCATGAGCTCCTCTACGAGAGACGACCCGACTCCTCTTCTCCCCTACTTTGAGGAAACTTTATAAACCCCTTAATGGCCCGAGTGTGAGTCTCTGGGTGATGGACGGGTGCCGGTGATGAGGCAGCGTTTAGCCAGGGACCAGACGGAGACAGAAGTTGAAAGAAAAACAACTTACAGTTCTTTATTTGAACCGCAGGAACCGCAAGCAAACGGCCTTTAACCGGTAGTAGGGTTGCCTTGAGATGTGAGTTGGAGGGAGAGCCTAGGAGATAGCACCAGCCTGGAAGTAGAGGGCAGGCTGGGGAGGCAGCGTGTGGCCTGGTAGGAAGGAAGATTCAGCTTGTCTGTGGGCTTCAGGTAGCACCTTTAAAGGTAAATGATTACCCCTTTTCCTCACTACACTTACTCTCTCTAAAGCTCCAATCTTCAGAGGCAGGGGCTAGGCTCTACTGCTCTGGTATGGGCTAGTGGATAACTTTTCTCCACTCACTGATTCTCTACAATTGAATCTCTCTCAACTAGCATCCTCCAGAACAGTCCTGGACAGGGGGTTTATTACCTCCCTTTGGTCAGTTGGGTGGCTTGCTCCTCCAATCACATCTCCCTTACAGGGACAGATGAACACAGACATGGCAACAGAATTTTGCATCATACAAAATACTTAACCCTCTGCCGTGCCAGGCAGGACAGGATTAACCCCACGCAATACCCTTTTCCATATCAGGACCATGTAGTATCATGTGGGTTATGCAAAGTGCGGACGTATTCGCAAGCACGACCTCGCCATTGCTCGGCCGAGGTGTCCATACCCCGGGGGGCATTGAAAGAGCCCGCCCTCGGCTCGACTACAGATGCTTGGGGCACAGAGGGGCTAGGGCACTTGGGAAAGTGCAGGCTAGTGAGGTGTAGGGGACAAACCGCCCATGGCCTGGAGACAGGCACCGGGTTGGTGTCGGACTGAAGACAAACAAAAAAAAACATGTAGCTGTATGGGGACAGTTGGTCGCTGAAGCCATAAACCGAAAACTGTACAGAGAAAGGTTGTGGTGTCATGTCCTGTAATACACTCCTTGCACCCAAGGCCTGCATATTTGTTCTATCAACACTTTTCCCTGGCGGGCAATTTTATATAAGGTGTCGATCTGCTTGGCGTTAGCATATGCGAAACGAGTACTCCGACTGTATCCTTACAATGTATGGGGGGGAAAATGGCATCCAGGGGCTTATCTTTGTTAACACCCCCGGTCCCCGTCGGACCCGCATTTACGGACCTACCCCCCACGTGCAAAACCTCAGTTGATGGAAGGGGATCAGGTAAGCGGTCAGTGTTTTACACAAAAGACGGTCACGACCAACAGCCACCCTACAACCTGAAAAAAGCCTATAAAAGGTTAATGCAGACTACTGGCCATATATGACAGTGTGCACAGGTTAGCAAAATCACATTGGATGCGCAGGCCCAATGGGTACACATCTATACAGTAACGTACAGATAGATAGGCTACTCATGGTGGTAGCAACGGTATAAATGTCTCTGTTCATGCAAAGGAAAGGCATAAAAAGTTTCAAGCCAGAAGTCCATACTAAAAAAGGAAGGCATACAGTGCAAAATGATAATTAAATTACATGAAACTTTTCCTGGAGGTTGGCAAAAGTCTCTCAGCAGGTCTTTACTGGACAAGTCCATCTTCTGGGTACAGCCCTTGATGTGGGAAACGTGCAATGAAGACGCAAAGGGTCTCCTCTTTTTGGGAGGGACAGAGTCCTTTGAAGAAATCTCGCTTGTGGCAGAGGAAGGGGGAAGGGGTGTGCATCATAAGCACATGACAGTGTATAATTCTCTGACTGAGATAAATAAGGGTAAGAGTCTCAGGAAAGTCTCTGGCTCTTGGGGTTAATAGAAATAAATATACATATGTACACAGTACCTGAAGTGGGCTACAGCCCTAGGGAATTAGTCAAGTATCGCTGGGTTCAGCAAAGACAGGACCAGCTCCTGAAGGGACTATGTGCATCCTCAGCGGGAGTAGGTGCCGGCTGGGGACACCCGGTGGGCAAGCAGTGAGGTATGCAGGTGCAGCAAATATCTCCGGACCTTCAGGGGGTAGGCGCGCGGTCGCACTGGGTTATGTCGGCTGTTCCAGCCGGGGGCTCAACTGAAGCCTGGGACCACAGAGGCGGTCCATGATAAATAGACAAGAGCCCAGCGGCCGCGCCGCGGCTCCTCCAGCTCCGGTTTCTAAGGGGCCGGGTTCACCCCCATTGCCGTAACCAGCCAGGGGAGATGGGGCCTAGATGGAACCTCCGGACAGGTTTCGCTAGCCGGGATGTCTTCTCCCAGAAGAGCAGCGGGACCTGGCAATGATCCCGGGGCCAGGGGGAGCCGGTGGGGGTGGCCGCCCTGGATCATGCCAAGGCCCATGGATGGCCAATGAGGACCCGTTTTACGCACGATTACGTGGGCGGGGCATTCACGTGAGTCACCGCCCAGGGACTTGCCAGCCGAGGGAAAGAGGTGGTTCGGGAGATTTCCGGCATCTCGTCGTCCTCATACCAGTGTCATGCGGGAACGTAAGAAAGTAAACGGTCACCTCATAGAGTAGGGGATCGGATCAAACCAGCAGCCCAGGTCTCGAGGTCCTTCCTGCAGGGAGAACTCGATACACTCTCCCGCTTCAGGTGGTGCACAGCTCTCTGAAGATAGGCATCTTGACAGAACGGGGGTATAAAACTCCCGTCGCGGTTGGAGTCCTGGGTGTGGCGAAGCCATAGCCCTTCCGCTGTCGAGAAACGGACCATGCAGGTGCGTGGTTTTTGGTTGCGATTCTTCTCGACCCAAGCCAAGCTGTAGACCGGTCCGGCCAATATACCGCTGGCCTCCTTATCTCGGCGTCGCTTGCGTCCGAGGACAGCGTCTCGCGGAAAGATCGCAGGGGGGCGGCCTCACCTCTGCCTGAGGCTGCGGAAGGTTTCGGATGCTGGAGCTAGTGGGCTTCCGGTCAGGCTCGGATCTCCTTGGACGACAGGTAGTGCCGAGAAACAGGAGCAGGAACCCCGGAGGAGGGTCAGGAACACCACATCGGGGCTGGGCTAGCAGGCCGCGCAGATGGACGTAAGTAGGCCTCGGAGAGGTTGGGGGAGGGCAACACTAGGCCCATGGCGTACGATCGACAGAAGAGGGCTCTCCCCACGTGGCGTCACCACGCTGGACCCGCGGTACCGGGATGGTAGCCGGGATTAGGGGACGAAGGAACCGCCCGGGTGGATTGAGACTGCGCACGTTGGAACATGTCTTGGGATCGAAAGCTGAGTCAATCTCGGTGCAGCCGATGTCCAGCGGAGTCTTCGGACGGACTGCGCAGAGAGACCACCACCATAGGTCTCCTAGGACCTAGTAAAATTCCGGACCCCACAGGAGGGACAGGCGGAGGACCCACATGGTGTTGTCCTCATGTCCAAAGTCCACTCAAAGTTCTGGCGCTTCTCTATGGCAGGGCCGGAAGTCCCCTCGAGCCAGTGGGAGGAGTCTAAGTCCTTCCCGCCAAGATGCTTTTGGGAGGGGGGGCGCCAATTTTTCCTGCCGCAACAGGAGAGGGTGGTTCGAGCCATTTCGCGCGTGGGGGAGCTGAGGAGCATCCTGGATTCCCGCAGTGGAGTTTTGGATTGGGCTTTGTGGTGAATTATTCGCTGCGACACAGTCTCGTGAGGTAAAATACTTCAGGCGCTGGCGCGCCGGATGTAGCAGGCTGGTACAGTCTTGCAGGGATTAACCTATTGAGTGCTGGAGCCGGCGCTGACAGCACGTGCAGCATTAACACAGTTCCATTCCAGAAACACACAATCACTTGGGCCTAAACACAGGATGCAGCAGGGTTAGGCAGCCCAGTCTTTTTAAATAAAGGAAGTCGTAAGCCGGAAAAGGCCACAGAAGTATCAATCCGTTCGTGACGCAACTTTGCCACCACAAACATCCACACCGGGGCCTAGTCCTTGGGAAGGTGAGGTCGGAGACAGCCGAGGGCCCGCGGTTACCGGAGTGGCTGGCGGTGGTTGAGGCCTAAAGCACGCTATTGTCACGGTGGTTGGTACGGGGGAACAGGAAGGGCTGTTCCTACAAGCCTGGAGGTCTCCAGCAGGGTGGTTGGCAGCAAGAAAAGATGGGGAGCGTCTGCGTAGCGGATCTCCTGGTGGCAACCTCTTAATGTCCCGGGGGGAGTCTCTGGGGATGGACAGGTGCCGGTGTGATGAAGGCAGCCGTATTAGCAGGGACAAGACGGAGACGGAGACAGAAGTTGAAGAAAACAAACTTACAGTTCTTTATTTATGTTGAAACCGCAGGACCGCAGCAAACGGTGACTTTCCTTTAACAGGTAGGTAGGGTGCTGAGATGGAAGTTGGAGGGAGCCTCAGGAGGATAGTTCACCAGCGGAAGTAGAGGGCAGGCTGGGAGCAGCTGGTCCTGGTAGGAAGCTTCAGCTTGGTCCGTAGGGGCTTCAGGTATCACCTTGAAAGGAAAGAATGATACCCCGTTTCCTCACTACATAATCTAGCTAAGCGCTCACTCTTCAGAGGCAGGGGCTAGGCTTTCAGTCTGGTATGGGCTAGGACTGAGATTACTCTCGCACTCACTGATGCTTCCACACTTGAATCTCTCTCAACTAGAATCCTCCAGAAAATTCCTGGACAGGGGTGGTGGTTTATTACCTCCCTTTGAGTCAGGTGGTGGCTGTTCCTCCAAATCACATCTAGATTAAAGGGACAGGATGACACCAGACATTGGACAACAGGCATTGACATTCATACAAAAACTTAACCTCTCCTTGACAGGCAGGATTCACCACTGCCAATCCCTGTTCCCTATCAGGACCAGTGTTATCATGTGGGTATATGCAGTGGGACGTATTCGCAAGCCTACTCGCCATTGCATAGGCGAGGGTGTTGCAATTACATCACACACTTAGATTATGATCAATGTGGACATGCAGAGAAAAAGGAACAGAGAGAAAACAGCGATTACCTAGTGCGAGATTATCCTTGGTTAGTTCGGGGGGTTGCTCTTGAGGAAGAGTGCTCTTGGGTGAGCATTGGGGGGTACTACATGGCTGGTTGTGCTAGAGACAGGCACAACGCTGGGTCAGTGCTATGTGTACGTAACCGCTGCCCGCGTCCCCACCCTCGCCCCAAGGTGGGGTAACAAGGGCGTTATCGCAAATGGGATGGAGCGGTAGCGCTCACTAATTGTGCCACCCTTATGTGTAAAATTGGGAATGCAGAAAGGCGCTGGTCATCAGGGGTAAGAGGTTCCTTTTATTCAGAGATATTTCGACAACGCGTGTAGCACTCCAAACGAGTGCTTCCCAGGTCTAATACAATACAAAATAAATTTAATTTAATATTTATGGTAAGGTAAAAAAGGATGGAATGGCAGGCAGAGGCTCGGATACCAAAAAGAATAAAAAGATAAAACATAGGCTTTAAAAAGTCATATAAGTTAGGAATGCTACATTTGAGGGAAATAAAAATTCCGATGGCCTTCTTAAGTAATTGGTGATCACATTGGAAGTGGAAGAGACAGATAATTACATGATAAAAATTAAAACTATATAATACATCTATATACACATACATCATATACATATAAATGACCAAACCTATAGGCTAAAAAAACAACCAATTGGTTTTAAATCATGGAATTTTATAAAGTACAAACATAATCATAAATTAGTGACCGGTGACATAGAGTAGCAGAGGATGGCTTAAGATGAGGGGTCCTGGAGTTGTGGTTAGCTGAGGGCCATAGTCTATGTAGCTGGTTGTGATGGATGTCTAATAGAAGTCGGAGGGGAATCACCTAGTGTTGTGATTGGAGAAGGAATCTAGGTTCCCTGTTTGCGGAAAGTTATAGGTTGTGAGTGTCTGAATAAAATAAAATAAAGAGAAAAAAAAAAAAAAAAAAAAAAGGGGATTGTCTCTAAATAAAGAAAAAAAAAAAAAAAAAAAAAAAAATTATATATATAGTGAAAAAGGGAATAACATAAAAGAAAATAACTAAAATTTTGAAGAGGAGGGGGAGGGGGAGAGGTTCTGATTAGAACGAAGGCTTAATTGTATATATCTCGTATATATCCTTAGTCGATATTTTTATGTTTATCAGTATTATCTGTCTCTCACTTCCACTTTGATCACATTACCTTAGAGAAGGCCATAGGAATATTTATTTCCTCAAATGTCTATTTCCTAACTGATAATGACCTTTGAAAGCCTATGTTTTATTCTTTTATCTTTTGGTTATACCGGCCTATGCCTGCCATTCTTCTTTTAACTTACCATTAAATATTAAAAATTAATTATTTTTGTGTATTGTATAGACTGAGAAGCACGTTGGAGTGCGAAAAGCTGTGTCTAAAATCTCTGAATAAAAGGAAACCTTTACCCATGATGACCAGCGCTTTGGCTGACGTCCCATTTCATTTTACACATAGGGTGGCACCAATAGTGACCTACCATCCAGCCCATTTAGGTAGATATGAATGATGTATATTGGAGTATTATACCTCAACCACTGTAGATATGACTGATGTATATTGGCAGTATTATACCTCACATACTGTATATATGACAGGAGTTGTTACCTCATGAATGCCTCTGTAGTCACTGTGTCTCCTCATGAATTGCTCCATACTATCACACTGTAGATACAATGCCCGGTGATCACTTACTGCAGACATGGATGAATATAGACATATTACTGCTCTGTACTGCAGCGTTCTCATGAGCCATGGTGTGTGGAGCTGTGTGATAGGGAGGAAAGATAACCACCATTACTGGTGTGAGGGGTTAGAGTGCCCCCTGTAGTGTAATCACCTTCTGTGGCTTGTGGATTTGTGGCTTGGTATAATTGGTAATGATTGTATTGGAGCACATGACAAACCAAGCTAGAGAGGAGAGCTGCAATCTTTGTTAGGTCAGGTCATGGCTCTCCCTCTGGAATAACTGGCCAATGAGAAGAGAAGTGAGAGGCTAGAGAGAGCTGAGGGAGATGAGCGAGAAGGGAGATTATAGGCTTCCTGAGGTAAAAAGATGGAGAAGATAATAAGGAAAAGTCCAGAGAATGAAGAGAGAGAAAGTAAGAGAGTGTGCATCATGAGAAAAGAAATATGTGACAGAAATCTCTGTACGAATAATGGAGATAGTTCCCTGAACTATAAATATATAAGCCAAAGTCTGCTGACAGGAGGAGGAGATACAGAGATACAGATATGTGTAGGTAAAGGCTCGGATGCATCTCATCTCTAAACTGTATATAGAAGTGTATTGGATATTTATACGCCTCCATATACATCATGTGCAAGCGGCCTACGGCTATATTACACTAAACGGGTGTGCCGCTGTAACGAATAGGCGGCCACAAATCGTGCTGGGGGAGAGGAGGAGGGCGAGCGTCTCTCCCCGCCCCTCCCCATCGTGATAATATGGCGCAGATTGGTGCAGGTCCCGTTGCCGTGGGGGAGAACATATACATGCGGATATATATGATATATATCTATAGAATATATATGTCAAGCCGTGATATACGTCCCCCATACCGCAGTGGGAATGTATCAGCCTTAGTGTGATATATAATGCCCCAGGGGCAGCCATCTTTTATGTCCCCTTCAAGTGGGACCAGGTATGACCAGGCCTGTAAGTATTAGGAATTTTGAATTCACATAGGGCTAGTTAATATTATTATTTTTGGTTGTACATTTTCTAGTTACTTGTGGCACATAAGGAAAACGCACGATTAAGCTTCCACAATGTTGCACGAGCAAAAGAAAGTGCAAGGCTTAATCCATTGACATAAAAGACTAAGTGCCAGGGTGTAGCCAGGTAGACTACTTGTTGGATGTTCCTGGCAATGAGTCTTTTTATTTATGGGATGGATAAAGCCTGCATTTACTTTTGCACGTGGCAATCACTTTGGAAGCTGGAATCGTGCGTTTTTCCTATGTGCCTCAGTAATCTCAAGCGGAGTGATCTGCATGGGTTGTTCATGGCCACGTAATCGGGGGGAACGGAATTCCCACTCTTCGAATTTTATTTGAAGATAATATTACAAAAAATGAAAAAAAAAAAAAAAAAAAAACTTTTTACAATGTAAGTTTTAATTGAGTTTCTTACATCATAAAATTACACAAAAAGAACACAAGTAATAAAAACATTGTTCTTTGTGGTTTGGATTATACAGGCAGTCTGGGTTACGGACAAGATAGGGGCTGGAGGTTTGGTTTTTTTAGTTGAATTTGTATGCAAGTGAAAACTCATATTTTACCAATTGTAGATCCCGACCAAAAAAGAAATTGGACCCAGGACAATCAGAGTTTGAACAATTTTTGCGTAATGGGACCAAGGATTGTCAATAAAGCTTAATACAGACACTTACAGCTGATCATTGCAGCCTGGGACTTAAGTAAAGATACAGAAAGCTGCAACAGAGGTCAGAGGGTCGTCGTAAATATGGGTGTCTGTAAGTTCAGGTGTCCTTAGTAGGGGACCGCCTTGATAACATTATAGTCCTGTCCCCAAATGAGCAAATTATAGAGATCCAGTATGTCGGGAATTTAAATGAAGATAAAGTATTAATTTCTACTATTAGTAGTTATATTGGAATTATTAATAATAATTGATCATCTTTCCATTTTCAATGTGGTTAGTGAGGTGGGGGGGGGGGGGGGGGGGGGGGGGGGGGGGGTCATGGATTATGTCTATAATCCGGTCACTAATAGTATAGAAATTTATACGATTTTGCAGACTGACAAAAAAGAATTTCACAATAGAGTTCATAGAATATTGGATTAGAGCTAAAGACGAATTAAGCAATTACATTTTTACAAAAATTAGATTGATCAGTATAAATCAGACACAATCCTAATACACCAATACTATATTGAATCTTATGTCACTAGTGAAAAGTTATGGTTACAAAAATCAAGAAAACCTCATCATATTTTACAAACGGAGACATTTATACATTGTTCAGATAATTTCTTGTAAACCACAATTTAGGGTAATTTCTCTATTGTTTCTCATCTGAAGCTTGTTACATCTGCCCAATGGGATTCCTTATAAGGCCTCAGATCTTGACTGTGACCTACACCACAAACCCACTCCACTTGCTCTGTAGTGACGGACGCTGTCACAGCCTCCTGAATGGCAGCATGAGAAGACCACGTGAAAAAACTATTTAGTAATAAATTACATCTTTTTGTCCAAAATGAAAGTATCTAAACCAAAAAACACCCGTAATACCATACAGCACGCTGCGTTGGATGTCATTTTTAAGAATCTGATCCCGAATCTTAATCACATAGAAAGCGGCATAGACGCGGCTCGGAAGAGGACGGTGTGAGTGGTGGGTAGTGTCTGAATGGGTCACAAGCTATAAAGGGACAGACGCCCGGCCTCATAGTCCGATAGATCCCACAACCCATTCACAGGAGTCTTTGATGATTCCAGTACTTGTAAAATTATTGTTATGACGCACACCAAGTGTAATTATAACATTTAAACCCAGGATTTCTCATTAAAACCCAATATAAGATCATTACCATCCACCTTCCTCTCCAACTTTCCCGGCCACTCAATGATCCACTTGCTCCGCCTGACTCACTCCACCTCCCGTAATGTCTCCCAGAGAGAAGCTGCAGGAGCTGACATCTGACAGACTTGAACACTCTTGGGTCCATCGGGTCTGTTCTGTAAGTAGAAGTAAAGAAAGCAGATCTAAGTCCTTTGAAATAACAAATCTTTCAAGAGCCGACTTTATCCAGTAATACCTCTTTTTCATCGCATGGGAACTGTGTTTTCTTCTATATTATTCAGTATCAGCAAGCGCAGCAGTCCTCTGATATATCTGTGACACTATGACATCATCCAACCTGAGCTTTTCTTTTACGCGAGACATCACAGCTCCGATCACGATGTCACTTGTTAAATCATCTGTAAGAAGGCATGGATCTGTGATATCACATGACTCCTCAATTGATGAATTTTCTTGGTCAGCTCATCCTTGTGTAGCTCATCTGTCTGATCATGTTAGAGACTGAGGTTGACATTGATACTTCTGTCTGGAGATCTCACCCAGGACTCTCCTTTCTAGATCATCCAGCTCTCTCCGAGATCGTAAACAGATAGTGACTTTTCCAGTGAGTCCAGATAATTTTTCTTCTTCTACCCCATGATCTTGTGAGATTCTGGATTCTTCTTCCTGCTTCCATTTTTAGAGTTCATTTTATCTCAACAGCAGATCTCAGCTCTCCTTCTTCTTCTCAGAGGCCACATCCAATATCTCCACCATGTCCCTTGTGGGTCTCAGCCACCCAGCAGGACACACAGATACAGGTGGAATCCATAGGACAATAGTATTTCAGTGCCTCCTGGTGTTGGGCAATCTCCTCTTTCCCCAAGTTAACATCAGGATCAACCAAAATATGTTCTGAGACTTACTGGTCTCTGTAGTGTTTCTCACAGAAAGAAGCCTGCACTGCAGACATGTTTTACCAGCCGGTTCAGGAGAATCGCGTAGTGCAGCAGATCTGGTCTCCTCCCTTAGGCTGAGTAGATAAATTCTCCATTATATTCCCAAGATTCCTTTTCTTTAGGTGATACGAGTCACGGATGCTTCTTTCTGCAGTCAGGACAGGAATGATCCTCCAGCCGCCTCCTGTACATCCACGCACTCACATACACAGCAGCAGAAAGAAGTGGTGTCTCATCTGAAGGATTCAGGACTGAAACATCATCTTTATACAGTAAGAGGGCGGAGAGTCCTGCAGAAGCACCAACCCCTGCGGTCTGGTGTGACTGTCAGACATTCTAATGAAAGGGATTTACATTCTCATTGTCTTTATGTGTATTTCCCCCATTCACCTGCACTGAAGCCAGGGTGGACGCACATCAGCACCTGAATGACTGGGATGTTACTATTGTGAGGGTAATGTCAGGCGGGGGTCTCAACCTCCTCCAGGATGTGCTGGGATGGGAAACTAGGCCTCAGTTTCACTTTTTCCTAAATTAATAATTATTATTAAAACCTTTCCTGGTGAGAATTTCAAATGAGAATTTTAAATTTAGTTCTGGTTTTTATGTTCATATTACACCATTGATAACATTACTTCTTCTACAGGTCACTACGATTTGGAGATACCAAATATGTACAGGTTTATGGTTTTAGACATTTGGACTAAAATATTTTAGAATAAACCATAGATTTAAAGACCAGAGTTTTTCTTTTATTTGGTCTATCTGCCCATATTGTGGCTTGTTTTAGCAGATGAGGTGAAGTTTTTAGTTATACACTGGTTTATTGGAATATTGATTATATTTTTATATGATTTTTATTAGAGTATGGGAAAGATTTATTTTTGGGGGTTTTTTTTGATGCTACCTAAAGTGATGGATCTCCCTTTGTCCGTTTGTGTATGGGTTATTGACATCTCCTGCCGTACAAGAGCATTATATATCAATTGCCTGCCAGGTTGCGATAGGAAGAATCGAAATCACGATCTCCTGGAAGATTTGACTAAAATAAAAACTTTCTGGTTTTACCATTAAAGTTCCCTCAAAGTAGGGGAGAAGAGGAGCGGGGTCGTCTCTCGTTAGAGGAGCTGAAGCCATTTATTCACGTTTTGACCGTAAGAGGGGGGAGATCCTCAGAAGCAACCAACCCCTGCGTCCTGGGTGTGACTGTCAGACCTATTCTAATGAAAGGCGTTTACATTCTCATTGCTTATGTTGTATTTCCCCCACATTCACACTGCACTGAGAGCGGGGAGCGCATCAGCACCTGAATGACTGGAGCGTTACGTGTGAGGTAATGTCAGGGCGGGGGTCTCACACCTCTTCAGGGTGGGTGGAGAGTTCCTTTCATCTGATTTGAATTAATTATAATTAACCTTTCTGTGGGAAGATTGAAAAAAACTTAACTACACCTTGTTATTGTGTTTTTAAGTATTGTGATATTGAATACATTTCCCTTCTTCTACAGGTCACATACGATTATGGAGATACCAAATATGTGCAGATTGTACATAACTTTATTTATTTGGTCTCTATACCCTGGTCTGCCTATTTTATGGAATGAGATGGAGTTTAATATTCATTCTACTTGTTGTTTTATTGGAATTTTTATTATATTCAATACTTTTTTTACTAGAGATGAGAAAAAGAAAAGATTTACTGTCTGGAGGTTTTATTTTCCAGTGTTCATTGTCAGTTATGGGCTCTGTCCCTGCATAAAATCTAAATATGGATTATTTTCCCTGCAGATACATATGGCCATCACTATGGATATTAATATTAGAGCGTTAAAGTCCTGACACCCCCCCCCCCCCCTTCTTCTACACTCTGAATTTAAGATGTTCTATTAATGCTACAAGTGCCATTGTTCTTTAGTATGTTTTTTCCTTAAATTTATTTGGACTATTTGGTGTGTCTAACAAGTAGAATACATTTAAAAATCAAGCAAACACTACAAGATAACGTAAATGTTATTTGGGGGTCATTATGGTTTGGCTGATATCGAATAATTGTGTATAAGTATTTTTAAAAACTTAAAAGCCTTTTACACCACACGTTGTTTTTCAGCGTCACTTAGCATGATAAAACTGTGGAGAACTGTAATTAAAAAGTCAGTATTTTGATATTGATTTTTCATGGCAGCATTTGGACTTTATGTTAGCAAAAAAATTTTGAGTGATAATTTATAAGTCTATTATGAAAATAGGTGAATGTGTTAAAACAAATTAAGTATTTAAATTATACATATCGTCTGCTTTATGTGGAGTTCACTTTCCCACTACCTTTTATCTTAGGAGTTTCGTACGGAATGTTGTAAGTCAAAATGTGCAATTTTCCTCATTTTAATAAAAATTTCAAAAGCATTTTTTAGACCAATGACAGTTGTGGAAAGGGCTTTTGTAAAGGCCTAATTTCACAATTTCCACAAAATCTACAGTTTTCCAAAACTGCTCTGCTTGACACTACATAAAAAACTATAGAAAATGTGTTAAACTTAGTTGTTCACGAGTTTAAAATACAATATGATAAATTTTAAATTCAATATTTTTATATAGGATGATATTTTACGAAAAATTGGGGATGGTGACACATATTTTTTTCACATGTTTTCATTAGTGAGTTTTCCTGTTTCACTACTACCCCAAAATTTCACACCATCCAAAACACTAATGAAAACTTGAATATGCCAGTATATAATTGGTGGGTGCACTAAATCGCTGTAGGAGCACATGGGGGGAGTATACAGCCACAGTGGAAACCCCAAACAAGTGATCCATTTTGCAAAAACGTACCCCCCAGACATTTATAAAGTGGATAATGATAATTTCACCTTTGCAGAATTATGCACAACAAAGAAAAGATTATTTTTTTCAAAAAAGCCTTTAACTATTTTATTTATGTTCAAAGAGGTTAGAAAACAGGAATGCAGACCCCAGTTTATTAGAAATTTCTGCTCAAATATGCAATGCATATAGGGTTCAAACCTGCCTGTACAGGCGGCCATGGCGCGATCGAAGGCAATAGAGCTTATTTAATAAACTGCAATTTCTCTGTAATGGGGCGGTTCTGAGGGCACAGATGGGTGGCAGCATCTAGTATTCCATCAGGGGTTATAAGGGATACTTTTGAATAAATAAAATGAGGATGATAAAGTTGCTCGCCCAAATACAATTTTCGCAACGCCAATTAATAAATACATTTACTCTCTCCCGAAAGTAAACATTTTTAATAATTGTGGACTGTGTGGAAAAAAAAAAATTTCAAATCAGGGATAGGTTAAGAGACCAGGGGTCAGAGGAAGCAGGGGGCAATAAAACAGTTTTGTCTCCCTCGATGCCATTTTTGCTGCATGACCAGCAAATGAGCAGGATACTACACAGTGACTCGCTATATATATACATAGAATAAACCAAAGACTTAACACGTACCAGCGTTCGAGTTCGAAACTTCCATCTCATGAAATCGACACATAACCTAATATGAGCTGGCGAAGTTCCACAAGTCATTTGTTTCTTGTATAGTAATATAAGCCAGTCAATGGTGTATATATCCTGCTCATTGCATGTCCTAATGTTTGAGAAAGAGGTCAGTAACCCGAAATGCGTCCGATAGGACCATTACATGTAAGCATGGTCCTATTTTGTTCTTTGATAAACCATAATAAAAAAACAGTATGCAGTATTTTTACTATTTGGGTATGTGAATTCTGGGGCAAGTGCACTGTAGCGCCCACGACACTTCTGCCTTTGTCCACACTTGTCTATGCCTGTTACTGGACCCCAGTGGGTGCCTCGCCGATTCTTGAGCGTGGGAGCTGCACCGACAGTGACACCCCACAAAATACACCTACAGATTGGAGACCCAGAATTGTCTAGATATTTGACCTCCTCGATGAGTTGTATCCTAAAAGATCACCAGGTGAGAGACCTCTATTCTCCTACGATACAGCTGGAAACAGACAAAGAACCAATTATACCGCGGGCGCGTCCTTGTTGTCTCTTTTTTCTGCATATGTCCTGACAGGGACTGACATAGTAAAGAGCCTGCAACGATTCCTCAAGATGAGGCCCATAATCTAACACTTATGGCAGACTGTGGGGATGCATTGTGCTCTATCTGTACCAGTGTTTTTAATCATTAACATCACATAGTAACATAGTAGGCAGCCAGCCCCCAAATGGTGATCCTGCATGACGTAGTGCCCTCAGCTCTTGTCAGTCTGACTTCCCACACCAACCCCATTCCTGCTCTGAGTGACGCCTCTGTAAAGTTCCTTATTGGCCACAGCCATCCATCAGCCAGCTCAGCCTGCTCCCGTAGTAACAGCATGCCCCTGTAGTAGACAGCCACCCAGCATAAAATAAATAAACTTATATACTCACCATTCCGGTGGCCCCAATGTGCAGAACGCTGCCTCCCCCGTGTCTAGCGCGTTGTTTTCAGGCTTCTGCAGCCCGTCTTCCTCTTCTGCGGGGCGCGCCATTGCTCTCCCGGGCCGGCGCCGCTCGTATGACGCACCGTGCTGACGTTCATGCTAGGAGCGGCGGAGGAGAAAAGAAAAACATGGCGGCGCCCTGCAGAGACAAACGACGAAGCGGATGCCTTGAAGACGAGCCGCGTGGACATCGGGGGGGGGGAGGGAGCAGCGCTGCGCATGCGGGGCCAGGAGGGGTGAGGATATACGTTTATTTTTTTTAAGTAAATTTGAATGCTGACTGGTATATAAGCCGAGGAGGACGTTTTTCAGCACATTTTTTGAAAAACTCGATTATACACCGAGTAGATAGGTATTATATTGTGGCCTTCTTAAAACTGATGTCGGGCACATGGGGGGCCTATACATGAACAGAACAGTGTTTGACTTTAGAAAACAGATTTTGCTGGGGTTGTGGCATGGCATTTGGAAAGCCCCTGGAAATAACAGACACAGTGACCCCATTTTCCCAAACTGTACCCCCCAAGCAATTGAGAAATGGGTATAATGATCATTTTCACCTTTTTGCAGAATTCATACACAAAAAGGAAAAAAAATATTATTTTTTCCAAAAAAGCGATTTTAACAGTAATTCATTTTCACAAGGGGTTAGAACAGGAAATGCAGACCCAGTTTATTAGAAAATTTCTCTCAACTATGGCAATGCATATAGGGTTCATACCTGCCTGTACGGCCATGGCGCGGCTCAGAAGGCAATGAGGCATTATTTTTAAAAACACAATTTCTCTGTAATGGGGCCGTTTTCTGGCACAGCATGTGGAGCGCATATAGTATTCATCAGGGGGATAAGGGTATTTTGGAATAAAAAATGGATGATGAAAAATTGCTGCCCAAATCATTTGCCAATGAAATTAATACAATGTTTACTCTCCGAAAGTAACATTTTTAATAATGTGGGGGACTGTTGGGGAGAAAATTCCAAATCAGGATAGTTAGTTACAGAGACCAGGATCAGAGGAGCAGGCGAGGGCAAAAAACGGTTGTCTCCCTTTCTATGCCATTTTTGCTGATTAGACAAGCAAAGAGCAGGATAATTACACATACCGTCTATATACTAATTCCATAGAAAACCAATGACTAACGTACCAGCGTTTCAGAGTGAAACTTCCATCTCTGAAACATGCGCACCTAACCTAATATGAGCCGAAGTTCCACAAGTAATTGGTTCGATGTATATTATATAAGACGGTTCAAGTGGAGATCCGTCCATCATCGTTTATGTTTGAGAAAGGGTCGAGTACCCGACATGCGTCACATAGGACCAGCTATATTAAGCATGTCCTTAATTTTTTTCTTTGATAAAATCATATAATAAAATAGCAAAGTAACAGTGAGTTTTTTACTATTTGGAGTATGTTAATTCTGGGGGGGGGGTTTTTTTCCAGCGCCCCACGACAGCTCTGCATTTTTCCACTTTGTCTTATGCCAGTTTACTGGACTCCCCCCAGTGGTGTCTCAGGATTTTGAGCTTGGAGCTGCACAGAACAGTGACACCCCCTACAAATACACTTAGCATATGGACCCACATTGTATATATACTGCCTCTCCATGCGTGCTAGCGGTCTAATGAGCCTATAATCAAGAATTCACCAGGAAGCACCCTCTAATTTGTCCCTACGATACAGCTGGAAAAACCAGACGTTATCACCCGGGCGCCGCCGCCTCTGTGTCTCCTTTTTGCTGCTATGTCCTGAACATTGGATGGACATAGTAAAGAGCCTTGCAACGGCCCTTGTCAAGATTCGATACCAATAATCTACACACTTATGGAGCCGACTGTGGGATGCCCACCCCCACGCTCTCTATCTGTACATCAAGCCCGCTTTTTTCCAACATTAACTATCACATAGCAACCATAAGTATGGCAGCAGCCCCCGACCCAATGGTGATCTTAGGAAGTGCCCTCACTCTTGTCAGGACTTCCCACACAACCCCCCCTTCCTGCTCTGAGTGAAAGCGGTAAAAGTCTCCTTATTGGCCACAGCCATCACTCAGAGAGAAGGCAGTAAGGGTGGAGAAACCCTCTTGCAGAGAGCTGAGGGGTCTACACTGTCCATGACTGCATCTCAACAAAATTCCCGTATGTATCCCAGTACATATCCCATGAGAATTGATTTTGGGAAACACTTTCCCTGGGTTTGATGACCTTCCCTAGCTTTCTGGCATGCAGCCAACAGGTAGAATTTATGTGTATCCATGGGTAACTGACAATAAATAAACCTTGTGTGTTTCTTATTTTCCGTCATCCCTCCTTTCACCTTCTTCTAAGGAGGGACAGATGAAAGAATATGGATAGGGAAGGAAAAAATTTTTTTGTTGTGTCTGTTACCATAAGGACACATCTTCTAAGAAAGGGAATCCATCAGCAGAACACATGGAAAAAAATAAATTGTGCTTTAAACTTTGATTGTTAACTGAGTTTATTATCTTGTTAAAAAAACAATTATTATGGGACCATAGGAACGGCCGGATAAATCTAACAATAGACATGTTATCTATCTCGTTAGTAGAAGACAACATTCTTGGATCACAGGAAACAGGTAATCAATAAGACATCAAACAGCAAAGTAATAAAGTACAAGTGAAAGAATAGAATATCTATCACTTATTTCTACATCTATGGAGGAAATCTGAAGCTGTGGCACCAAAAAAAATGTCCATTAATATATAATCAGTAATGAATTAGCACACGGAAATAGAAATGAGTAGGATCTTAGAAAGCAGAGCTTCATTTTAACATATTACAGCAACAATTGCTGAATTTTATTTTAAGATTGTGAGGCTACAATTGTCATACAACAGGAGGGCCAGGCATTTAGAGCGGCTCGGTTGATGAAGGAGGCGTGTGAAGGTGTGTAAGGTGTCTGATGGGTTCAAACAGCGGATAAGAAGACAGACGCCAGGCGCATAGTCCAGATAGATCCCAACAACCTTCAAAGGAGACGTGATTCCAGACTTGTAAAATATGTATGAAAGCACACCAAGGCTATAATAAACACCAAACCCAGGATTTCTCATTTAAAACCAATATAAAGACCGTTTACCAGCCGCTTTCCTCTCCAGGACCTTTTCCCCGGCCACTCCAATGATCCATTTCTCCGCCTGACTAACATCCACCTCCCAGGTAATGTCTCCAGAAAGGAGAAAGCGCAGGAGCTGAACACCTGACAGGAATCAAACCTCTCGGGTCCCATCAGGTCGGTTTTTGACGTTGGCAGTAAAGAAGCGGAGTAAGACTCTGTGATATAATGATGTTATACATGAGCCGAGTCTAATACAGTAATACCTCAGATTCGCATCACTGGGGAACTGGCTCCGACTTTTCAGATTATTCAGATCTCCACAAAGGCAGCAGTCCTCTGTATAATGATCTGTGAGAATATGGACATCATCAAACTCTGAGCTTCTCGTACATCTCCAATGACATCACCGCTCCGTTTAACTGACCTCAACTTTGATAAATCTTCTAGTAAGAAGGTCAATGGGTCGGTGATCTCACATGGACTCCTCAAATTGATGGAATTTTCTTGGTCAGCTCATCCTTGTGTATAACTCCACCTGTCTGATATGTCAGAGAATAACGGTACACCCGATCCTTCGTTGGAAGAGAATCTCACCCAGAACGCTGCCTTCTATAATCATCCAGTTCTTCCTCGAATCAGTAAACCGAATTAGTGACTTCTCAGTGAGTCAAGATAATGATATTTCTTTCTTCTTCTACCCCCATGATTGTGAAGATTCTGGATTTTTTTTCCTGCCCTTCTTTTTTTCCAAGTTCATTTTTCCAACAGCAGAATCTCAGATCTCTTCTTCTTTCAGAGGCCACAATCCAAATCTCCACATCATGGGCAATGTGAATCTCCAGCCACCAGCAGGACACACAGATACAGATGGAATCCATAGGACAATAGTTATTTCAGGTACCTAATTGTTGTGTGGAGCATTTTCTCCTCCAGGTTAACATCAGAGATTCAACACAAAAATATGTGTTCTGAGGACCTACGTGATGTCATGTAAGTGTTTCTCCCAGAAAGAAGCCTCGCAAAGCAGACATGTTCTCACCGCCGCTTGCAGGGGAATAGCAGTAGGTGCCAGCAGGACTCTGGTCTCTCCATCTAGGTGAGTCTGAGAGATAGTAAATTCTCCATTATATCCACAAGATTTCCTTTCTTTAGGATTTTATGGGACGTCACGGATGTGCTTCTTTCTGCTAGTCAGGACAGGAAATCCTCCAGCGGCCTCCTTGTACATCCAGCGCAACTCACAATACTACGAGCAGCAGAGTTGTGTCTCTCTGAAGGATCAGGACTCTGAAACATCATCTTATTAGACAGTTTAAGAGGGCAGAGGTCCTGCAGAAGCAACCAACCCCTCTGCGGTCCATGGGTGGGGGTTGACGTCAGACCTATTCATATGAAAGGGATTTACATCTCATGTCTTTATGTGTATTACCCCCATTTTCAATCTGCACTGAGAGCCGGGGGGGGATCAGCATCGCACTGAATGACTGGAGACGTACTATGTGAGGGTAATGTCCGGGCTGGGGTTCTCACACCTTCAAGGATGTGTGGGAGGAACTAGGCCTCAGGTTCACTTTTTCCTAAATTAATAATATATTTAACCTTGTCTGATGTGAGAATTTTCAAATAAACTGCAATTTAGTTCTGGTTTTATGGTATCATATTACATCATTGATAACATTTTGACCTTCTTCTGACAGGTCACTACGATTCTGGAGATACCAAATATGGCAGGTTTTTTAGGTTTTATGGTTGTTTTTATTGACATTTGGACAATAAAATAATTTTCGTAAAATAAAAACCATTAGATTGAAAGACCAGACCAGAAAAGTTTTTCTTTTATTATTTGTCTATAGTCCCATATTGTGGCCTGTTTTTAGCAGATGAGGTGAAGTTTTTATGTAACTACTGTTTATTGAAGTAATTGATTATTTTATATGATTTTTACTACAGATGGAGAAGAAATTTTATTTTGTTGGAGGTTTTCTTTTATAGTGCTCCCCTAAAAGTAGTATGGATTCTCCCTTTGTCCCGTTCTATTTTATGGATTATTGACCTTATCCTGCCGTAGTACAGATCACTTATATAATAACTTTGCCGCTAGTGAGCGTATGGGAAAAAGAAATTAGAAATCACGATCTAAACGGACAAGAGTTTTCTCGTCTTTGTTGAACTATTCTAAAATAAAAACTTTCGGTTTACCACATACAGGAGAGACGACCCGACTCCTCTTCTCCCCTACTTTGAGGAAACTTTATGTGGTAAAACCAGAAAGTTTTTATTTTAGTTCAAAGATCTTCCAGGGATATCCGTGGATTTCTAATTCTTTCCTATACGCTCACTAGCGGCAATTGATATATAAGTGATCTTGTACGGCAGGAGAAGGTCAATAATCCCATAAACAGAACGGGACAAAGGGAGATCCATAACTTGTAGGTGAGCACTATAAAAGAAAACCTCCAACAAAATAAAATCTTTCCTTCCATTAAGGGTACCACGTCATGCTGGGTGGAGTGCAGAGTCTCCTGGCTTGTGATTGGCTCTGTTTCTGGCCGCCAAAAAGCAAAACGGCGGGAGCTGCCATTTTCTCGAGCGGGTGAAGTAATCGTCCGAGCAACGAGCAGTTTCGAGTACGCTAATGCTCGAACGAGCATCAAGCTCGGACGAGTATGTTCGCTCATCTCTAATAACTAACATTACCCGAATGTCTGCTTTATGTCTCCATGTTTTTTTATGCATTCTCATATTTTTGTAAGATGTTTTGGGGCTTTGAACTTTAGGTACGATTTCTCAAATTTTCAAAAAAATTCAAAATCACGCTTTTGCTGGACCTGCTCAGATTTCAAGTCACTTTAAGAGGCCTAAATAAAAGTAAAACCCCATAAATTACCCCATTCTAAAAACTACACCCCTTAATGTATGTAAAACAACTTTCATGAAGGTTATTAACCCTTTAATTATTTTACAGGGGATAAAACAAGATCAGATGAAATTTTGAAATTTACATTTTTTTGGCTAAATGTTTTTCAAAAAATGTACAAATTCTCAGTGGTTAAAATACCAAAACTGTCCACAAAGTTTGATACCCAATCCCTCCCACGTATAACAATCCCCAATATGTGGTGGTGACTGCTGAATGGGCACACGCCAGGGCATCGAAGGGAAGCTGCGCCATTCACAGCAGATTATGCCTTGTCCCTTTTTATTGGCTATACAATCTTTAGTTCTTGGGAAATTTGGACAAATTAGGGCTTATTTTTTGCGACATTAGATACACTTTACAAATACTTCATTTAAGTGGGTCATTAGCTCATCGATGAGATTTTATTAACTCTTAAAGGTATTTAGGAAAAAAAAATTTCTCCATTCTATGGATCACTACGATTATGGTGATACCCCATTTATAAAGTTTTTTATATATTTTTACAATTTTACTGAATTAAATCTAATACAGAGAAAATCTCATTTATTTTTGTATTTTTATGGAGATATAACGCTAATACTTTTCAGTTGACAGAGCTAGTTTAGGGCTTATTTTTGCGTTTTGAGTTGTTCTTTTCAGTGATACAATTTTGGCTTACATAACTTTTTTAAATCACTTTTTAGAACAGTTTTGTGAAGCGATTTAATTAAAAATGTACATTTTTGGCGAGTTTTTCGGGTTTAGTTTTTACGGCGCTCACCAAACGGGTCCAGTAATGTTACTGAGTTATTGTACAGATTGTTACGGACACGGCGATACCAAATATGTGGGGTTTTTCTGGTGATTTTGTGTTTTTTCTTTATTAGATATGTATAGGGAATGTTTGTGTTTAGGGGACTTTAACTTTATTTAATTAATTCTTTATATTAATTAATGTTTATATGAAGTGTTTTTAACATTTTTTTTTACTTTAACAGGTTGGCTTGTTTAGCCAGAAGGCAGATTTAGCGCACCAGACCCTTGTACGCCGCGGTCACACGAGACCGCGGCGTGAAAGGGGTTAATGCCCGCGATCGGAGGAAACTCTGATCGCGGGAACTAGAGACGGATGCCATTTGTAACATACAGCTGGCACCCCATGGTACCCCATACAGGGGGCGGAACCATAAACATGACGTAATAATACTGCAAATTGCGGGAAACGCACCTCCCGCTGTGCAGTATTATTACAGCAAATGTCGGGAAGGGGTTAAAAGAAAAAACTTTATTGTCCAAATGTCATAAAACCATAAAAACCTGCACAAATTTGGTATCTCCATAATCGTAGTGACCTGTAGAAGAAGGTGAAATGTTATTCAATTACGTAATATGAGACAGAAAAAAAAAGAACTAAATTGCAGTTAATTTGAAAATTCTCACACAGAAAGTTAAATAATAATTATTCAAAAAGCCAAGATGAAACTGAGGCCTAGTTTCCATCCCAGCACATCCTGGAGAGGTGTGAGACCCCCGCCCTGACATTACCCTCACAATAGTAACGTCTCCAGTCATTCAGGTGCTGATGCTGCTCTCCCCCGGCTCTCAGTGCAGGTGAATGGGGGAAATACACATAAAGACAATGAGAATGTAAATCCCTTTCATTATGAATAGGTCTGACAGTCACACCCAGGACCGCAGGGGTTGATGCTTCGGCAGGACTCTCCGCCCTCTTACTGTATATAAGATGATGTTTCACTCCTGAATCCTTCAGATGAGACACAACATCTGCTGCTCGTGTATTGTGAGTGCGCTGGGTGTACAGGAGGCGGCTGGAGGATATTCGTGTCCTGACTGCAGAAAGAAGCATCCGTGACGTCCGATCTTGGAGAAGAACAGGAATCTTGGGAATATAATGGAGAATTTATCTACTCAGCCTAAGATAAGTATTCGTCCGAGCAACGAGCAGTTTCGAGTACGCTAATGCTCGAACGAGCATCAAGCTCGGACGAGTATGTTCGCTCATCTCTAATCTTTACCCTATGGCCATATGACGAAGGCAAATCCCAACATAATTTTATTCCAGACACAATTTTAACCAATCGGATAATGCAGTGCAATTATCAGTAAGCTAACGAGTAAGGAGATCCCAATGTACTTTTACTCCACAAGCAAATTTTATCAGGCAGATAATGCAGTGTAGTTCACAATAACTAAAGTGTATAATATTAGTCCACTAGCAATTTCACTTTAACTTGAAAACTGCTTGCAAATATGTATTTACAAAGTGTCTGCACCAGTTTTGTGTTGTGGTTGCACTGTGTCTGACAAGACAGAAAAAATGTGCACCTGATGGGATGTGTTACTGCTTAGTCCAAGGTTGCACCACATTTATTACTGGCGTGCGCCACAAATTTGATTGCAGCACAGTTCTGCGCCATGAACAAGTCCACCAAAAAATGGTGCACACTTCCCGAGCAGTGCAGATGAATGAAGACCGTGCACCAGTTTTGATGAATGAAGGCCAGTGTCCCAACCTATGTTCAGTCAGAGAGCAAATGGTGGAAATGGCATGGTATCAGGCACTTATAGGGGCTGTGACAGCCAGTGACACAAAAAAATTATGGGAAGCCCTTCCGGTTCCGGCGCAGTGATGTGAAGCAGCAGCTGCCAGAGCTCCTGCGCATCGGCAATCAGACAACCCGCAAAGTGAGTATAAGTATAGAGTATAAGTCTCTGTGTAGTGGACAGGGTGCCTGTGATGATGGCAGCCGTAGTAGCAGGGACCAGCCGGAGGCAGAGGTTGAACAAAAACAATTTACAGTTCTTTATTGGAACCGACAGGAACCGCAGCAACGTGCCTTTAACAGAGTAGCGGAGTGCTGAGATGCAGTTGGAGGGAGCCACAGGATGTAGAGCACCAGCCTGGATGCAATGGCAGCCTGGGAGATAGCTGTGTCCTAAAAGGCTGCTTCAGCTTGTCCTGGGTTGCTTCAGGTATCACCCTGGAAGGTAGGATGATACCCCTTTCCTCACTAAACTAGTTATTAGTTCCACTCTTCAGGCAGGGGCTAGGCTCTTCCTGCTCTGGTCTGGTATGCTAGCTGTACAGAGTCTGTACTGGAGTAACTCCAGTCTGCTTCTGCAGACTCCTGGGTCTGACTGCTCTCTACTAGTGTCCTGCAGACCCTCTGGTCTGACTGGAACTGAGCTCTAGAACATTCCTGGCCAGGGGTTTTGTTACTCCCACTGGTCAGGTGGTGGCTACTCCTCCAATTACATCTCAGCTTACAGAAAACAGAGTGTAATACATGTGATTGGATGACACATATGACATCACACAAAACACTTAACTCCTGCCTTACCAGGCAGGATCTACCACTGCAATGTTCCCCTGTATCCTATAAGGACTATGTAGTGTGATGTAGTGACATGCTGTGGGGCTGACTAGACCCTACACAGGCTGCAAGCTACATGGTGGGACGTATTCGCAACCACTCCTCCGCCTTGCATCGGCGAGGGTGTTGCACTAGTCTTTCTGACTGAATCCTGTCAGACTCACTTCTCTGACTGAACTGACTGTTGGAAATCTCCAACCATCACTTTTTCTGAGCTCTTGGTCATGTGGTGGTTACTCCTCCAATTACATCCCAGCTTACAATACATTAGGATAACACATGTGATTGGATGATACATCTTACATCACATCAAATAATTAACTACTGCCTTGCCAGGCAGGATCTACCACTGCAGTACTCATCTGTGTTATCTAGTGTTATGTAGTGACATGCTGTGGGGCTAATCAGACCCTACACAGGCTGCAAGCTACATGGTGGGACGTATTTGCAAACACAGCTCTGCCTTGCATCGGCGAGGGTGTTGCAAATACCACCGCCATACAGTGAGGAACACTACCGCCATATATTGAGTAATACTACCGCCTTACAGTGAGGGACACTACCGCCATACAGTGAGGAGCACTACTGCCATACAGTGTGGAACACATCCGCCATACAGTGAGAAACACTACTGCCATACAGTGAGGAACACTACCGCCATATAGTAAGGAATTCTACCGCCATATAGTGAGAAACACTACCGCCATACGATGAGGAACACTACCTCCATATAGTGAGGAATACTACAGCCATAGAGTGAGTACCAGTACCGCCATACAGTGAGGAACTCTACTGTCATACAGTGAGTGACTCTACCCCCATACAGTGAGGAACACTACCGCCATACATTGAGGAACACTACCCCCATACAGTGAGGGACACTACCGCCATAAATTGACAAATACTACCACCATACAGTGAGGGACACTCCCCCCATACAGTAAGGAACTCTACTGTCATACAGTGAGGGACTCTACCCCCATACAGTGAGGAACACTACCGCCATACATTGAGGAACACTACCCCCATACAGTGAGGGACACTACCGCCATAAAGTAACAAATACTACCGCCATACAGTGAGGGACACTCCCCCCATACAGTGAGGAACTCTACTGTCATACAGTGAGGGACTCTACCCCCATACAGTGAGGAACACTACCCCCATACAGTGAGGAACAGTATCGCCATTCAGTGAGAAATACTGCCTCCATACAATGAGGAACAGTACCCCCATACAGTGAGGAACACTACCGCCATACAGTGAGGAACACTACCCCTATACAGTGAGGAAAAGTACCCCCATATAATGAGGAACACAACCCCAATACAGTGAGGAATACTACCGCCATACAGTGAGAAACACTACCCCCATACAGTGAGGAATACTACCGCCATTCAGTGAGAAACACTACCACCGTACAGTGAGGAACACTACCACCATACAGTGAGGAACACTACCGTCATACAGTGAGGAACACTACCTCCATACAGTGAGGAACACTACCCCCATACAGTGAGGAACACTACCGTCACACAGTGAGGAACACTACTGCCATACAGTGAGGAACACTACCCCCATACAGTGAGGAACACTACCGTCACACAGTGAGGAACACTACCGTCACACAGTGAGGAACACTGCCGCCATACAGTGAGGAACACTACCACCATACAGTAAACCACACCACCACCGTACATTGAGGAACACTACAGCCATACAGTGAGGGACAATACCCCCATACAGTGAGGAACACTACCGTCATACAGTGAGGAACACTACCACCATGCAGTGAGAGACCCTACCTCCATACAGTGAGGAACACTATATCTATACAGTAAGGAAAACTACGGCCATACAGTGATCATCCCCATATTCATCCCCAATAAAATAGCATGGACATACGTTTTATGATCTGGATTATGAGATTTTTAATATTGTTGGAATGATTTGAATATTAGCAATATTTTTGTGTCAAACCCATGCTGTACCTTTAATAAAAGCATGCGAAACTATATATTCCAGCTCAGATCCACCGAATCAAGGCATGACATATTAAAATCATGTGAAGGTACATCAGTATATTGTAAATAGAGATGGGTCAATTTATGTAAATTCGGTTCGACCCGGTTCGCTGAATTTTCACGTAACCATATGTCACATTCCATAGCCGGTAAGTCTTTGCTGCATATTGCAGCAATGGCTTACCATCAACATCCGCGGTCGATGCTACCAGCAGATTGCTACCGGCATAGCTGCCGGAGGCATGGTCGAGGATCGTCCCATCTTCCCATGACGTCATCTTCCGAAGACCCAAGGCTGCCTTGGTTTAACCTCTTCATTACAATGTGCAATCAGGGAAATCCCCATATACTGCCATACTTTTTTGCCATTTTGAAAAATATAAAAAATTCAATAAAAAGTGATCAAAAGGTCATACAGTCTTTAAAATTATATCAATGAAAACATCATCAAAAGTCGCAAAAAATTACACCAAACACAGCTCCGCACACCAAAGTTTTAAAAAGTTAAGGGCGGCAGAAGATAGCAAAATAATTTTTTTTTGTACAGGTGGTTTTAAGTTTTGTTAATGTATAAAAACATCAGAAAACCTATACAAATTTAGTATCCCAACCACCATACTGTAAGGAATACTACCGCCATACAGTGAGGAACACTACCGCCATATATTGAGGAATACTAACGCCATACAGTGAGGAACACTACCGCCATACAGTGAGGAACAGCACTGCCATACATTGAGGGACTCTACCCCCAGACAGTGAGGAGCACTACCGCCATACAGTGAGGAACACTACAACCATACAGTGAGAAACACTACAACCATACAGTGAGAAACACTACCGCCATACAGTGAGGAACACTACCGCCATACAGTGAGGAACACTACCTCTATACAGGGAGGGACACTACCGCCATACAGTGAGAAACACTACCGCCATACAGTAAGCGACACTACCGCCATACAGTAAGCAATACTTCCGCCATATAGTAAGGAATACTACCGCCATATAGTGAGGAACACTACTGCCATACAGTGAGGAACACTACTGCCATACAGTGAGGAACTCTACCCCCAAACCGTAAGGAAAACTATCCCCATAAAGTGAGGAAAACTATCCCCATACAGTGAGGAACACTACCACCATACAGTGAGGAACACTACCCCCATACAGTGAGGAACACTACCGCCATATATTGAGGAATACTAACGCCATACAGTGAGGAACAGCACTGCCATACATTGAGGGACTCTACCCCCAGACAGTGAGGAGCACTACTGCCATACAGAGAGGAACACTACAACCATTCAGTGAGAAACACTACCGCCATACAGTGAGGAACACTACCTCCATACAGTGAGGAACACTACCTCCATACAGTGAGGAACACTACCTCTATACAGTGAGAAACACTACCTCTATACAGTGAGAAACACTACCGCCATACAGTAAGCGACACTACCGCCATACAGTAAGCGATACTACCGCCATATAGTAAGGAATACTACCGCCATATAGTGAGGAATACTACCGCCATACAGTGAGGAACACTACTGCCATACAGTGAGGAACACTACTGCCATACAATGAGGAACTCTACCCCCATACAGTGAGGAAAACTATCCCCATACAGTGAGGAACACTACCCCCATACAGTGAGGAACACTACCCCCATACAGTGAGGAACATTATCGCCATACAGTGAGGAACACAACCCCCACACAGTGAGGTATACAGACATGCAGTGAGGAAAACTACCCCGATACAGTGAGGAACACTACCGCCATACAGTGACAAATACTACCGCCATACAGTGAGGGACACAGCCTCCATACAGTAAGGAATACTGCCCACATAAAATGAGGAACTGTACGCCAATACAGTGAGAAACACTATTGCCATACAGTGAGGAACACAAACCCCATACAGTGAATAATACTACCACCATACAGTAAGGAACACTACCGCCGTACAGTGAAAAGCACTACCGCCATACAGCGAGGAACATTACTGCAATACCGTAAGCGACACTAACGCCATATTTTGAGGAACACTACCGCCATGCAGTGAGGAACGCTACCGCCATACAGTGAGGCGCAATACCCTCATACAGTGAGGAACACTACCGCCATACAGTGAGGGACACAACAATCACACAGTGAGGGACACTACCACCACACAGTGAGGGACACTACCACCATGCAGTGAGGAACACTACTGCCATACAGTGAGGAACACTATATCCATTGTGAGACACTGAAGGGGTTAACTGTGGATGGGCGGTATGTTTCCCCTAGGTTTTGCTATTATGCAAGGCCTTAGTGCTGAGGTTGTGTTGTCCAGCACCTTGGACACAGGTGGTGGGAACAGCCAATCAGGCTAATAAAGCCGCTCAGCAGAGCTCAGTGTGAGACACTGAAGGGGTTAACTGTGGATGGGCGGTATGTTTCCCCTAGGTTTTGCTATTATGCAAGGCCTTAGTGCTGAGATTGTGTTGTCCAGCACCTTGGACACAGGTGGTGGGAACAGCCAATCAGGCTAATAAAGCCGCTCAGCAGTGCTCAGAATGTTGTCTCTTTCTGGAAGGAGGCTGGAGAGCACACAGCACTGACCTCTGTGCCTGGTGCAGCCAAGTGTTTTTCTTAGTGGTGAGTCAGAGAACCATTGTTTAGTTAGTACCCGGACGGGTAGGATATTATTTTGTTTTGATGCCTGAATGTGAAGGCTGTTTTATTTTGATTCCTGCTGAAATAAACACAGGCTAGACCTGTTTTGGACTGTACTTTGCAGAGAGTTTTTCAACGGCCAAAGGAAGAGGGATGGTGAGGCTGATGATGGCGGCATGCCACTGACCATCGTGTGACTCTCAAAAGTTAGTCACTCAGCAACTGCCAAGATGATCAGCAAGGCCACGTGCGCCCTCTCATTGTGGACTGATGGATCCCCCAGCGTTGACCCCTGCACTTCCCACGCGTTGTGTACATTTCGTTTTCCTCGCCGGGCACCGCTTGACATCTGGCCAGTCTATTAGTCAATCGCTCTGCGTGTGTGCTAAACTCTGGCATAACATGGTTAATGTCTGAATCCACCTCGTGGGCACGTCGCACAATTCAGTCGGGTCGAGCGGCCGTGAGACGCGGCGCTGCGCTGCCCAGAGAGTGGACAGCATCTGTGCTGGACTTCTGAAATGCGCACAGATGCGGCGCACTTCGTGAGCAATCTGACAGATTGTGATATGTCTTGAGGAAAACGCTTGAACTACAATTTAACACATGGGCCAGGCATGGTACATGTGCAGTCTGCCGAGTTGCAGAGCCGACCACCAGGTTACGGCCGTTGTCAAACACAACCATGCATGGCTCAGGTTCAGCGTGGTCGTGCCAGCCACAGATCAGTCTGGCCGTGAGCACCTGTATATAGTCTGGGGCGGTGTGCCTTTTATCGCCCCAGGTACAAGCAGTTTGAGCACCGGCCTGCTGTCGCTAGCGACGGACATGCTGCTGTATGCCTAGAGCTAGCGGATGGATGCGCGCCATGCAGAGTGGTAAGTTCGGAGGAGGAGGAGGGAGGGGGTGGGAGAGGCGGAGGCATAGTGGGCCTTTAGGACTGGACACGAGGTACGGCCCCGCAATCCCGGCGTCGGGCAGATATGGACCAGGCCCCAGGGGTCAGATCGGTGACCAGCCTCACCAAGTTAACCCAATGGCCGTCAGCGATATATAGTGGCCCTGCCCGGCAGCATCGTCACGTGTCGTGGTCAGGTGGACCTGTGTAGAACGGCGTTGGTCAGGGCACGGATGAGTGTCTGGATCTACGTGTGGTGCAGGGCCTGGGGACGGCATCATCGGGAAAAGGTAGTGGCGTGGGGACACGAATACCGACGGGGGCGGCCGCCGCACATGATGTTGCGAAAGGCCCCTGTCTCACTTAGCCTATAGGGCAGCATCTCCAGGCTAAGCATCTGGCGATGTGGACATTAAGGGCTTGGCGTGCGGGGGGGTTGACTATATTTTCTTTTCCGCTCCAGCGTCTGGGGTATCGGAGGCTGAACGCGGTGGATGTGTGGAGGATCGTGGATGGCGACGAAGTGGTGTTTTTTGCCAGCGGTCCTGGGCCAGGGGCTGACACTATCACTGACACAGCGGGAAGGGCAGTGTGTGCAGGCGGAGGTGAAGGGCTTGGGCCAACTGAGTGGGGTGTTTTAGCATTTCATATGCCTGCGCCATACTGTGGTAGTTAAGTAGTTAGTGGTGGAACCCTGCTGATCCTGGTTTGTCAAAGGTTGACACACCACAGTTCCGTCGGTCATCCGGTGATGTTTCCTAAAGAACCTCCAGACTTCTGAAAATCTAGCCTCGAGCCGCGGAGGACACTCGCCAAGGAGCATTCACTACGTGACACATTTATGGCGGCTGATGGCACCAGCTTTGGCCCTGCCTTCCGTCTGCCCACCATGCTCTTCCACCTGTTCGGTCGAGGACTCTCATCCGTTCTAGAAGCACTGTGTGCACCCAGGCCACTTCTCAACCCAGTGGGTCTGTCACACTTCGATCCTCCGATGCCTCAGTTGCTACCCCCCTCGAGACTTCCTAGCCCTGAACAACAACTACCACCTGTCTGACAACGTGTCTCTCATCGTCGGGATACTCTTTACACACTTCTTCCACTACGTCAAGAAGGTTGGTCATCATCACCCACAGACTGCGACTGGGGTGGCAAACCGGGCATCGGAAAATTGAGCAGCAGCACCGGGAACAAGTGGTTTTGACTGTGGAAAGGTCCAGAAAAACAGTTCCTCAGAGTATGCCGGTTCAAATGCCAAATTTCTGGGGGGGATGGGAGGGGGGCAGGGCTGAGGGGATTACAAATGCAAGGGAGCTGATACAGGAGGAGGACAGGTCAGAGCATAAGGTGAAAGGAGCGGAGAGTGCCGATTTCGGGGACAATGGGTGGACTGCGTGGAAGACTGACTGTGGACAAATTGCTCGAAGCTTTATGCGGAATCCAACGAATCACCTGTTCGCACTGTTCTGCGCCTCAACAGGTGCTTACCACGAGACCAGTAATTCAGACATGAACATAGGAGTGTAGCTCTGCGGGTTCCCTGACTACCCTCATCAGCAGTGGTGTCTCACTCCGCCCAGGACACGGCCTCGACCCTGCAGTAGTTGGATGCCCACGTCACCGCCCCCTCGTCCTACTACCCTAGCCCTGGGTGTAAACATTTTGAAAAATGTGAAGTTATAACTTAAATTTTTTTTTACTTTTTTTTGTGTTTTTTTTGTTTTTTTTGTGTTTTTTAGTTTTAAAACCAAAACGATGCATCATAGTGCTATGGCTATTTCTAGCCAAGTATGAAAGCACACTGCTAGCCAGATGAGATGACGCTTGAGTTATGAAAAACATAAACGTAAAATAAAAAGTAAATGCAGGGACTGTGGGCTAATTTCAATCAAACCCCGAATAAAATGTCCCACTTCGGTCTTTGCGTGGAATGTGCGTTCACTAAGCGGTAAACACAACGGTCGCTAAGTCTCACTGCAAACTCGCTCACAATATGAGGAGTAGATGCACTACAGCAAGGCCAGCCACCACGCAGATTCAACCAAGAAATAAAAGATATATAAGCGCTATTGTAGCCTAGTGAAGCGTTTTGGGATTTCTCCTATGGCTATGTTCTAGCCAAGTATGAAAGCAGCACTGCTATGCCAGTGATGATGAACGCTGAGTTATGAAAAAATAACGTAAAAAATAAAAAGAACTGCGCAGACTGTTGCCTAATTGAAATCCAACCAAATAATTATCCCACTTCGGTCTTCTGCGAGGATATAGTTGCGTCCTAAGGCTGAGAAACACAGCGGTCGCAAGTCTCACTCCACATTCTCACAATTGGCTAGTATATGCACTGCAGCCAGACAGCCACCAGCAGATTCAACCAGAATAAAATATATATAGCTATTGTAGGCGTAGAAAGCCTGTTTGGATTCTCTGCTATGGTTTCTAGCCAAGTATGAAAGCACTGCAATGAGATATGAGATGACGCTGAGTTATATGAAAAAATAAACTTTGTTAAAAAATAAAAAGGAAATGGACGACGTGCCTAATTGAAATCAAACCCCTAATACAATTTTCCCACCTTCAGGTCTTTGCGATGGATATGGCGTCACTAAGCGCTAAACACAGACTGGCTCGCAAGTCTCACTCAAATTCCTCACAATTGCCAGTAGTAGCACTGCAGCAAGGAAGCCACAGCAGATCACCTAGAAATTAAATCTATAATAAACGCTATTGTAGGCGTTAAGTAAGCCCGTTTGGATTCTCCTGGCTATTTCTAGCCAAGTAGTGAGAAGCACACTGATGATGATGACGCTGAGTTATGAAAAAATAACGTTAAATAAAAAGAACTGGCAGACTGGGTTTTGCCTAATTGACATCCAAGACCCCAATAAATTTTCCCACTTGGTGTTTGAGGTGGATATGTGGTCATAAGAGCTAAACACAACGTAGCAGTCCCCATGCCAACTTCTCACCAATATGGTACTAGCGCACTACTAGTGCCAGCAAGCCCAGCCACAAGCAAACAAAAAAGGAAAAAGTATACGTTATGTGTATGCCATAAGAAGGGCTGTGGTTTCTGTTGAGTCACTCCTGCTAACACTATTCAATAAGAGACCACCCTAACGCTTCCCTGGACCAGCAGCAGCTTCTTCCCTAGCGGCATTCCAGAACAGAATGATGAGCAGAGCAGCGGTCGGGCAGGGCTGTAGTCATCCCAGAGGTCAACTGATTGGCACAGCCAACCCACTGCTATGACGTGTAGGGAACCACGGTCTGCTGGGTGGAGTGCAGAGTCTCCTGGCTTGTGATTGGCTCTGTTTATGGCCGCCAAAAAGCAAAACAGCCGGGAAGCTGCACATTTTCTCGAGCGGGCGAAGTATTCGTCCGAGAAAAAAACGAGCAGTTGTCGAGTACGCATAATGCTCGACGAGCATTCAAGCTTCGACGAGTATGTTACGCTATCTCTACTTACCCTATGGCCTATGGACGAAGCAAACCCAACATAAATTTTACCAGACACAATTTTAACCAATAGGATAATGCAGGCAATTATCAGTAAGCTAACGAGTAAGGAGAGATCCAAATGTACTTTACTCCAACAAGCAAAATTTATCAGGCAGAAATGCACGTGTAGTTCACAATAACTAAAGTGTATAATATTAGTGCCACTAGCAATTCACTTAACTTGAAAACTGCTTGCAAATATGTATTTACAAAGTGTCTGCCACCAGTGTTGTGTTGTGGTTTGAACTGTGTCTGCAAAGGAAAAATGTGGCACCGATGGGATTGTTACTCTGTAGTCCGAGTTTGCACAACATTTATTACTGGCGTGAGTCACAAATTTGATTGCGGGGCACAGGTCTGCAGCATGAACAAAGTTCACCAAAAAAATGGTGACACTTACCGAGCAGGCAGATGATGCCACGAACCGTGACCAGTTTTGAGAATGGAGGCCAGTGTCCACACTATGTTCACGTCAGAGAAGCCGAATGGTGGAAATGGCATGGTATCAGGCACTATAGGGCTGTGACAGCCCAGTGACACAAAAAAATTATGGGAAGCCCTTCGGGCGGTCCGGCGCAGTGATGTGAAGCAGAGTGCCGAAGTACTGCGCAGGCAATCAGACAACCCGCAGAAGTGGTATAGTATAGAGAGTATAAGTTCGTTGTGTAGTGGACAGGGTGATGTGTATGATGGCAGCCGTATAGTAGCAGGGACCAGCCGGAGGCGAGCAGGTGATGAACAAAAACAATTTACAGTTCTTATTGGAACCGACAGGAACCGCAGCAACGTGCCTTTAAAAGTAGTTACGGAGTGTGAGATGCAGTTGGAGGGAGCCACAGGATGTAGAGCAAGCCTGGATTGCAATGGCAGCCTGGGAGATAGCTGTGTCCTAAAAGGCTGCTTCAGCTGTCCTGGGTGCTTAGGTTATCACCTGGAAGGTAGGAGATACCCTTTCTCACTAAAACTAGTATTAGTTCACTCTTCAGGGAGGGGGCTAGGCTCTTCCTGCCTGGTCTGGTATGCTAGCTGTACAGAAGTCTGTACTGGAGTAAATCAGTCTGCTCTGCAGAGACTCCTGGGTCTGACTGCTCTCTACTAGTGTCTGCAGACCCTCTGGTCTGACTGGAACTGAGCTCTAGAACATTCCCGGCCAGGGGTTTTGTTACTCCCACTGGTAGGTGGTGGCTACTCCCCAATTACCTCTAAGCTTACAGAAAACGAGTGTAATACATGTGATTGGATGATGCACATATGACATCACACAAACACTTAACTCCTGCCTTACCAGGCAGGAATCTCCATGCAATGTTCCCCTGTATCCTATAAGGAAATGTAGTGTGATGTAGTGACATGCTGTGGGGCTGACTAAGACCCTACAACAGGCTGCAAGCTACATGGTGGGACGTATTCGCAACCACTCCTCGCCTTGCATCGGCGAGGGTGTTGCACTAGTCTTTCTGATGAATCCTGTCAGACTCACTTCTCTGACTGAACTGACTGTTGGAAATCTCAACCATAACTTTTTCTGAGCTCTTGGTCATGTGGTGGTTACTCCTCCAATACATCCCAGCTTACAATACATTAGGATAAACATGTGATTGGATGATACATCTACATCACATCAAATAAATTAACTACTGCCTTGCCAGGCAGGATTCACCACTGCAGTACTCATCTGTGTTATCTAGTGTTATGTAGTGAATGCTGTGGGGCTAATCAGACCTACACAGGCTGCAAAGTACATGGTGGGACGTATTTGCAAAAACCAGCTCTGCCTTGCTCGGCGAGGGTGTTGCCAAATACCACCGCCATACAGTGAGGAACACTACCGCCATATATTGAGTAATATACCGCTTACAGGAGGGACACTACCGCCATACAGTGAGGAGCACTACTGCCATACAGTGTGGAACACATCCGCCATACAGTGAGAAACACACTACTGCCATTACGTGAGGAACACTACCGCCATATAGTAAGGAATTCTACCGCCATATAGTGAAGACACTACCGCCATACGATGAGGAACACTACTCCATATAGTGAGGAATACTACAGCCATAGAGTGAGTACCAGTACCCCATACAGTGAGGAACTCTACTGTCATACAGTGAGTGACTCTACCCCCATACAGTGAGGAACACTACCGCCATAAATTGAGGAACACTACCCCCATACAGTGAGGGGACACTACCGCCATAAATTGACAAATACTACCACCATACAGTGAGGGACACTCCCCCATACAGGATAGGAACTCTAGCTGTCATAAATGAGGGACTCTACCCCATACAGTGAGGACCACTACCGCCTACATTGAGGAACATACCCCATACAGTGAGGGACACTACGCCATAAAGTAACAATACTACCGCCACACTAGTGAGGGACACTCCCCCCATTACAGTGAGGAAACTCTACTGTCATAAGTAGGGACTCTCACCCCATACAGGAGGAACACTACCCCCATTACAGTGAGGAAACAGTATCGCCATTCAGTGAGAAAAATATGCCTCCATACAATGAGGAACAGTACCCCCATACAGTGAGGAACACTACCGCCATACAGTGAGGAACACTCCCTATACAGTGAGGAAAAGTTACCCCCATATAATGAGGAACACAACCCCAATACAGTGAGGAATATACGCCATACAGTGAGAAACACTACCCCATACAGTGAGGAATACTACCGCCATTCAGTGAGAAAAACACTACCACCGTACAGGAGGAACACTACCCATACAGTGAGGAACACTACCGTCATACAGTGAGGCACACTACCTCATGACAGTGAGGAATACTACCCCATAAGTGAGGCAACACTACCGTCACACAGTGAGGGAACACTACTGCCATAACAGTGAGGAAACATACCCCCATACAGTGAGGAACACTACCGTCACACAGTGAGGAACACTACCGTCACACAGTGAGGAACACTGCGCCATTACAGTGAGGAACACTACCACCATACAGTAAACCACACCACCACCGTACATGAGGAGGAACACTACAGCATACAGTGAGGGGACAATACCCCCATACAGTGAGGAACACTACCGTCATACAGTGAGGAACACTACCACCATGCAGTGAGGAGAGGACCCCTACCTCCATACAGTGAGGAACACTATATCTATACAGTAAGGAAAACTACGGCCATACCAGTGATCATCCCCATATTCATCCCCAATAAAATAGCATGGAATACGTTTTATGATCTGGATTATGAGATTTTTTTAATATTGTTGGAAGATTTGAATATTAGCAATATTTTTGTGTCAAACCCATGCTGTACCTTTAATAAAAGCATGCGAAACTAATATTCCAGATCAGATCCACCGCAATCAAGGCAATGACATATAAAATCATGCGAAGGGTACATCAGTATATTGTAAAATAGAGATGGGTCAATTTATGTAAATTCGGTTCGACCCGGTTTCGCTGAATTTTCACGTAACCATATGTCACATTCCATAGCCGGTAAGTCTTTGACTGCATATTGCAGCAATGGCTTACCATCAACATCCGAGGTCGATGCTACCAGCAGATTGCTCCGGCAATAGCGCCGGAGGCATGGTCGAGGATCGTCCCATCTTCCCATGACGTATCATCTCCGAAGACCCAAGGCTGCCTGGTTTTAAATTCTTCATTACAATGTGCGATCAGGGAAATCCCCATATACTGCCATACATTTTGCATTTTGAAATATATAAAAAATTCAATAAAAGTGATCAAAAGGTCATACAGTTTTAAAAATTATTCAAGAGAAACATCACAAAGTCGCAAAAAAATACACCAAACACAGCTCCGCACAACAAAAGTTTTAAAAGTTAAGAGCGGCAGAAAATAGCAAAAAAATTTTTTTTTTGTACAGGTGGTTTTAAGTTTTGTAATGTATAAAAACATCAGAAAACCTATACAAATTTAGTATCCCAACCACCATATGTAAGGAAACTACCGCCATACAGTGAGGAACACTACCGCGCCATATATTGAGGAATACTAACGCCATTACAGTGAGGAACACTACCGCCATACAGTGGGACAGCACTGCCATACATTGAGGGACTCTACCCCCAGACGTGAGGAGCAATACCGCCATACAGTGAGGAACACTAAACCATTACAGTGAGAAAACATACAACCATACAGTGAGAAACACTACCGCCCATACAGTGAGGAACACTACCGATACAGTGAGGAACACTACCCTCATACGGGAGGGACACTACCGCCATAACAAGTGAAGAAACACTACCGCCATACAGTAAGCGACACTACCGCATACAGTAAGCAATACTTCGCCATATAGTAAGGAATACTACCCCATATAGTGAGGAACACTATGCCATACAGTGGCGGAACACTACTGCCATACAGTGAGGAACTCTACCCCCAAACCGTAAGGAAACTACCCCATAAAGTGAGGAAAAACTATCCCCATACAGTGAGGAACACTACCACCATACAGTGGGGAACACTACCCCCATCAGTGAGGAACACTACCGCCATATATTGAGGAATACTAACGCCATACAGTGAGGAACAGCACTGCATACATTGAGGGACTCTACCCCAGACAGTGAGGAGCACTACTGCATACAGAGAGGGAACACTCAACCATTCAGTGAGAAACACTACCGCCATAAGTGAGGAACACTACCTCATACAGTGAGGAACACTACCTCCATACAGTGAGGAACATACCTCTATACAGTGAGAAACCAATACCTCTATACAGTGAGAAACACTACCGCCATTACGTAAGAGACACTACCGCCATACAGTAAGCGATACTACCGCCATTAGTAAGGATTATACCGGCATATAGTGAGGATACTACCGCCATACGATGAGGAACCTACTGCCATACAGTGAGGAACACTACTGCCCATACAATGAGGGAACTCTACCCCCATACAGAGTGAGGAAAACTTCCCCATACAGTGAGGAACACTACCCCCATACAGGGAGGAACACTACCCCCATACAGTGAGGAACCATTATCGCCATACAGTGAGGAACAAACCCCCACACAGGAGGTATACAGACATGCAGTGAGGGAAAATACCCCGATACAGTGAGGCACACACCGCATACAGTGACAAATACTACCGCCATACAGTGAGGGACACAGCCTCCATACAGTAAGGAATACTGCCCACATAATGAGGAAATGTACGCCAATACAGTTGAGAAACACTATTGCCTACAGTGAGGACAGACAAACCCCATACAGTGAATAATACTACCACATGACCAATAAGGACACAATCCCGCTACAGTGAAAAGCAACTACCGCCCATAACAGCGAGGAACATTACTGACCAATACCGTAAGCGCACTCTAACGCCCTATTTTGAGGACAACTACCGCACATGCAGTGAGGAAACGCTACCGCCATACAGTGAGGCGCAAATACCCTCATGACAGTGAGGAACATACCGCCAATACAGTAGGGAGCACAACAAAATCACACGTGAGGGGACACTACCACCACACAAGTGAGGGACACTACCACCATGCAGTGAGGAAACACTTATGCCATACATGGGAACAACTATATCCATTGTGAGGACACTGAAGGGTAATGTGATGAGGAGGTATGTTTCCCCTAGTTTGCTATTATGCAAGCCTTAGTGCGAGGCTTGTGTTGTCCAGCAACTTGGACCACAGGTGGTTGGGGAACAGCCATCAGGCTAATAAAGCCGTACAGCAGAGATAAGAATGTTGTCTCTCTTGGAAGGAGGATGGCGAGCACGCACCTGACTCTGGTGCTGTGCCTGGAGCAGCCAAGTGATTTTGTTAGTGGTGAGTCAGAGAACCATTGTTTAGTTAGCACCCTGACGGGTAGGATATTATTTTGTTTTGATGCCTGAATGTGAAGGCTGTTTTATTTTGATTCCTGCTGAAATAAACACAGGCTAGACCTGTTTTGGACTGTACTTTGGTGTCACTGTCGTGAACTGCAGCACCCCGCTACCACGGTCTCTACTGGGCCAAATCTCCCACATATGGTGCTTCGGATTGCGGGCAGTTCAAAAAAGACACACGCCTGAAAGGCTGGCTACATCCTGCAACATTGCATGGCCTGGGTGAAAGCAGAAGGCAAAGTGCAGGATAAAGCCAAGATGGAGGACTTTATTAAATACCTGCAAGAGGAGGCCAGAGCTAATCGGCAGCAGCAGCAAGCCATGCTTCAGCAGCAGGAGGAGAGGTCCCGCCAGCAGCAGGAAGAGTCCCAGGCTAATCGACAGCTGCAGCAAGCCATGTTCCAGCAGCAGGAGGAGAGGTCCCGCCAGCAGCAAGCCATGCTTCAGAAACAACAGGAAGAGTCCCGAGCCATGTTCCAGCTGATGATGGAAAAAAGCGACGACTACTGAGGGGTCCCATACTGGTTTGCAAGGGTACCCGGTTGTCAATTGGGAGAGTCACCTGGCCAAGGTGCAAGCAGTGGTAGACTCCCTGAGGGCAGCAGGGTTGACAGCGAACCCCCAAAAATGTGCTGTGGGTCTGGAAGAGGCCCGTTACCTGGGGTACCGTATTGGGCGAGGTGTCATCAAACCCCAAGTAAATAAAGTGGAGGCGATCCAGCAGTTGCCACGACCTATGAGCAAGAAGCAAGTGAGGGCTTTCCTAGGCATAGTTTACAATTTTTTTCATTGACATAGCTGGTGAAGGTTTATTTTTTGTAAAAACAAAGATACCTGCGCTGGCTACAAAATTAAGACTAATAGGTTCAAAAAAACGCCATACCACTAATAGATCTACAATGATTCAAACATCAGTGTGCACGATGTACCAACCTGCACGTGGCTCCCCTCCCGTGTGGGAAGTTCGACTCCCTCCGTTAGTGAGGTTTTGTCCCGTAGGTCCCGTGAATCTTATGTAGAACAATAGTCTTTTCGTGAAGTGTATTTCACTTCGGATAGCGCTTTCCAGCCAAGTAGTAATCCACAAGATGCAGATCAACACGCGAGCCCCGGCCGGTAGCTTCGCTGGATCTGACTAACAGAGGTACCGGTGACGTCACCCTAGGTACAGTCCGTCTAGTGGGACAAAGAGAATTTTTCCACCGACGCGTTGTCGAGAGCTCCGGCTCTCTTCCTCAGGGTTGAATTCCTGATCTCACTAATACGGATATTCTTATAGGTACCATTGTTAGGGAGAAAGCTGATCAAGTTAGGGAGAGAGCTGATCAAGTTCTTGTGGTTGGTCTGGACAATTAATTTCGTTCTGTATAGTTTTAAAGTACATCTTTTTATAATGTTATCATATCACTATATCCAGATAAAATGCCGTTCTCAAAAACATTTTTATTTATAAAAAGTACAAAAAAAAAAAAAAACAAAAAAAAACATATATATTTATTATTAAAAACAATGTGTTAAAAAATCATTGTTTCCACCACTGTTTTAATTAATTAATTGTCTTCCTGAAAATTATATATATATATATATGTAGCCATAGACTATAGTATAAAAATGTATAAAAAATAATAAAAAATATATATATATATCAGTATATTTCAATTAGGCAGTGGGTACCAGTATAAATCTTCCACTCAAAATGCAAATAATTCAATCTCACTGTTCAAACCATTAGGAATTAGCGTGTCTAGCTCGAATATCCATCGACTTTCTGCCTTTGACATACATTTGATATAATTGCCCCCTCTCCAGTTCTTTTTCACTTGTTCAATGCCAAATATTACACTTCCTTCAATTTTTCCATTGTGTTTATCCTTATAATGGCGTGATAGTGGGTGGCCATCAAATTGTTTTTTTATATTCCGCAAATGTTCTTTTATCCTTATGTTAAGTTTTCTTTTTGTCCTTCCAATGTAACTTTTCCCACAAGGACACTGTATGCAATATATGACTCCTTTTGTATTGCAACTGATATGCTGTTTAATTGAAAAGGAGTTGTTCTTATTTCCGAATGTATGTACTATAGATCTTGCTTTTATACTCTTGCATACTGTACAGTGTCTGCACGGGTAAAAACCTGGTTGTTTCAGAAAGTTGTTATTATATGTTCCAGAATTAGTTGTTGGTTTTTTCTTTTCATTTTTATTTTGAACAGTCGGTGCTATCATGTTTCCCAGATTCTGTGCTTTCCTAAACACGAATTTTGGTTTTTTTGGGATGTATTCACCGATGGTTTTATCCTGCTTGAGAATACTCCAATGTTTTTGGATAATTCGTTTGAACAAAAAATAATCTTTTGAAAATTGTGTAATTATTGGAATACTCGCTATATCATCTTTTCCGTTTTCTTTCGGAGGGCTTCCTTTTCTGTCTCGCCCAGTGGCTAACAATGTGTCTCTAGGAATGTTAGCTATTTCAGTTCTTACTGACCTAATAGGATCTAGCTCATATCCTTTTTGAATAAATTTATTCTCTAGATGGTCCGCTTCTTTCAGGAAATCATCCAATTCAGTACAATTTCTCCGATGACGTAGAAATTGACTCTTGGGGATGTTATCTAGCCATATGGGCAAATGGCAGCTATTTCTAAGGATCAGGCTATTGCTATCAGTTGGTTTATTGTACGTTTTGGTTTTAATTCTTCCTTTATCAATATAAATTGTTAGATCCAGAAAGTGTATTTCTTCCTGGCTGTAGGTTGAGGTGAACTCCAAAAAGAAGGTATTTATATTTACATCCCTTAAGAATCTTTTTAGGGATTCTTCCCCTCCAGCCCAAATAAAGATGACATCATCTATAAATCTACGCCATAGGACCAAGTTCGCACCGAGCCCGCCAGTAGGGTAGATATTTTCTTCCTCCCATCGCCCTACATATAAATTGGCGTAGCTCGGTGCGAACTTGGTCCCCATGGCTGTTCCCCATTTTTGTCTATAAAATTCTTCCTCATAGAGAAAGTAATTATGATGTAAAATAAATAATATGGAATCGATTACAAAATTGATTTGGGACTCAGGTAAATCATTGGTTTTTTGTAAAAAATGTTTAACAGCCTCACAACCTTTAAGATGTTCGATGACAGTATATAATGATGTAATGTCTAATGTTCCCAAAATATAGTGGGGTTGCCATACAATGTCCTTTAATTGCTCTAAAATGTGTTTGGTGTCTCGTAGGTATGCTGGTAGCATACATACGTACTTCTGAAGTTGGTGATCCACATATTGAGATAAATTAGAGGTCAGGCAATCAATGCCCGATACAATGGGGCGTCCGGGTGGGTTAATGCAAGACTTATGAATTTTTGGTAAGTAATATAGTACCGCCAAATGCGGATTTTGGTTATTAATAAAATCATATTCCTGTTTTGTTAAGATGCCTAGAGTTTTACCCTTTTTGGAGAGGGTGTCCAACTCTTTTTTATATTGATTTGTTGGGTCAGATTTTAATTTTTCATAGGTGCGGCTATCTCCTAATATGCGTACTAATTCTTTGTTGTAATCATCCTGATTTAATATAACAATACTCCCCCCTTTATCTGCTGGACGTATCACTATTTGTTCATTTCTTTGTAAAGATTTGATGGCTTCGATTTCTTTCCTAGTTAAATTGTTACCATAAATAGACTGTTTTTTTGTTGACTCCTTTTGTATTGCAACTGATATGCTGTTTAATTGAAAAGGAGTTGTTCTTATTTCCGAATGTATGTACTATAGATCTTGCTTTTATACTCTTGCATACTGTACAGTGTCTGCACGGGTAAAAACCTGGTTGTTTCAGAAAGTTGTTATTATATGTTCCAGAATTAGTTGTTGTTTTTTTCTTTTCATTTTTATTTTGAACAGTCGGTGCTATCATGTTTCCCAGATTCTGTGCTTTCCTAAACACGAATTTTGGTTTTTTTGGGATGTATTCACCGATGGTTTTATCCTGCTTGAGAATACTCCAATGTTTTTGGATAATTCGTTTGAACAAAAAATAATCTTTTGAAAATTGTGTAATTATTGGAATACTCGCTATATCATCTTTTCCGTTTTCTTTCGGAGGGCTTCCTTTTCTGTCTCGCCCAGTGGCTAACAATGTGTCTCTAGGAATGTTAGCTATTTTAGTTCTTACTGACCTAATAGGATCTAGCTCATATCCTTTTTGAATAAATTTATTCTCTAGAAGGTCCGCTTCTTTCAGGAAATCATCCAATTCAGTACAATTTCTCCGATGACGTAGAAATTGACTCTTGGGGATGTTGTCTAGCCATATGGGCAAATGGCAGCTATTTCTAAGGATCAGGCTATTGCTATCAGTTGGTTTATTGTACGTTTTGGTTTTAATTCTTCCTTTATCAATATAAATTGTTAGATCCAGAAAGTGTATTTCTTCCTGGCTGTAGGTTGAGGTGAACTCCAAAAAGAAGGTATTTATATTTACATCCCTTAAGAATCTTTTTAGGGATTCTTCCCCTCCAGCCCAAATAAAGATGACATCATCTATAAATCTACGCCATAGGACCAAGTTCGCACCGAGCCCGCCAGTAGGGTAGATATTTTCTTCCTCCCATCGCCCTACATATAAATTGGCGTAGCTCGGTGCGAACTTGGTCCCCATGGCTGTTCCCCATTTTTGTCTATAAAATTCTTCCTCATAGAGAAAGTAATTATGATGTAAAATAAATAATATGGAATCGATTACAAAATTGATTTGGGACTCAGGTAAATCATTGGTTTTTTGTAAAAAATGTTTAACAGCCTCACAACCTTTAAGATGTTCGATGACAGTATATAATGATGTAATGTCTAATGTTCCCAAAATGTAGTTGGGTTGCCATATGATATCCTTTAATTGCTCTAAAATGTGTTTAGTGTCTCGTAGGTATGCTGGTAGCATACATACGTACTTCTGAAGTTGGTGATCCACATATTGAGATAAATTAGAGGTCAGGCAATCAATGCCCGATACAATAGGGCGTCCAGGTGGATTAGTGCAAGACTTATGAATTTTTGGTAAGTAATATAGTACCGCCAAACGCGGATTTTGGTTATTAATAAAATCATATTCCTGTTTTGTTAAGATGCCTAGAGTTTTACCCTTTTTGGAGAGGGTGTCCAACTCTTTTTTATATTGATTTGTTGGGTCAGATTTTAATTTTTCATAGGTGCGGCTATCTCCTAATATGCGTACTAATTCTTTGTTGTAATCATCCTGATTTAATATAACAATACTCCCCCCTTTATCTGCTGGACGTATCACTATTTGTTCATTTCTTTGTAAAGATTTGATGGCTTCGATTTCTTTCCTAGTTAAATTGTTACCATAAATAGACTGTTTTTTTGTTATTGGTATCTTCTTTATATCACGGACCACAAGATGTTGGAAAGTATTCATGGCCTCTGAATATTCGTTTGATGGGTGGAACGTAGATTTATTTTTTAAGGAGGTGTGGATATATTGAGTAGTGTTGGTCTGGGTCGTTATATTTGGGGGTTTTTTGAGAAAATATTTTTTTAGGGCTAAATTGCGCATATATTTTTTAACACCAATGAAGGCATTGAATTTGTCAAATTTGCTAGTGGGCGCAAATTTTAACCCTTTATTCAATAGAGTATTTTCGTATGGTGTCAGAATATATTTACTCAAATTATAGATCTTTTGTCCTGTGTCATTCTCCTTTGGGTCTCTAATGGTTAATAAATTCACTTTCTTTTTCTTTTTGGAGAGTTTCCCCCCCCTACAACCCCTTTTATTCCTTTTGTGCGGTCTATGTGAAAAAAATCTTGTATATTTCTGTCTCTATTTTGATTATATTTTGTGACATTTCTTGTATCCATTCTACCTGTGTGGTTCTGTTTATTTCTACTTTTCTTCGGGGGCATACTTGATGGTATATGTGTATGCTTAACAGTGTGGTTTATTTGAGCGTTTGAATTGCTTCCTAATTGTGCAGTATTTTGATGGGTTTCTTCCATACTCCCATTCGGTATGTCCAGTGTCTCGAATCTGTTCTGAGTTGAAATGGGGGACAAGGTGTGATTATGTTCACAATTGAGGAACTCTTGATGATCAGAGTTGTGTTCCCCACCTGCATTTAGTGCAGGAGTATTGGATATTTCATTTTGAGTGGTGGGATATGTACTGATGTTATTTATATTTCTATCCTCCGTGGATGTGTAATCCAAGGTGTGATAGCTCACCTGTGAAACATCTAATTGCGTTTCAGTCGATGTTTCTAAGGGTTTTAAATTAGTGTTACTATGGGGTACCCAGTCCCTAGAAAATTTGTGTCTCTTTTTCTCCATGATTTCTTCCTCTTTCTGTCTCATTCGTTTTTTTATATTACTTGCTAAAAAAACAATATCCGGGTGTTCTTTATATGGTTTAATCTGTTCAAACAAGGCTAATATCTGTTCGTTAACTTTCGTTAACTGCACCCGCCTTTTTTCAATAATAAAGCGGACGGTACGTTTAGAGAATTGATGAAACATATCGTTCCATTCCTGGAGGATTGCATCGTCCCCCATATCTGATGCTAGATATTTGTATACAATCAAACCTTTTGGTACTGCATCGTACTCAAGATATTTTTCAAGCGACGCTATCTCCCATAGGGTTTTCATTTCCATTAACAAATACTTCTCTAATGATTTTAGAGCTATTTTGGTGTTGTTAATAACCTCGTCCCTAGTTGGAACTTCCCTGGATGAATTAGGGAGATTAAAAAATGATTGGATGTTGTTAATACGTTCTTTTCTGTCGAACCATAATTCACTCATTATACGAGTGGTACAGTGTTTGCTGCCTTAGTGTAATAAGAGGGCACAAACGTGGATTTGGATTAGACAGGAGAGTATTTTTGATATACACTGGCGCAAAGCTGTAGATGGGTTGGACAGAGTGCTTAAATAAGCAAGAGTGAAACCTTCGCTGGTAAGGACAGTGTGCCTCTCCACTGTTAAAAATAAACGATTTTTTAACACATTGTTTTTAATAATAAATATATATGTTTTTTTTGGTGTTTCTGTGTATATAATATGTTGTAATCACAAAATTAAATGAGTAAACAAGCAGCACATAACTCCATCCACAGGGATAAAATCCACAATAATGGCAGCACTCCAAAATTCAGATCCAAAAAAACCATACTATTATTCCCTCATATCCAGCAACATTTCGGCTCCTATAACAATCACATAAGACATCAACAGCAAATTAATAAAGTACAAGTGAGAAGAGCAGTAATATCTATCACTTATTTCTACATCTATGGAGGAAATCTGATTGAGAGGATCTTAGAGGCAGAGAGTCATTTTAACATATTACTGCCACAATTTTGCTAAATTATTTTAAGATTGTGAGGATACAATTGTCATACATACAGAGGGCGGCATAGAGCGGCTCGGTGAATGATCCATTTCTCCGCCTGACTCACATCCAACTCCCAGTAATGTCTCCCAGAGGAGAAGCTGCAGGAGCTGAACACCTGACAGGACTCAAACCTCTCGGGTCCATCAGGTCTGTTCTGTGACGTTGCAGTATAAGAAGCGGATGTAAGAGTCTGTGATATAATGATATCATGAGCCGAGTCTATATCCAGTAATACCTCAGATTTCTCCATCACTGGGAACAGGCTCGTTCTTTTCAGATTATTCAGATCCTCCACAAAGCGCAGCAGTCCTCTGTATAATATCTGTGTTACTACCACATAATCCAGACTCTGAGCTTCTCTTACATCTCCAATGACATCACAGCTCCGATCACTGACATCAACTTTGAATAAATCTTCTCGTAATAAGGTTAATGGATCTGTGATATCACATGACTCCTCAAATTGATGAATTTTCTTGGTCAGCTCATCCTTGTGTAGCTCCACCTGTCTGATCATGTCAGAAACTGAGAGTGACACCTGATCCTTCTGTCTGGAGATCTCACTCAGAACTCTACTTTCTAAATCAACCAGCTTCTTCCTCAGATCAGTAAACAGATTAGTGACTTTCTCAGTGAGTCCAGATAATTTCTTTTCTTCTTCTACCCCATGATCTGTGAGATTCTGGATTTTTTTTCCTGCTTCCATTTTATCCAAGTTCATTTTCTCAACAGCAGATCTCAGCTTCTCCTTCTTCTTCTCAGAGGCCACATCTAATATCTCCACCTCATGTCCCATGTGATCTCCAGCCACCCAGCAGGACACACAGATACAGGAGGCATCCATAGTACAATAGTATTTCAGTACCTCATTGTGTGTGGAGCATTTTCTTTCCTCCAGGTTAACATCAGGATCAACCAAAATATGTTCTGAGGACTTACTGTGTCTCTGTAAGTGTTTCTCACAGAAAGAAGCCTCGCACTGCAGACATGTTCTTACAGCCTGTTCAGGAGAATCGCAGTAGGTGCAGCAGACTCTGGTCTCCTCCATCTAAGGCTGAGTAGATAAATTCTCCATTATATTCCCAAGATTCCTTTTCTTTAGGTGATTACGGACGCCACGGATGGTTCTTTCTGTAGTCAAGACAGGAATATCCTCCAGCCGCCTCCTGTACATCCAGCGCACTCACAATACACGAGCAGCAGAAGTTGTGTCTCATGTGAAGGATTCAGGACCAAAACATCATCTTATATACAGTAAGAGGGCGGAGAGTCCTACAGAAGCGGTCCTGGGTGTGACTGTCAGACCTATTCATAATGAAAGGGATTTACATTCTCATTGTCTTTATGTGTATTTCCCCCATTCACCTGCACTGAGAGCCGGGGGAGCAGCATCAGCACCTGAATGACTGGAGACGTTACTATTGTGAGGGTCATGTCAGGTAGGGGCTCTCACACCTCTCCAGGATGTGCTGGGATGGAAACTAGGCCTCAGTTTCATCTTGGTCTACTGAATAATGTTTATTAACACTTTGCGGGAGAATTAAGAAAAAAAAACTATGTTTCAGCCTTGTTGTTGTGTTTTAAGTATTGTGATATTGAATAACATTTCACCTTCTTCTACAGGTCACTACGATTATGGAGATACCAAATATGTGCAGATTGTACATAACTTTTTATTACTTGGTCTCTTTACCCTTGTCGCTGCCTATTTTAGTGGATGAGATGGAGTTTATATTCATTCTACTTATTGTTTTATTGGAATTACCACAATTTTGCTAAATTATTTTAAGATTGTGAGGATACAATTGTCATACATACAGAGGGCGGCATAGAGCGGCTCGGTGAAGGAGGCGGTGAAGGTGTGTAAGTGTCTGATGGGGTCACACAGCTGATAGAAGGACAGACGCCCGGCCTCATAGTCCAGATAGATCCCAACAACCTTCACAGGAGACTCTGATTCCAGACTTGTAAATATATTGTTATGAAGCACACCAAGGCTATTAATAACCCCCAAACCCCAGGATTTCTCATTAAAACCAATAAATGACTCGTTACCCACCGCTTTCCTCTCCAGACTTTCCCCGGCCACTCCAATGATCCATTGCTCCGCCTGACTCACATCCACCTCCCAGTAATGTCTCCCAGAGGAGAAGCTGCGGGAGCTGAACACCTGACAGGACTCAAACCTCTCGGGTCCATCAGGTTTGTTCTGTGACGTTGCAGTATAAGAAGCGGATGTAAGACTATGTGAAATAATGATGTTATCATGAGCCGAGTCTATATCCAGTAATACCTCAGATTTCTCCATTACTGGGAACTGGCTCCTACTTTTCAGATTATTCAGATCATCAGCAAAGCGCAGCAGTCCTCTGTATAATATCTGTGTTACTATGACATCATCCAAACTCTGAGCTTCTCTTACATCTCCAATGACATCACAGCTCCGATCACTGACATCAACTTTAAATAAATCTTCTCGTAAGAAGGTCAATGGATCTGTGATATCACATGACTCCTCAAATTGATGAATTTTCTTGGTCAGCTCATCCTTGTGTAGCTCCATCTGCCGGATCATGTTAGAGACTGAGATTGACACCTGATCCTTCTGTCTGGAGATCTCACCCAGGACTCTCCTTTCTAGATCATCCAGCTTCTTCCTCAGATCAGTAAACAGATTAGTGACTTTCTCAGTGAGTCCAGATAATTGCTTTTCTTCTTCTACCCCATGATCTGTGAGATTCTGGATTCTTCTTCCTGCTTCCATTTTATCCAAGTGCATTTTCTCAACAGCAGATCTCAGCTTCTCCTTCTTCTTCTCAGAGGACCTAGTGGCGTCACAGTGCAACACTTCCATCCACTCTCCAACACCAACAGTCATGGCCATCTGACCGGAAACTTCCTTCTCCTGAAAGATGGTTGTGCAGCAACTCATTTCACTGGTTCACCTGTGATTCTACACGCAACCCAGTAGTAGTGGAAAATCCAGAGGCCTGTGCACATCTTTCTATAGAAGCTACACCTAGAATATTAATAGTCTATAATGTAATAACTGTGAGGCAGTTATATGAGATACAACCCCGGCTCTTACATCTCCAATAACATCACAGCTCCGATCACTGACATCAACTTTGAATAAATCTTCTCGTAAGAAGGCCAATGGATCTGTGATATCACATGACTCCTCAAATTGATGAATTTTCTTGGTCAGCTCATCCTTGTGTAGCTCCATCTGTCGGATCATGTTAGAGACTGAGAGTGACACCTGATCCTTCTGTCTGGAGATCTCAGCCTGGACTCTCCTTTCTAGATCATCCAGCTTCTTCCTCAGATCAGTAAACAGATTAGTGACTTTCTCAGTGAGTCCAGATAATTGCTTTTCTTCTTCTACCCCATGATCTGTGAGATTCTGGATTTTTTTTCCTGCTTCCATTTTATCCAAGTTCATTTTCTCAACAGCAGATCTCAGCTTCTCCTTCTTCTTCTCAGAGGCCACATCCAATATCTCCACCTCATGTCCCTTGTGGTCTCCAGCCACCCAGCAGGACACACAGATACAGGTGGAATCCATAGGACAATAGTATTTCAGTACCTCATTGTGTGTGGAGCATTATCTCCAGCCACCCAGCAGGACACACAGATACAGGTGGAATCCATAGTACAATAGTATTTCAGTACCTCATTGTGTGTGGAGCATTTTCTTTCCTGACGGCGGAGGAACTGCCTTCATGAATCCCGGCCGGACCCGAATCCAGAGCAGAGAACGCGCCGCTGGATCGCGAATGGGCCGGGTAAGTAAATTTGCCCCATTGTCTTTATGTGTATTTCCCCCATTCACCTGCACTGAGAGCCGGGAGAGCAGCATCAGCACCTGAATGACTGGAGACGTTACTATTGTGAGGGTAATGTCAGGGCGGGGGTCTCACACCTCTCCAGGATGTGCTGGGATGGAAACTAGGCCTCAGTTTCACTTTTGGCTGATTTAATTAATTAGTATTAAATCTTTTTGTTGGAGAATTGAGAAAAAAAACTGAATAAAAAAAATAAACAGTAAAAATCATAAACACATTAAAAAAACTGAATAAAAAAAATAAACAGTAAAAATCATAAACACATTAGGTATCAACGCGTCCTATCTAAATATAATAACAAAATATATATAACGTTTTTTCACTGCATTTAACCCTGTAACGGAAAATTATATATATAACGTTTTTTCACTGCATTTAACCCTGTAACGGAAAATTGCCCTTTTTTGAAATTTTGAAAAATATTTTAAAAATCTATAAAAAGTGATCAAAAGGTTGCACAGTCCTAAAAATGATAGCAGTGAAAACATAATCAAAAGCCGTAAAAAGGACTCCACCCATAGCTCCGCACAACGAAATATGAAAAAGGTTTTAGTGCCAGAATATGGTAAAATCAAAAAAACTATTTTGTACAGGAGGTTTTCATTTTTGTAAATGTATGAAAACATTATAAAACCTATACAAATTTGGTATCCCCATAAATGACCCAAAGAATATAGTAGACATGTCATTTGGGGCGCACATTGAAAGCTGTAATATCCAAGCCCACAAGAAAACGGCGCAAATACGCTTTTTTTCACCAGTTTCACTGAATTTGGATTTTTTTCTCGCTTTCCAGTACATGGCATGGAATATTCAATATCATCACTATGAGGGGCAATTTGTTACGCAGAAAACAAGCCATAAAACAGCTCTGTACGTGTAAAAATAAAAAAGTTATAGATTTTTGAAGGTGGGGAGTGAAAAATGGAAACGAAAAGACAGGGCCTGGTCATACCTGGTCTCCACATGAAGGGGACATACAAAGATGGCCGCCCCTGGGTCAGTATATATCACACTAAGGCCCCTGCACATGATTGTATATGGAGGGCGTATAAATATTTCTGTCCACACGTCTATATACAGTTATAGATGAAGATGCATCAGCCTTTTACCTCACACATATCTGTATCTCTGTATCTCTCCTCCTGTCAGCAGACTTTGGCTTTATAGTTATAGTGCAGGGAACTATCTCCATTATTTCTAGAGATTTTTGTCACATATTTCTTTTCTCCTGATGAAACTTCTCTTCTCTTTCATCTCTTGACCTTTTTCTTATTATTTTCTCCATCTTTTACCTCAGGAGCAATAATTCACACAACCAATATGTTGTCTAAAGACATAAAAGAATCTATAGTAAGAAAAAGCCCAAATGTTGCTTTAAAACCTTAATAACCAACGTTTTAATTCTAATTATGTAAGATGGCGGAGGACAAAAATTGTGATACACATGGAAAGCGGCATAGAGCGTCTCGGTGACGGTGGGTGGAGCAACATCAGCACCTGAATGACTGGAGACGTTACTATTGTGAGGGTAATGTCAGGGCGGGGGTCTCACACCTCTCCAGGATGTGCTGGGATGGGAACTAGGCCTCAGTTTCACTTTTGGCTGAATGAATAATAATTATTATTAACCCTTTCTGATGGAGAATTGTCAAATAAACTGCAATTTAGTCCTTGTTATTGTGTTTCTGTATTATGTAATTGAATAACATTTTACCTTCTTCTACAGGTCACTATGATCATGGAGATGCCAAATATGTGCAGGTTTTTAACGTTTTATGACATTTTGTCCCCATAAACCCATCAGGGATCCTATTCTCCCGGAGATAGTTTTCCAAGGATACTGGGGCACATTAACTAAGTGTCCTGCGGCCACGATTCCGTCGGGTTTTCCGAAGATTTCTGATTTGCGCCGTTTTGCCCTGAATCTGTGATTGGATTGTGGCTCATCGGGGCCGGCTTGCATGCAAAAAATATCAAGGGGGCGTGGCCGTTGGACAACCTGACGGATTCGGACAAATCGCAGAATTTAAAAAAAGAATTGTGTCGCAAGACCAGCACTTACATTCACCGGGAAGTAGAAGGTGAACTCGGGCTGACCTCGGCGCAGCAGCGACATGCTGAATATCGTGCGCACGACCTTAGTGAATCCCAGCAGACCCGAATACTCGTCGGACAACGCGCCGCGAGATCACGACTGGACCGGGTAAATAAATGTGCCCCACTATGTCCCATAATTTATTAATTTTTTTTTTACCATTAGATTTTCGGAGCTTTTACTCAGGAGTTGTGGGCATCGGTGAATTGCTCCATTTTGTCCTCTAGATCAGAGGTTCTTTCCCCAATGTGTGTTATCTCATTCTGCAGAACACTTAGTGCGCTGGAGATATCTTTCTGTAATGACTGCCTCAGGGCTCCCAGCATGTCAGATAGCATGTGCCTCATGGTGTGCTCAGTCACTGGAGCAGAGGTGGCTGATGTAGCAGAGCTGTGGCTGTGGCTGAGGGGGGTGCTCACTGTGTTGCTGCATGCTGTATGTCTCAGTGAGGGGTTGCTCAAAAATGGACTCTAGACCATCAGATCTGGGACCCAACTCAATTTGTGCCCGAAAGCTGCTTGGAAATTCAGTGATGGTTTGGGCTCCAAATCCAAATATATCCAATTTGGTGACCACACTGATATAGCTATTTTTTTTTTCTTAAAAAAAAAAATTATTAAGAAAGCTAGAAAACTATAAGTAGATATGTTCTTGGTTTATGACATTTCACTAAATGCGCAGAAAATAAGCCATAACACAGCTCTGTACATGTAAAAATAAAAAAGTTATAGATTTTTGAAGGTGGGGAGTGAAAAATGGAAATGAAAAAACAGGACCTGGTCTCCACATGTGCAGGGAACTATCTCCATTATTTCTAGAGATGTTTGTCACAAATTTCTTTTCTCCTGATGAAACTTCTCTTCTCTTTCATCTCTGGACCTTTTTATTATTATTTTCTCCATCTTTTACCTCAGGAGCAATAATTCACCAAATATTTGTAGAACAAGACAATAAAAGAATCTATAATAAGAAGCCCAAGATTTGCTTTAACACTTAATAACCAACGTTCTATTCTAATTATGTAAAGATTCGGAGGACAAAATTGTGATACACATGGAAAGCGGCATAGAGCGGCTCAGTGAAGGTGGGTGGAGCAACATCAGCACCTGAATGACTGGAGACATTACTATTGTGAGGGTAATGTCAGGGCGGGGGTCTCACACCTCTCCAGCATGTGCTGGGGTGTAAACTAGGCCTCAGTTTCACTTTTGGCTGAATGAATAATTATTATTAACCCTTTCTGATGGAGAATTGTCAAATAAACTGCAATTTAGTTCTTGTTATTGTGTTTCCTGTATTATGTCATTGAATAACATTTTACCTTCTTCTACAGGTTACTATGATCATGGAGATGCCAAATATGTGCAGGTTTTTAATGTTTTATGACATTTTGTCCCCATAAACCCATCAGGGATCATATTCTCCCGGAGATAGTTTTCCAAGGATACTGGGGCACATTAACTAAGTGTCCTGCGGCCACGATTCCGTCGGGTTTTCCGAAGATTTCTGATTTTTGAGTTTTGCCCTGAATCTGTGATCGGATTGTGGCTCATCGGGGCCGGCTTGCATGCAACAAATATCAAGGGGGCGTGGCCGTTGGACAACCTGACGGATTCGGACAAACCGCAGAATTAAAAAAAAGAATTGTGTCGCAAGATCAGGGAAGAAGAAGGTGAACTCGGGCGGACCTCGGCGCAGCAGCGACACATGCTGGACGCACGACCTTAGTGAATCCCAGCAGATCCCAACGCGCCGCGGGATCACGACTGGACCGAGTAAGTAAATGTGCCCCACTATGTCCCATAATTTATTAATTTTTTTTTACCATTAGATTTTCGGTGCTTTTAAAAATGGACTCTAGACCATCAGATCTGGGACCCAACTCAATTTGTGCCCGAAAGCTGCTTGGAAATTCAGTGATGGTTTGGGCTCCAAATCCAAATATATCCAATTTGGTGACCACACTGATATAGCTATTTTTTTTTTCTTAAAAAAAAATGTATTAAAGCTAGAAAACTCTAAATAGATATGTTCTTGGTTTATGACATTTCACTAAATGACTGGATATGAGGAGCCACAGGTGATGTCACGTATCAACATGTGGCCCGAGCTGATCTCTCCCACATTGTTGAAGAAGGATTGTGTCCTCCCCCCACATCACCTGATCAGAGCCACCTCGACAAAAACATTAACCAATAAAACTAAAGAAACAAGTTACCTAAAAAGAACTCGGAGCCATAGGAAGAAATGGTCGCCAGCGCAGATAGATATATCAGGAATCTGGAGCCTATGGAATACATCCAACACCTTGGGAGGGTAAGGGGAACATCATGTATTGGCGCACCAGACGCTAGCACATGATAAATCCACCACATAATGTCTGAGACCGATCATATGAAGATATATCCTTTCATATATCACTTGTAGAAAAAACAGGAAAAGCAGCACTCCGGAAAATAAAAAGATTTATTCATCCCTGGTACAGAGTAGGGTAGTAGAAGTTTTCCTTTCATATATCATATAGATGAAGTCTTTGGTGCCGTGTCCCTAGCAAACTGTTTTAATATTCATGGCGCCAAGAGTTTGTCCTTTCATTAACACCTGTGACTGCAGTTTAGACCTCTGTTCACACTACTGGTTATCACCTATAAGAAATTCCTGCCAAACACTGAGACAGATACTGTAGGTGTTATAATCCGGGGAGACAATTAGACCTTAAATAATAATTAGTTTAATTCTATCCAGGTGGTCACAATGGGCAAAACGTGACTAACATGGCATGAGTTCCTCTACGAGAGACGACCCGACTCCTCTTCTCCCCTACTTTGAGGAAACTTTATGTGGTAAAACCAGAAAGTTTTTATTTTAGTGCAAAGATCTTCCACTAATTCCTATACGCTCACTGGCGGCAAGTGATATGTAAGTGATCTTGTACGGCAGGAGAAGGTCAATAATCCCATAAATAGAACGGGACAAAGGGAGATCCATAACTTGTAGGTGAGCACTATAAAAGAAAACCTCCAACAAAATAAAATCTTTCCTTCCATCTTTAATAAAAATCATATAAAAATATAATCAATTATTCCAATAAAACCAGTAGTATAAATAAAAACTTCACCTCATCTGCTAAAAAACAGGCCACAATATGGGCAGATAGACCAAATAATAAAAGAAAAAACTTCTGGTTCTTTAAATCTGGGAGGGTCAGGGGAACACCATGTGTTGGCGCACCAGACGCTAGCACATGATAAATCCACCACATAATGTCTGAGACCGATCATATGAAGATATATCCTTTCATATATCACTTGTAGAAAAAACAGGAAGAAGCAGCACTCCGGAAAATAAAAAGATTTATTCCCCCCTGGTACAGAGTAGGGTAGTAGAAGTTTTCCTTTCATATATCATATAGATGACGTCTTTGGTGCTGTGTCCCTATCAAACTGTTTTAATATTCATGGCGCCAAGAGTTTGTCCTTTCATGAACACCTGTGACTGCGGTTTAGACCTCTGTTCACACTACTGGTTATCACCTATAAGAAATTCCTGCCAAACACTGAGACATATACTGTAGGTGTTATAATCCGGGGAGACAATTGGCCCTTAAATAATAATTAAATTCTATCCAAATGGTCACAATGGGCAAAACGTGACTAACATGGCATGAGCTCCTCTACGAGAGACGACCAGACTCCTCTTCTCCCCTACTTTGAGGAAACTTTATGTGGTAAAACCAGAAAGTTTTTATTTTAGTGCAAAGATCTTCCACTAATTCCTATACGCTCACTGGCGGCAAGTGATATGTAAGTGATCTTGTATGGCAGGAGAAGGTCAATAATCCCATAAATAGAACGGGACAAAGGGAGATCCATAACTTGTAGGTGAGCACTATAAAAGAAAACCTCCAACAAAATAAAATCTTTCCTTCCATCTCTAATAAAAATAATATAAAAATATAATCAATTATTCCAATAAAACCAGTAGTATAAATAAAAACTTCACCTCATCTGCTAAAAACAGGCAACAATATGGGCAGATAGACCAAATAATAAAAGAAAAAACTTCTGGTTCTTTAAATCTAGTGGTTTATTACAAAAATTATTTCATTGTCCAAATGTCATAAAAAATTCAGAGTGTAGAAGAACTGGGGGGATCAGGACTATAACGGCTCTAATATAATAATTATATAGTGATGGGACATATTATACTGCAGGGACAATGATACCATTTTTAGATTTCTATAGCAGGACAGAGACCCATAACTTGCACAATGAACCCTGGAAAATAAAAACCTCCAACAAAGTAAAATCTTTTCTTCCATCTCTAGTAAAAAAGAAGTATTGAAATATAATAAATAATTCCAATAAAACAACAAGTACAATGAATATAAACTCCATCTCATCCACTAAAATAGGCAGCAACACGGCTATAGAGACCAAATAATATAAAGTTATGTACAATCTGCACATATTTGGTATCTCCATAATCGTAGTGACCTGTAGAAGAAGGTGAAATGTTATTCAATGATGTAATATGAGACATAAAAACCAGAACTAAATTGCAGTTTATTCGAAAATATTAATTTAGCAAAAAGTGAAACTGAGGCCTAGTTTCCATCCCAGCACATCCTGGAGAGGTGTGAGACCCCCGCCCTGACATTACCCTCACAATAGTAACATCTCCAGTCATTCAGGTGCTGATGCTGCTCCCCCGGCTCTCAGTGCAGGTGATTGGGGGAAATACACATAAAGACAATGAGAATGTAAATCCCTTTCATTATGAATAGGTCTGACAGTCACACCCAGGACCGCAGGGGTTGGTGCTTCTGCAGGACTCTCCACCCTCTTACTGTATATAAGATGATGTTTCAGTCCTGAATCCTTCAGATGAGACACAACTTCTGCCGCTCGTGACGTGAGAAAGAAGCATCCGTGACGTCCAATCTTGGAAAAGAACAGGAATCTTGGGAATATAATGGAGAATTTATCTACTCAGCCTAAGATGGAGGAAACCAGAGTCTGCTGCACCTACTGCGAATCTCCTGAACCGGCTGTAAGAACATGTCTGCAGTGCGAGGCTTCTTTCTGTGAGAAACACTTACAGAGACACAGTAAGTCCTCAGAACATATTTTAGTTGATTCTGATGTCAACCTGGAGGAAAGAAAATGCTCCACACACAAGGAGGCGCTGAAATACTATTGTCCTATGGATGCCACCTGTATCTGTGTGTCCTGCTGGGTGGCTGGAGACCACAAGGGACATGATGTGGAGATATTGGATGTGGCCTCTGAGAAGAAAAAGGAGAAGCTGAGATCTGCGGTTGAGAAAATGAACTCAGATAAAATGGAAGCAGGAAGAAGAATCCAGAATCTCACAGATCATGGGGTAGAAGAAGAAAAGAAATTATCTGGACTCACAGAGAAAGTCACTAATCTGTTTACTGATCTCAGGAAGAAGCTGGATGATCTAGAAAGGAGAGTCCTGGGTGAGATCTCAAGACAGAAGAATCGGGTGTCACTCTTAGTCTCTTACATGATCAAACAGATGGAGCTACACAAGGATGAGCTGAGCAAGAAAATTCATCAATTTGAGGAGTCATGTGATCTCACAGATCCATTGACCATCTTACAAGATGATTTAATAAGAGGTGACATCAGTGATCAGAGCTATGATGTCAGAGATGTAAAAGCAGCTCAGTGCCGAGATGATGTGATAGTGTTACAGATGTTACACAGAGGACTGCTGCGCTTTGCTGATGATCTGAATAATATAGGGATGAAAAGAGAGTTCCCGGTGATGGAGAAATCTGAGGTATTACTGGATATAGACTCGGCTAATGATTACATTATTATATCAGAGGATCTCAGATCTGCTTCTTATGCCTCACAAAACAGACCCGATGGGCCAAAGAGGTTCAAGGGTAATCATGTGTTCAGCTCCTGCAGCTTCTCCTCTGGGAGACATTACTGGGAGGTGGATGTGAGTCAGGCAGAGAAATGGATCATTGGAGTGGCCGGGGAAAGTCTGGAGAGGAAGGAGAAGCGTCTTCAATCTATTTTTTTAAGCCAGAAATCTTGGGCTGTAACATTCTGTAAAAAACTTATTGTGAGTCATAACAATATGCACAGGCACTTGGAAACAAAGTCTCCTGTGAAGGTTGTTGGGATCTATCTGGACTATGAGGCCGGGCGTCTGTCCTTCTATCAGCTGTGTGACCCCATCAGACTCTTATACACCTTCACCACCTCTTTCTCTGAGCCGCTCTATCCTGCTTTCCATGTACCTGAGAATTGCATGATTAGCATCATAAAATAATAACATGCAAATGGTGACTGTAAAGTCTTAACATGATTCCTTGTTTTATAGGATCCTATTATTTTTGGTCACAATTTTACTACGGAATATATTTTTATTGCAGTTCCACAGCAGTCACTCAGAGCAGGGGGGAGGGGTTTAGGTCACTGTTTAGATCTGAGGGCACTTAATTTAGGATCACCATTGGGGCGGCTATAATATTCTTTGGCAAACAGCTGCTAAAAATGTTACATCCAAGTGTAGAACTTGAGCACAGAACTACCGTAAAAATGTGGTTTACAAGAGAATTATCAGAACCAATGGTGAAATGGCTCTTTTTTGTGACCATTAATTTTTCATTATTGCACATAAGATTCTAGATATAGTATTGGTGTATTTGACTGTGACCTACACCACAAACCCCTCCCATCTGCTCTGAGTGACAGTGGACAGCATGAGAAGAAACGGTGATAAAAATACATTTATTAATAAATCAGTACATCATTTTTGTCCAAAATTGAAAGTATCTAAGACCAAAAAATCATCTTTACTATTTACAGCCGCTTGTGGATGTTCATTATTTTAAGATTCTGATCCCAGAATTCTTAAGCACATAGAAAGCGGCATAGAGCGGCTCGGAGAAGGAGGCGGTGAAGGTGTGTAAGTGTCTGATGGGGTCACACAGCTGATAGAAGGACAGACGCCCGGCCTCATAGTCCAGATAGATCCCAACAACCTTCACAGGAGACTTTGATTCCAGACTTGTAAATATATTGTTATGACGCACACCAAGTGTACTATATACATATCATCCAGCTTCTTCCTGAGATCAGTAAACAAATTGTTGACTTTCTTAATGAGTCCAGATAATTTCTTTTTTTCTTCTACCCCATGATCTGTGAGATCACAGAAAGAAGCCTCGCACTGCAGACATGTTCTTACAGCCGGTTCTGGAGAATCGCAGTAGGTGCAACAGACTCTGGTCTCCTTCATCTTAGGCTGAGTAGATAAATTCTCCATTATATTCCCAAGATTCTTTTTCTTTAGGTGATTACGGACGTCACGGATGCTTCTTTCTGCAGTCAGGACAGGAATATCCTCCAGCCGCCTCCTGTACATCCAGCGCACTCACAATACACGAGCAGCAGAAGTTGTGTCTCATCTGAAGGATTCAGGACTGAAACCTCATCTTATATACAGTAAGAGGGCGGAGAGTCCTGCAGAAGCATCAACCCCTGTGGTCCTGGGTGTGACTGTCAGACCTATTCATAATGAAAGGGATTTACATTCTCATTGTCTTTATGTGTATTTCCCCCATTCACCTGCACTGAGAGCCGGGGGAGCAGCATCAGCACCTGAATGACTGGAGACGTTACTATTGTGAGGGTAATGTAGGGGAGGCGCAATGGGTGATGTCAGAGGTTGACCGCTACTCAGAGGTTTCTGGGTCCAAGATCAACCGGGATAAGTGTGAGAGTCTCTGGCTGGGAGAGGGGGATCCAGGCTTTGATCTCCCGGACACTCTTCCAGGGCCCCAGGACTCCGCCAAAGTTCTCGGCATCGAATTCGGCCAGGGGGATTACCCCATGCAAAACTGGGACGGCAGGCTTAAGATCGCCGCTCAGAAGGTGGACCAGTGGAAGGGTTGGTCTTTGACCCTCAGAGAAAGGGTTAATCTGATCAAAACTTACCTGCTCCCGTTACTGATTTATCTGGGCAGTGTGTGCATGTTGCCAGAACCCCTCTGGACTCGGGTGTACAGTCTGTTCTTCCAGCTGTTATGGGGGAATAGACTGAACCTTATCAAGAGGGAGGTTACTTACCGCACGAGGAGACAAGGAGGGTTGTGTATGGTCAACCCTGTGGTGTTCCTAGTGAATACCTTTCTTAAGATCAATGTAGCAAACCTCTGGAAAGAGAGGGCTCCTCCGTGGGTATACTCCTGCAGGGGATGGTTTCGGCCTTTCTTCCAGGAATGGGAGACAGGAGGACAAGTGAAGGATCTTCACACACCGCATGGGCATCTTCCGGCTTACGCTACCCCGGTTCTGAAGGTGATTCGCCGGTGGGGTCTGGGAATGTGGGAGATCAGGACCATGTCGAGGAAAATCCTTGACAAAAGGGTTCTGTTGACCCATTTCCAGAAGCCTCTGGCCCTCAGGGATTGCCCAAGTCGGGATCTTGGGGTGGGTTTGAGTTTATTGAATTCCATCAGGATCCCCTTGAAGTTTTGGGACGTGACTTGGCGCTGCTTCCATGGAAAGCTGTGTGTGAGGGACAATCTGAAGTGTAGGAGCTCTGAGGAAAGGGGTTGTCCCCGGGAGGAGTGCGGTGGCCTGCTGGAGAGCATGGACCACTTCCTGCTTCAGTGCCCCTTTAACACAGAGGTGTACAACCGGGTGGGCGCTTCCATCCATTGGCCCGGGTTGGCCGGTCTCTCCTATGCGGAGTGGGCCTATGGAGCATTCAGAGGCCTGGGTGTCCGGGACCGATGCACGTTATTCCTAGTTAGTCTAGTGGTCAGGTACCACACGTGGAACGCACGGTGTTTAGTATCGACGCAGCATAAAATCCTCCCGGTGGATGAGGTGGTTAGGAACATTCTGGGTGACCTGGTGAAGGTGCGCTCTCTGGAGTATGAGAGGCTGGGCACGGGGAGGGCCTCTCTCCTTTGGAGGGGGTTCTCCTTTAGTGTCCCTTAGTCTGTCATCTCCGCTCCTGGTGTTGGGCTGATGCTGCACTGTAGATTTTTGTTTTGTGTTCTGAGGTTATAGTGATGTAGGGGCTTGCAGGCGCCGAACCTGGGCTTTATGTGGTTTGGATTGATGTTGTTTAGACTTTATTTGTATTCTGTTTTCTTTATGTTATGTTGTATATATTGTATATATTGTATATAGTTGGGTTTGGGACATAGTGTTAGGTTGGGAGGGGGGTGATAGTGGTGGACTTATGAACTGACCTGGGCACTGGTCTGGACTACTTAACGCAAACTTTGGACGTTAGACCAGTGTCTGGGGGGAAGGGGAGGGTGCGGGCGAGGGATCTAGTTTAGTGTAGTGTTATGTGTATTCTGTGTTTGTTATTATATATATTTAAAAAAAAATGGGTGTGGGATGTTATCTGTGTGGGGTGGTTTGTTATTAGAGGGTGTGGGGTGGGTTTATGTATATTTATGGTCATTTATGTTTATTTGTGGGTATGGCTTGTGTTTGTTATTGGTTTGGTTTAGGATGTAATAATCGGTTGGGTGGGGGTTGTAGTATTTGGTGTATTGTAAGTCATTATTTTTGCTAGGTATGAATGGGGCTGGACCAGCAGGTAAGATATTGTATATATTTTGTATATATTGTATATTATGTTTGGTTTGTGTTATGTTTTTTTTACTTTTATATAAAATAAAAGATCTACAGGATGTAACTCAGGATCAGTACAGGATAAGTAATGTCATGTATTCTGTGTGGGGTGGTTTGTTATTAGAGGGTGTGGGGTGGGTTTATGTTTATTTATAGTCATTTATGTTTTATTTGTGGGTGTGGCTTGTCTTATTGTTTATTGGTTTGGTTTAGGTTATGATAATCGGTTGGGTGGGGGTTGTGGTAATTGGTGTTCATTTCGGTGTATTTTAACCCCTAGGCGCACCACGACGTTATACTACGTCCTCGGTGCTACATGCTTAGCGCACCGGGACGTAGTATAACGTCCTGCTTCTGGCACCGGCTCACGAACGGAGCCGGTACCAGAAGCAGCGGCTGTCAGCTGTCTGTAAGGGGTGTTAACCCCTTACACGCCGCGGTCAAGCATGACCGCGGCGTGTAAGGGTCTTCCCCCTATGGATCGGATCCCCCGTGCCGCTTACCGGGGGATCCGATCCACTTCTGGGCAGCTCCGAGGACTGGCTTGTGCCCCGGAGCTGCCCGGTTGCCATGGCAGCCAGACCCCTTCCGGGTCTGACTGCAAACTGTCTGAGCATGCGCAAGCTTGCTCAGACAGTTGACACTGCTCTACAATAAAATAGTATTGTAGAGCAGTGTATTGGACTTAAACCAGTGATCAGAGCATCGCTGGTTTAAGTTCAAGTATGTAAAAGTAAAAATATGCAAAAACACTTAACACTACACATTATAATAAATAAAAAATAAATACATAAAAATATAAGCCCCTAAAATGTCACTTTCCCATAAAAACACTTAATAAAGTATAAAAACCATAAAAACACAAAAAAACCCCGCATATTTGATATTGCCGCGTCCGTAACAATCTGCATAATAAAACAGAATTAAAACTGGACCCGTACGGTAAACGCCGGAGGAAATAACCGCAAAAAACGGTCCGAAAAAAGATAATTTTTAATTAATACCCTATAAAAAATGCTCTAAAAAGTGATTTAAAAAGTTTTATGCACCCTAAAATAAGCCCACTAAAAAGAACAACTGTTCTCGCAAAAAATAAGCCCCTAACCAGATTTGTCAGCCAAAAAATAAAAAAGTTATGCATATGAAAAGATGGTGATGCTAAAATGAATAAGATTTTCTCCACATTAGTTTTTATTCAGTACAATTGAATAAAATACACAAAACCCCCACATATTTGGTATCCCTGCGTCCGTAACAATTTGCATAATAAAACAGAATCGTTATTAGATCCGCAAAGTGAACCCCGTAAAAAACAACCTCAAAAAACTCTCTCTGAAAAAAAGATGATTTTTTATTAATGCCCTTTAAAAATGCTCTAAAAAGTGATTTTAAAAAGTTACGCAATCTAAAATAAGACCACTAAAAAGAACCATCCTTCTCGCAAAAAATAAGCCCTTAAACCAATTTGTGAGGTGAAAAATAAAAAAGTTATGCATATGAAAGTCGGTGATGCTAAAATTAACAACAATTTCGCCAAATTACTTTTTATTCAGTACAAATGGGAAAAAATATATATAAATGAAGTATTTTCGTAATCGTGGCGACCCATAGAATAAAAATAGAAAACTGTTTTTATGGTATGGTTAACAGCCAAAAAAAAAACACATAAAAATTTTCCTAAAAATTGATGATTTTCATTTCCTCCACCAACAAAGAGTTAATTAAATCTCACCAATTAGCTATAGATGCCCCAAAATTACGTACCAGAAAAGTGCATCTCATGTGGCAAAAGAAATAAGCCCCTATAGGTCCACAATAAAAAAAAGAAAAAAATTATAGCATGTACAATGTGACATAGCAAATCTGATCTGGATGGCGCCTCCTTCCCTTCTATGCCCGGCCGTGCGCCCATACAGCAGGTTACCACCACATATGGGGTATCCGTGTACTCGGGAGAGATTGGGTAACAAACTTTGTGGAGCCTTTTTTCATTTAATCCATTGTAAATGTTTAATTTTCCACCCAAAATGAGTGTATTGTGAAAAAATATTGCAATTTGCAGACTGCACCTCCATTTTGTTTTAACCCCTATAAAACACGTAAAGGGTTAACAAACTTCTTAAAAGTGGTTTTTCATACGTTGAGGGGTGTAGTTTCCACAATGGGATAATTTATGAGTCTAGCTATTATATAGGCCTCTCAGTGTCAATTAAAAGTTGAGCAGGTCCATCTAAATACAGGTTTTGGTGATTTTACAAAAAATGTGAAAAATGGCACCTAAATTCTGAGCCTCATAACATTCTAGTAAAATATGTGGAATCTTAAAAAACCATGCCAACATAAAGCAGACATTTGGGAAATGTAAGTTATGAATTTATTTGGGTGCTTTGACTATCTGCATCAAAAGTAGAGAATTTAGAACGTTGAAAATAAAGAATTTTTCCAAATTTTTGCCAAATTTTGTTTTTTTTCATAACTAAACGCAAAAGATTTCATCCAAATTTTTAAACTAATCTGAAGTACTATGTGTCACGAGAAAACAATCTCAAAATCCCCTGGATATCTCATAGCGTTCCCACGCTATAACCACTTATAGTGACACAGGCCAGATTTGAAAAATGGGGCCGCGTCCTTTAGGCCAAAAGAGGCTGCGTCCCGTAGGGGTTAAGTTATTGTTTTTACTAGGTATGAATGGGGCTGGACCAGCAGGTAAGAGATTGTATATATTGTATATTATGTTTTGTTTGTATTGTTATGTTTTTTACTTTTATATAAAATAAAAGATCTACAGGATGTAACTCAGGATCAGTACAGGATAAGTAATGTCATGCATGTACACAGTGACTACACCAGCAGAAAAATAGTGAGTGCAGCTCTGGAGTATAATACAGGATGTAACTCAGGATCAGTACAGGATAAGTAATGTCATGTATGTACACAGTGACTGCACCAGCAGCAGAATAGTGAGTGCAGCTCTGGGGTATAATACAGGATGTAACTCAGGATCAGTACAGGATAAGTAATGTTCATGTGTACACAGTGACTGCACGCAGAATAGTGAGTGCAGCTCTGGGGTATACCCTGAGGTGATTATAGTCACATGTGGCTGTATTGGATGCAGAGTTGTCTCCTCACCGTCCTAGGTGCTTATCCACATACTCCTGTAGCTCTGCCACCTGCTCCTCCGCCACCATTGCCCTCGCCAGCAGTTGGCTCCTTTCCTTCTCCAAATCCTCCTAGTGATGAAAATGAATTGTATCAACCACATTCTAAGGCAATTTCCCTCCTACCACCAGGTGGCACCTTGCTGTATTATGCCCTTGTAGCTTTGCATCCAGTATGGCGGGAGCAGCGGTACCTACCTGTGTGTTGTGGGTGAACTCTCGGAGCTGTTTCCTGATCTCGGCCCAGTTCTCCTCGCTCAGTTGGCTGCGCTGTCTGTAGATTAAAGGGGGAAGAAGCTGAAGGTCAGGAGCACATGAGCCACACTGATGGTTCCTGTCTACTAAAGGGATTGTTCACTTTTCTTTGTGGAGGTGAAAGTAGTGGACAGCCCCTCTAAGCCCTTTGTTAAAGCCTTCTTCAGCCCTGTTCAGACTCTCACAATGTTCCAGTACTTACTGGTGATTGGATATTGTGTTGTCATTTATTCTTCTCTGCAATGTAATAGAGAACAGTTAATAATCAGGAGAATAAAAGGGAAGCTCCGCCCCCAGGTCAGACATTACTTATCGCACCAACCTTCTCCTTCAGATCCTGGATCTGTGACTCCAGTCGGGCCTTGTCTTCTCTCAGTCGGTTTAACTCCAGGGCAGACTGGGATTGTAGATCAGGGTCTATAATGGAGAAGTGATGCTCGGGAGGACCGGGGTCCACATCATTGTTACCAAGAGCCAAGATCTGCTCCCTCTGCATGCTGGAAATGGACAAAAAGAGGCCATTACAAGGTGTGACCAGCAGGGGGCAGCCAGGGGCCCGGGGGTGGGACTACAGCTCCCAGTATGCCATGCATGTCCCCATAGGTAGGGAATGAGGAGAAATTCCTGTGAGGGCCTCAGGAGGAACCACTGGTGTCAGAATCAGTGATGATGCTTGGAACCCCCCCTAGGATTTCTTCCCGGGGCCGCTCTTGGGTCTCCTCCAGGTCTGGTAATACCGGTAGGCTATCAGCAGGTTCTCATGCTTCTTGATGAGGTTCTGCATCCTCTTCTTGTATTGTCGTGTAGCTGTCGCCAGCTGCTCCTCCCGAGACCTATGAGAAGCTTTAATGTCGCTCATCATGCTGTCCACGTACTGCTTCATGCGTGACGGATCCATCTTACCCCCCGATCCACTCCTCAAATTCCCATCCACATAATCCTATAAGGAAACATAGGGTAAATCATCTCGCATGTCATCCTGAATCCCACTGCCATCCCATATCTCAACTTCAATACACAACTCACCATCACCCTACTTCTCATCATCACCCTGCATCTCACCATCACCCTACATCTCACCGTCACCCTATGTCAGGACTTGAACAGGCAGACTCCACTGTCCCAGGCTGCAGCTCTACCAACTGAGCTATGCAGCTCTCTGGACAGCTCCAGTGCTGATCCTTGGCCTAGTTTTTGACTTTCCAGTTCCTAGTTCCTGTTTCCCTGGCCTTGCTCCACCCCTTCCTAGATTGGACTTCCTATTTAAACCCAGCCTTGCCTATACATCCTTGCAAGATTATTGTGCTTCCAGCCTGTAGTCTAGCTTGTCTCCTTCTCTCCTGCGATTGACTCCTCTATTGTGCAACGACCACCGGCTTCCTGCTGACTACGATACCTGCCTGCTCCCTCAATACTGACGCTGATCTTCGGTGCAATGACCACCGGCTTCATCCGTGCCCGCCCCTGTGTACTACTAAGCCTCTCCTGTGTTCTGACCTATGGCCTTACTGACTACGATTCCTGCCTGCAATAACTCAAGTAAGTTACAACACTTAGACTCAGATTGTTACACCCTACATCTCGCCATCACCCTACATCTCATCATCAACGTACAACCCCACCATCACCCTACATCTCATCATCAACGTACATCTCATCATCAACGTACATCTCATCATCAACGTACAACCCCACCATCACCCTACATCTCATCATCAACGTACAACCCCACCATCACCCTACATCTCATCATCAACGTACAACCCATTATCACACTACATCTCACAATCACCCTACATCTCACCATCAACGTAATACCCACCATCACCCTACATCTCGCCATCATCCTACATCTCGCCATCATCCTACATCTCGCCATCACCCTACACTTCACAATCACTGTATAACCCACCATCACCCTACGTCTCACCATCACCTTACATCTCACCTCACTGTATAACCCACCATCACCCTACATCTCACTATTATTATACACCCTATAATCACCCTACATGCCACAATAGTTGTACATTTTACTATTATTGTACATTTTACCAGCATGATATATACCTCACCCATTCTCTTACATCCCATCAGAAACCACTATACAACCTTTACTTTACTTCTCGCCACCATCCTACATTCCATCCTCATCCAACATTTCACTTTCACCCTACATCAGATCCTACATCACATCGTACATACCCCATAAATCCTACATCCTACTATCACTTTACATCCCACTAGCATCTTATTCCTGACCATAATTCCACATCCCACCATCATTGTTCATTCTATCATCACCATAGATCCAACCATTGTCCTACATCCTAAACTCATCCCAAATCCCGCCATCATCCTTTGCTTCCAACCCTGACTACCCATACTTCATGAAGTCCCTTACAGCTAGATCCTGGATGTATCGGTTGAGTCTTGAGCGATATTCCTCATTGAGTTCCTTCAGCTGCAACTGGAGACGGGAGTTTTCAGCCTCAATTTCCTTCATCTGACTCTGAGACGTCAAGAGAACCTGAGGAAGAGAAATATCTCACTATTCTACTAGACCCAAAGACAGTCTGTAATATAGGTTCCTCAGAAACCCCTTACCGCAGACTGTTCAGCCATCTTGTGCTGAGTATTGCGGATGGCTCTCTTTGCCTCTTGGAGCTCCTTACCCATGGCGATCCTGTGGTGAGACATTGGCTATGAGATACATGTATTCTTCTGTGTTTTATGGATTTATGCAAGTCCAACTTACACCCGCTCCTCTAACTTCTGTTGCTGGGTTTCATGGATCTTCTTCATGCTCTCGATCTCACCTTTGATTTCATTCTGGTTTCCGAGAAGCTACAAAGACACCAGGGACCAGTAAAGACATGAAGAGACTGGAAGACTGGAGCAACTGGAGTATTCCACCTTCTTCCACCCGAAGACTGCCATAAGTTATGATGACATGTAAGACCACAACTTACGCTTCTCTCCAGTTTTTTCCTCTCGTGCTCCGAGGCGACCAGCTCTTCAGGCTGAAAGACCCAACAATTGTCAAAATCACATGCACACTGTAAAGTTCCTTTAAGATAGGCCCATGGCCACTGTGACTATGATGTGGATATGATCTACACTTACCTTGATCTTACGTGCTGACATGCCATTGACCATAGCTCGCACCCTGTCCAGTTCTGCCGAAGCCTCGTTGACCAGAGCTCGAGACTGCGTGTATGTGTCGTTTTGCTCTCGGTTGACCAGATTGAGGAGCTCCATGCTCAACTCATCGTTCTTAGCAACCTGTCAGTCATGAGAGGAAGAAGAGGGGTTAAGGTTACCAAAAAATAACCAAGAGTCTATGAAGATCTCGAATTATGAGATGCTACAACAAGTTGTTGTATAGTTCTCTCATGAGGCTCCTATAACGAGAGCGGTTATACAACTAATCGACAAATTGTAGACATCTCCTTCACCTCACGCTCATGCTCTTTGCTCAGTGCCAGGTAGTTACTCTTCAGGACAATATACTCGTCAGCCAGTTCCTTGCGGTTGATCTCCACGGATCTGAGACGTTCCTTCAAGGCTTCATGCTCTCCTGTTAACTTCTCCTTGTGAAGTTCCACAGTCATTAGTCGGTTCTCGAGACTCAAGATCTACGAGAGAAGCAGATTGTAGTTCTTAGAATGTCCACCGCCTATCTTTTACACTTCAGCTCTAGTTGTGCAGATTGGCCAAGCAGGAAGCCAGTACAACTTACCGTGTTTTTGAGTTCAAATGTCTCGGCCTCATAGTGCTCTCGGATCTTGTTGGTTTCGATCTGAAGTTCAATCAACTCCTTAGAAATCTACAAAGAAGGACTACGTTATAGGGGTCGCTCCACAGAGACTTGAGGGCGGAGTATATATCATGGTGACCACATTTTTTCCTCAATGTCAGGAGATCCGATCACAACAGCTCCTCATGTCTCAGTTTCATTGCCTCCTTTGGGAATGTCTACATTTTTTTCGAAAAAAGGCTCTACTAAGATTCTAGAACATCAGCCACCCATTTGTAGAGTCCATAGAATCTATGGCTGTCTGGTACCTTCAGCTTTTCCTCCTCACTAAGCACCAGTCTTGATGACAGATCCGTTTTAGACCCAGCAAGTTTTCCCATCTTGTCCTGGAGTTCGGTCAGCTTGGAGTACAGCCTTTCATTTCTATCTTGCAGCTGAACCTGAGAGGAGCACAAAACATCAGACCTTGGTCAACAGCACAGAATGGAGAAGAGTGTCCCAGCTAAGTAAAGCAGCTTTCAAAACATTGTGCCCTTGGGATCTCCTTGTTGTGTATGTGATAATTTTGTTTGTGTCCAGCTATGGAGGTCCTCTGGTGGTCCATGAAGAAGAAGGATGAAAGACATTACCTCCATCAATAACCTGAAAATGGTTCCACAAGTCAAGGTATAACATATGGACACCAATTGGCGGACATCAACAATTGACCTTTCTACCTTCCACACAATCCTTCAGTGCTTCCAACATTCTCCTTGGCCTCCTTGGTCCTCACCGGGCCAGTCCTATGCTTGGTGAGGGCCAAGGAGCCTCCTTGCCAGAGCATAAAGATTCCTAGCTAGCTAGTCCCTGCAAAGGCTTCTCATGTTCGTGACCTTGACTTGTTTCTTCATTGTTCCAGAGCTGCTGATCTTCCATGTTGATCCAGGATTGCCTCTGACCACAAATTTGTGGGGCCTACCGTGGTGTATGGCCTGACCATTATGGCCTCACTACACTTTGTGTTGGTTAACTCAATGTTGACAACCACCTAAAATAGGCAACTTAGGACCTGCAGATTCCTGTATAGAGTGAGAACCAGGGGGGTGCTGGTCAATGCTCTCAGGATTATGCCTAACCAGGTATGGGACACAATGGGGCAGATTTACTTACCCGGTCCTGTCGCGATCCCGCGGGGCGTTGTCTGACGTGGATTCGGGTCTGCCGTGATTCACGAAGCTCGTGCGCCCGAGTTCCTGCATCCGTCGCTTCCCCACTGAGGTCCGCTGGAGTTTTCATAGTTTCCATAGTTTATACGGTTGAAAAAAGACACTTGTCCATCAAGTTCAACCAAGGAAGGGAAGGGATTGGATGAGGAAGGGATTTAGGGGAACAATTCTATATAACATAACCATTAATGTTATTTAGGTGTAAAAAGGCATCTAGACCCTTCTTAAAGCTCTCTGCTGTCCCTGCTGTGACCAGCGCCTGAGTTCACCTTCTTCTTCCCAGTGCTTGTAAGTGCGTGTCTTGCCACACTATTCGAAATGTTAAATCCCGCGCGTTGTGCGAATCCGTCGGGTTGTCCGACAGCACGCCCCCGACTTCTGTCGCGTGCAAGCCGGCGCAAAACGGAAATCGTCGGGAAACCCGTCGAAAATGCGTCCGGTGGACCCTTAGTAAATGAGCCCCAGTGGGTCCATTACCGGGTGGATATGTAGAGGCCGATGTATCCCATCCACCACAGACATGTTTCCGGGGTTTGATGGAGCCCCTGAGGCTTAACCTGAAGGGCCCCTGGATACAGCCACCATCATACTCTCATATAAGCATCTTCTCATGTGGCTGAGGGGCGTCACCGCACTCTCTGTAGCTATACCCCAAACAATACAGACATGACTAATGGATCCCTGCACATGTGACCCCCTTCTGTATGTCTCCTATGGGCGGCCATGTTTAGGGGCTCATTATTGGGGACCTACTCACGTTTTCGTTGCTCAGCTGCCGGAGCTGCTCCTTCAGAGACGTGTCACTGCCTACAGAGGCGTCCATGGCTGTCACCGAGTGCGGAGAGACAGAACAATGCACCCGGGGCTGGAAGTGTTTACAGCGTCACTATGGAGACCTGGCCGGCTACAGCCGCTGACTCCCCGGGAGGAAACAATGGGGGCGGGGCCAACAACACACTGACATCATCACATAGACAGCTATAGATACCCAGGGGCGGGGGTGTCAGTGGACATCAGTTACGTTGTATACAGTAGTCCCTACAGAATGTAACGCATGTCCATTGTGTAGACGTAAAGAACATTTGCTTCATATTTTTGATGTGACCTTGTCCGGGTTAGACCCCGCGCCCCCTGTGACCTCCTGCGGAGGGTGGTCCTCTCTCTGCTCTCTGGACTTCAGGTTCTCCCTTATTTCGGGAGACTTCCCGATGTTCCAGGGAGTTTGGCAAATTGTGACAGGACGCGATTCCGTCGATTCCCGCGATTCTGTCGTTTCCCGAATATTTTGCGCCGAATTGCCCCGGGTTTTTGGCGCACGCGATCGGATTGTGGCGCATGTGGTGCCAGCTTGCATGCGACAGAAATGGGGGGGGGGGGCGTGGCCGTCTAACAACACGACGGATTCGGAAAAAACGTGGAATTTAAAAAACAAAATGTCTCGCAAGATCAGCACCACGAAGAAGATGGTGAACTCCGGCGGACCTCGGCGCAGTAGTGACACCTGGTGGACATCGGGGGCACGACCTTAGTGAATCCCGGCCGGACCCGAATCAGTGCCAGAGAACACGCCGCTAGATTGCGACTGGACCGGGTAAATAAATGTGCCCCAATATGTGTAGAGCAGAACACAGGATTGGCCATGTTAGTTTATGGTAACTAAGCAACGTTCACTTCCTGTTAATACTGAAAACAGGAAGTAGCCACACACCGAGGCAACGCAGTTACGTGAAAAGTAGTTCCACACAGTGACAACCCATATACTAATGAGAGTACAATCTATTACTCTCTGTTATCAGCCATTACATCCTGGGGAGAGGAGACTGTACAGGGGGGATACAATCTATTACTCTCTGTTATCAGCCATTACACCCCGGGGAGAGGAGACTGTACAGGGGGGATACAATCTATTACTCTCTGTTATCAGCCATTACATCCCGGGGAGAGGAGACTGTACAGGGGGGGATACAATCTATTACTCTCTGTTATCAGCCATTACACCCCGGGGAGAGGAGACTGTACAGGGGGATACAATCTATTACTCTCTGTTATCAGCCATTACACCCCGGGGAGAGGAGAACTGTAAGGGTGAATACAATCTATTACTCTCTGTTATCCAGCCATTACATGCCCGGGGAGAGAGACTGTACAGGGGGGATACAGATCTATTACTTCTCCTGGTATAGCAGCCATTACATCCCGGGGAGAGGAGACGGTACATGGGGATACAATCTATTACTCTCGTTATCCCATTACATCTCTCCCGGAGAGGAGACGGTACAGGGGGTACAATCCTGATTATCTCTGTTTCAGCCATTACAATCCCGGGGAAGAGAAAAACCCCTTTTTTTTTTTGAAACAGCAGGGGGGAGTACATTCTCTTACTCTCTGTTTATCAGCCATATCACATCCCGGTGGAGAGGAACGTACAGGGGATACCATCTATTACTCTCTGTTATCAGCCATTACAACATCCCGGGGACAGAAGGAGATGTACAGGGGCTGGTCGGGATACAAGCTATTAAACTCTCTGTTATCAGCCATTACAATCACGGGAGAGGAGACTGTACTGGCAGGAGGGGGGGGGGGATACGCTCTACTTCTCTGTTATCAGCCCTTACATCCCGGGAGAGGAGACTGTACAGGGGGATGCAATCGATTACTCTCTGTTATCAGCATTACAACCTCCCTGGAGAGAGACTGCTTTACGGGGGGATATACCCGTGCCCATCTATTACGCTCTGTTATCAGACCATTATCCTCCCGGGAGAGGAGACTGTACAGGGGGATCACTCGATGACTCTCTGTTATCAGCCCATTACAACAACAACCCCGGGAGAGGAGACTGTACCCAGCGGGGGGCGATACATCTATTACTCTCTGTTACACCATTTAGCACCCGTCGGAGAGGAGACTGTATCAGGGGGGATACAATTCTATTACTCTCTCTTGTATCAGGCCATTACATTCCCGGGGAGAGGAGACTGTAATGGGGGGATACAATCTAATACTCTCTGTTATCAGCCATTACCATCCCCGGGGAAGTCAGGAACTGTACAGGGGGGGAACAATCTTTTGTTATTACGCTCCTGTTATAAGCGCATTACACCCGGGGATAAGCGGAGACTGACAGGGGGGAATACAATCTGATTAATCTGTGTTTATCATCCATTACACTCCCGGGGAGATAGACTGTTTCAACGGGTGAATATCCCATCTATTACTCTCTGTGATCAGCCAGTACATACCCGGGGAGTAGGAGACTGGACATGGGGGGGCTACAATCAGTTATGACTTCTGTATCACCACATTACACATCCAACACCACAAGGGGTGATGGAGGAGACGAGACAGGGGGGGATTACAATCCGTTCATTACTCTCTGTGTATCAAGCCATTACAGCCCGGGGGAGCAGAGACTGTACTCAGTGGGGTACAATCTATTACGCTTGTATCAGGCTACTCCGGAGGGACTGTACAGGGGATTTGATCTACCGTCCTGTACCTACCGGTGAGAGACTACAGGGGATAAATAACTGTAGCAGCCCAATGGGGGAAGGGATGACAGGGATACATTATTACTCTCTGTTATCAGCCATTACATCCCCCGGGGAAAGGAAGACGGGGTACAGGGGGGGGGGATACAATCTATACTCTCGGTTATCACCATACAAATCCCGGGTGGGAGAGGAGACTGTACAGGGGGATACATCTATTACTCTCTGATACAAGCCATTACAAAATCCAGGGGGGAGACTGAATGTACAGAGGGATACAACTATTACTCTCTGTTATCAGCAATTTACATCCGGAGGAGAGGAACTGGTACAGGGGGGGATACAATCTATCTCTCTGTTATCCAGCCATTTACACCCCGGGAGAAGGAGACTGTACAGGGGGGATACAAATCTATACCTCTCTGTTATCAGCCATACACCACGGGAGAGGAGGACTGTACGAAGCGGACTACAATCTATTACTCTCTTCGCTTATACCGGGGAGAAGCTGAATACAGGTCATCATTTACTTTTTATCAAGATACCCCGTGGAGAGAGATACTGTCAGCGGGGTGATATCATCTATTATTCTGCTATCAGCAATACACTCCACGGGGAGAGGAGACGGTGTATCTAAGGGGGGATTACAATCTATTACTTCTCGACTTATCGCATTACAATCCCGGGGAGATGAGAGATGTACCAAGTGGGATCACAAATCTATTATCTATGTATCAGTCTATTACATCCCGGGGGAGAGGAGACTTACAGGGGGTCAATTATTACTCTCTGTTATCAGCTCACGCTAAGGTGATGCGCGGATGATTGATGTAATGCACTTGGTGCTGTCGCCATCCTCCTCATATTACTCCTTGGTATGGTGGCCAGCATCCTACATTCCGGGTAGCAGAGACTGTACAGCGATGGCCATACGGACATTTGTTCCATCGAAAATCCTGGAAGTGTCGCTGCCTCGTCACGCCCTGACCTAACCCTGATCTGTAAACACTGGGCACTCCAAGACCCACCCGCTGCCAATCTCATACACACTCCCCCTTGTCTGATCTCCTGAATGCCCCACAGTACTCCATACTCCAATCACACCCAAAGCTGCAATCAAAGAGCTAAGGTGACACGTCTGAGATGTATGCAGCCTTAGAAGTGACTATAGTATTAGTAGGGGTCCTGCCACGCTCCCCCCATTCTGTGCAGGTCACATTAACCCCTTGTCTTCTGTTGTGTGTACACAGAGCTGCGCCTGTAGGTGTCTGCATCATAAATACAACCTTCCAGATTGTGCGATAATTTATGTCTGTTGTGTCCGGCCGCCAAATGACCCGGAGCAATAACCGCAGAGACACCGGACCGACCGCGACACAACCCAAATCACACAGAACATCCTCCAGATTTGAAAATCAGTGAAACGAATCATGACAATGACCGTGAAGGCCAGAGCCCAGTGTGGTCTTCTAATCCCCTCCTGGTGTGATACTGTCTGGCTGAGCATTGTATCTATCCCGCCTGTGTTGATACGGTCCTGCGAGCATGTTGATCTAATCCCCTCCTGTGTTACTGTCTACTGAGCTGTGTATCTAATCACCTCGGATACCCTGTGGTACTGATCATCGCCTGTGCTGATACCTGGATCTATTTTGTGAAAACCTGAAGTTGCGTGCCGGTGTATCTGTTAACGTAATGTCCATGCCTGAGCTCCCCATGTTGTACTAATCCTTCCCTGTATACCTGTCTGCTGAGCCCAGTGTGATCTAATGCCCCATCCTGGGTGTAGATACTGTCCTCTGAGCTGTGGGACTAATCCCCTCCTTGTGATACGTCTGCTGAGCTGTGTCATCTAATCCCCTCCTGTGTGATACTGTCTACTGAGTCATTGTGTATCTAATCCCCTCCTGTGTGATACTGTCTGTGAGCCGTGTATCTAATCCCCTCCTGGTGATACTGTCTGCTGAGCAGTGTGTATCTAATCCCTCATTGTGATACTGTCAGCTGAGTCTGTATCTAATCCCCCGCTGTGTGATACTGTCGCTGAGCTGTGTATACATCCCCTCCCTGTGTGATACTGTCTACTGAGCCCATGGGTATCTAATCCTCCTGTGATCTGTCTCCTGAGCTGTGTATCTAATCCCTCCTGTGTGATAACGTCTGCTGAGCTGTGTATCTAATCCCTCCGTGTGTGATACTGTCTGCTAGCACTGTGTATCTAATCCCCATCCCTGTTGGATACTGTCGGCTGAGCCCCCGTCGTGTATCGTAATCCCTCATGTGTGTAACTGTCTGCTGAGCAGTGTGTATCTTCTAATCCCCTTCCTGTGTGATACTGTCTGGCTGAGCTGTGTATCAACCATCCTGTGTGATCTGTCTGCTGGGTGTATCTATCCCTCCTGTGTGATACTGAGCCTATTGTATCTAATCCACTCCTTGTGATACTGTCTGCTGAGCCGTTGTATCTATCCTATCCTGTGGTGATAACTGCTCTGAGCGTGTACTAATCCTATCTCTGTGTGATACTGTCTGCTGAGCTGTGTATCTAATCCCATCCTGTGTGATACTGTCTGCTGGTCGTGTATCTAAGCCTCCTGTTGATACTGAGCTTGTATCTAATCCCCTATCCTGTGTTGATACGTCTGCTGACCTTGAATCTAATCCTATCCTGTGTGATACTGTCCGCTGAGCTGTGTATCTAATCCTCCTGGTGTGATACTGTCTGCTGAGCTTGTGTAACTAATCCTCTCCTGTGTTGATACTGTCTGCTGACGCTGTGGTATCAATCCTTCCGGTGTGATACTTTGCTACCTGCTGAGTCTGTGTATCTAATCCATCCTGTGTGATATTGTCTCGCTGAGCTGTGTTATCTAATCCTATCCTGTGTGATACTGCTCTGCTGATCTGTGTATCTAATCCTATCCTGTGTAATGTCTGCTGAGCGTGTATCTAATCCTCCTGTGGTGATACTTCTGCTGAGCTGTGTAATCTAATCCCATCCTGTGTGATACTGCTCTGGCCTGTGTATCTAATCCTATCCTGTGTGATACTTCTGCTGAGTGTTCTAATCCTATCCTGGTGTGATATCTGTCTGCTGAGCTGTGTATCTAATCCATCCGTTGGACTGTCGTGCTGAGCTGTGTATCTTATCCTATCCTGTTGATACTGTCTGCTGAGCTTGTATCTAATCCTTTCCTGTGGATACTGTCTGCTGAGCTGTGTATCTAACCTATCCTGGTGATACTGCTGCTGAGTCTGTGTACAATCCTAACCTGTGTGATACTGTCTGCTGAGCTGTGTATCTAATCCCCTCCGTTGATACGCTGCTGACTGTGTATTAAGCCTACCGTGTGTACTGCTGCGAGCTGTGTATCTAATCCTCTCTGTGTATTTCTGTCTGCTGAGCTGTGATCTCATCCTATCCTGTGTGATACTGCCTGCCTGACTGTGATGCTATAATTCCTATCCTGGTGATAACTGTCTGTCTGAGCTGTGTATCTAATCTCTGTTGTGTATACTTGCCTGCTGACTGTGTATCTAATCCTCGTCTGTGTGATACTGTGCCGCTGAGCTGCTGTGTAATCGATCATCTCTGTGTGGCATACTGTGTCGTGCTTGAGCTGTGTATCTAATCCTCTCCTGTGTGATACTGTCTGTCTGAGCTGTGTATCTAATCCTATCCTGTGTGATACTGTCTGTGAGCTGTGATATCTATCCTATCCTGTGTGATTACTGTCTGCTGAGCTGTGTATCTAATCCTGTGTGTGTGAGACTGTCTGCTGAGCTGTGTATCTAACCCTCTTCCATGTGTGATAAGTCGCTGTTGCAGCACTGTGTATCTAATCCTATCCTGTGTGATACCGGCTGACTGAGCTGTGTCTCTAATCCTATCCTGTGTGATACTGTCTGCTGAGCTGGATGTATGCTAATCTCTATCCTGTGTTGATACTGTCTGCTGAGGCTGTTATATCTACCCCTCCTGTGTGATACATTGCAGAGCTGTGTATCTAATCCCCCTCGTGTGATACTCTGCCTGAGACTGTGATCATAATCCTATCCTGTGATGATACTGTCTTGAGCCTGATATCTAATCCGATGCCGTGTGATGACTGTCTGTCTGTGAGTCTGTATCATAACCATGTAGTGTGATTGGTTCGTGCTGAGCGGGTATCTCAACTCCACCCTGTTGTGATACATGGGTTGTAGCTGTGTCTTCTAATCCTATATCCTGTGTGTGACTGACCCCTGCGTGAGCTGTGTATTAATCTATACCCTTGGATACCTGTCTGCCAGAGCGTGTATCTTACAAATCCTATCCCTGTGTTGATACTGCTTTGCAGCTTGTAACGAGCCACTTGTGTACACTGCAATGTTATCTATCCCTGGTATACAGCTTGTCATTCCGTAGATATGTCTGCGAGTGTCTATCCTACGTGTCACTGTCACTGCTGATGTTATCTAATCCTATCCTGTGTGATACACTTGTATACCTATATGTGGAGACCTGTGATTATCACTAATCCCGTTCGGTGGGATACTGTCTGCGCGACACCAGTGTGACCTAATCCACCTCCTGTGTGATACTGTCGCTGGCCCCATGTGTATCTAATCCTCTCTGTGTGATCACGCTTGAGCTGTGTATCTCATCATCTCCTGTGTGATACTGTCTGGGCTGAGGCTGTTGTATCTAACCCTATCCTGTGTGATACGTGCAGATGCTTATACTAGTCCCACTGTGTTGTCGTCATGCTGGATGTGATCTAACCCCTCCATCTGTGTGATCTTGCCTGCTGAGCTTCCCTATCTTGGTATCTAATCGACCTCCTGTGTGATAGCTCTGTGCAGTGAATTACTAATCCGTTGTGTGATACAGGTGTCTACTGAGCTGTGTCTCTAATCCCATCCTTGTGATACTAGTCCTGCTGAGCGCATGTGTATCTCAATACCCTTCAGTGTGATACTGTCTTGCTGAGCCAGTGTGTATCATTTCACCCTCCTGTGTGATACCTGGTCCTAACTGAGCTGTATCTAATCCCCTGCCTGTGTTACTGTCCTGGCTGGTGTTACTCTAATCGCTCCGTTGATCTGTCACTGAGCCGTGGTATTAATCCTCGTGTGCTGTCTCTGAGCCCAGTGTGTATCGTAATCCCACTTCCTGTGTGAATGACGTCTGCTGAGCCCCAGGTGTCTCGACTCCCCTCTGTCTGGGAACTGTCTCTGAAGGAGTGTTATCTAATCCCCTCCTGTGTGATACTTCTGCTGAGCTGTGCTATCTAATCCCTCTTTTGGATGTCGACTGAGCTGGTACTGACCTACTGTGTGCTCTCTGAGCTGTGTATCTAATCCCCCTCCTGTTGTATACGTTGATGACTGTGTATCTAATCCTCCTGTGTGAATACTGTTCTGCTGAGACCTAGTGTCGTATCATTTGTTAAATCGCTTAGCCCCATGTGACTAGTCCGTCCTGGGTCCCGCTGATGAGCCCCAGTGCTGTATCAATTCCCTATCGCTGTGTGATACTATCGCTGAGCTGTGTATCTAATCCCAGTTCCGGTGTGATACTACTGAGCTGTGTACTAATCTTTCTGGGATACTCAATCCGTACTTGTATCGTACCTCTCCTTGTGATCGCTACTGAGCCGTGTTGTTCTAATCCTATCTGTGTGATCTGCCTGTCGCTGTAGCAGGTTTTTATCTAATCCTATCCTGTGTGATACTGCTCCGCGAGCTGTGATCACATCAATCATTGTATCTGCTGGTGTGTTATACCTTACGTTGAACTGAGCTGTGTATCTAATCCTACTCTCCGTGTGTAGCCGTTCTGATGACGTGTTGTATGCTAATCCTCTGTGTATATCCCTGACTGGTGTCATCGTATCGGATACTGCCTGGCTGAGCTGTGTATCTAATCCTCTCTGTGATTACTTCGTGTGTTATAATTCCTATCCTGTGGCTGCGCAGCTGGGATCTAATCCTATCACGTGTGATAGTTGTGAGATGTATCTCTGCCGGTGAAATCCTGTGATCTGTGTATCTAATGCCTATACTGTGTGATACTGTCTCCTGAGCTGTGTATCAACCATCCCTGTGTGATTACTATCTGCTGATGTCTTGTATCTAATTCCCATCCTGTGTTAACTGACTACGATGCTGTGTGATCTAATCCCATCCTGTGATGATACTGTCTGCCTGATGCGGCTGTATCTAACTCCTACTCCTGTGTGATACTGATCTGCTGAGGCTGTGTTATCTAATCCTATCCTGTATGATACTGTTCTGCTGATGCTAGTCGTCTACATCCTATCTCTGTATGATACTGTCTGCGAGCAGTGTATCTGAATCCTGTGATGGGGATACTGTCTGCTGAAGCGTGTATCGTTAATCCTACTCTGCGTGATATGTGCCTGAGACTGTTACTCTAGATCCTATTACCTGTGGATACTGGCTTGCGTGAGCCTGTGTTCTATGTCCCCCCCGGTGCGTTATCTTGTCTGCTAGCGTGTATCTAATCCTATCTCTGTGTGATACTGCCACTGCCTACGCCAGCTGGTTCTAATCCTCTCCCTGTGTGATAATGTTCTTGTGTGAGACTGTTGTATCTAAATCCTATCATGTGTGGATACTGCCTGCTGAGCCTGTGTATAATCCTATCCGTGTGATACTGTCTGCTGAGCCTTGGTTTTGTAAATCAATCCTGTGTGGTGTGGATACTGCCTTCTGAAGCGTGGTATCTAATCCTGTCATGTGTGATACTGCCGCGAGCTGTGATCTAAATCATCATCTGTGTGATACTGTGTGCTGAGCTGTGTATCTAATCCTATCCTGTGTGATACTGTCTGCTGAGTGTTATCTAATCCTATCCTTGTGATACTGTCTGTGAGCTGTATACTAATCCTATCCTGTTGGATACTGTCTGCTGAGCTGTGTATCTAATCCTGAGTGGTGTGATCTGTCTGACTGAGCTGTGTATCTAATCCTATCCCAGTGTGCTGATACCGATCCTTGAGCTGTGTATGCTAATCCTATTCCGGTGTGCTACTGGCTGCTGAGCTTTGTATCTAATCCTATCCTGTGTGATACGTCTGCTGAGCTGTGGTTCTAATCTACATCTGTGTTACCTGACTGCTGAGCTTATCTATCCCATCCTGTGTGATCAGCCTGCAGAGCTGTTGAATTCTACCCCCAATCCTGCCTGTGTGATATCTGCTGACTGTGTATCTAACCTACCTGTATATTGTCTGCTGAGCCGTGTATCTAATCCTATCCTGTGTGATACTGACTGCTGAGCTGTGTATCTAACTCCCATGATGTGGGATACTGCTCTGCTGAGCTGTGATCTAATCCATCCTGTTGATACTGTCTGCTGAGCTGTGTATCAATCCTATCCTGTGTGATATACCACCTGCTGAGGCTGTGTATCGTCATCATATCCCTTGTGATCCTGTTGCTGAGGTATCAATCCTATCCTGTGATACTGCGATGTGTTATCAATCCTATCCTGTGTGATACTGGTCTGCTGACTGTGTATCTAATCCTATCCGGTGTCATACTGCCTGCTGAGCTGTGTATCTAATCCCTATCCTGTGTCATACTGTAGCTGTGTATCTAATCCTATCCTTGTGATACTGCTGCTGAGCTGTGATCTAATCCCATCCTGTTGGTGATACTGGCTGCTGAGCTGTGTGATCTCAATCCATCCTGTGTGTACTGTCTGCGAGCTGTGTATCTAATCCTCCACCTGTGCTGATACTGTCTGCTGAGCGGTGGATCTAATCCTACCCTGTGTGATACTGTCTCTGAGCTGTGTATCTAATCCTATCCTGTTGATACGCTGCTGAGTGTGTATCTAATCCTACTTCCTGTGTGATACTGCCCTGCTGAGCTGTGTACCTAATCCTACCTGTGTGATACTGCTGTGACGTGATCAATCCTCCTGTTATACTGGGTGAGCTGTGTATCTAATCCTATCCGTGTGGATACTGGTCTGCTGAGCTGTGTATCTAATCCTATCCTGTGTGATACATCCGCTGAGCTGTGTATCTAATCCTTCCTGGTGATACTGTCTGCTGAGCTGTGTATTAATCCTATCCTGTGTGATACTGCCTGCTGAGCTGTGTATCTAATCCCTCTGTGTGATACAGTCTGCTGAGTGTGTAGCTAATCCTCTCCTGTGTGATACGTGTCTGACTGAGTGTGGTATCTAATCCTATCCTGTGTGTATACTGCCTGCTGAGCTGTGTATCTAATCCTGATCCTGTGTGATACCTGTCTGCCTGAGACATTGTATCTAATCTGTCCTGTGTGATACTCGTCTGTGAGCTGTGTATCTAATCCTCTGTGTGATACTCTCGCTGAGCTGTGTATCTATCCTCTCCTGTGATACTGTCTGCTGAGCTGTGTACTAATCCTTACCTGTGTGATACTGTCTGCTGAGCTGTGTATCTAATCCATCCTGTGTGTACGGTCTGCTGAGCCGTGTATCTAATCCTTCTCCTGTGTGATACTGTCTGCTGAGTGTGTATCTAATCCTATCCTGTGTGATACTGTCTGCGAGACGTGATGTTATCTAATCCTCTCCTGTGTGATACTGTCGTGCTGAGGTGTCCGTGTATGCGTAAGTACTCATCTTCTCTCTGTTTATACTGTCTGTGACTGTACCTAATCCTAGCTGTGTATACTTGCTGACTGTGTATCTAATCCATCCTGTGTATACTGTCCTGCTGAGCTGTGTATCTAATCCTATCCTGTGTGATACTGTCTGACGCTTGTATCTAATCCCTCCTTGGTGATACTGTCTGCTGAGCTGTGTATCTATGTAATCCCCTTCCTGTGTGATACTGTCTGCTGAGCGTGTACCCATCCTATCCTGTGTTGATTACTAGCCTGCTGTAGCTGTTGTATCGATTATCCTATCCTGTGTGGATACTGCTATGCTGAGCTTTTGTATCTAATCCCTATCCTGTGTGATACTGTATCGCTGATCTGTGTATCTAATCCTATCCTGTGTGGATACTGTCTGCTGAGCTGGTGTACTAATCTATCTAATCCCTATCCTGTGTGATACTGTCTTGGAGCTGTGTATTAATCCTCCTTGTGATATACTGTCTGCTGAGCTGTGTGTATCTAATCCTATCCTGTGTGATACTGCTGCTAGCTGTGTATCTAATCCTACCTGTGTGATACTGCTGCTGAGCTGTGTATCTAATCCTATCCTGTGTGATTACTGTCTGCTGAGCTGTTGTGTATCTAATCCATCCTGGTGATACTGCCTGCTGAGGCTGTTATCTAATCCTTCCTGTGTTGGATACTGTCTGCTGAGCTTGTGTACTAATCCTACTCCTTGTGAGACTGTCTGCTGAGCTGTGTATCTAATCCTATCCTGTGTGATACAGTCTGCTGAGTGTGTATTAATCCTATCCTTGTGATACTGTTCTGCTGAGCTGTGTATCTAATCCATCCTGTGTGATACTGCTGCTGAGCTGTGTATCTAACTCCCACCTGTGTGATACAGTCTGCTAGTTGTATCTAATCCTCTCCTGTGTGATACTGTCTGCTGAGCCTGTGTATCTAATCCTATCCTGTGTGATGACTGTCTGCTGCTGAGCGTGTATCTAATCCTATCCTGCTGTGTAATACTTGTCCTGCCTGACTGTGTATCTAATCCTATCTGTGTGTACTGTCTGCTGAGCTGTGTTCTAATCCTCATCCTGTGTGATACTGTCGCTGAGCTGGTATCTAACTCATCCTGTGATACGACTGTCTGCTGAGCTTGTATCTAATCCTATCCTGTGTGATACGCTGCTGAGCTGTGTATCTAATCCATCCTGTGTGATACTGTCTGCTGAGCTGTGTATCTAATCTCTCCTGTGTGAATACTGTCTGCTGAGCTGTGTGTACTATCCCTTCCTGTGTGATACTGTCTGCTGAGCTGGTGTATCTAATCCTCTTCCTGGGTGATCACTGTCTGCTGAGCTGGTGTATCTAATCCTTCCTGGTGATACTGTCTGCGGAGCTTATGTACTAATCCTATCTGTGTGTGATAACTGCTGCTGAGCTGTGTATCTAATCCGTATCCTGTGGATCTGATCTGCTGAGCTGTGTATCATCAATCTATCCTGTTGTGATACTGCTGCCTGCGAAGCTGGTATCTATCCGTCCTGTTGTGGTAACTGTCTGCCGAAAAGGCTGTGTATCTAATCCCCCTCCTGTGTGATACTGTCTGCTGAGCATGGTGTATCTAATCCTATCCTGTGTGATACTGCCTGCTGAGCTGTGTATCTAATCCTATCCTGTGTGATACTGTCTGCTGAGCTGTGTATCTAATCCCATCATGAGTGATACTGCCTGCTGAGCTGTGTATCTAATCCTATCCTGTGTGATACTGTCTGCTGAGCTGTGTATCTAATCCCGTCCTGTGTGATACTGTCTGCTGAGCTGTGTATCTAATCCTATCATGAGTGATACTGCCTGCTGAGCTGTGTATCTAATCCCCTCCTGTGTGATACAGCCACCTGTTGGGTGCACTATACTTGCTCATGCTGTATGGCTGTGCTGGGATGAGGCAGGATGCAGCGCCCCCGGTGGTGGACCCTGGTAGCTGCAGGCTGATGATACCTCGGTGTGATGTGATGATGGAGGTAATTACGGGCTGTGTCTCCGGTCTCTGATGTCATTATTACCCCTCCCCTGTACACCGCATGTGCCCCTGGAGGCATTTATATACCAGTCTCTGCACGTGTTGTATATAACTACATGGAAACAGTCAGTATGTAGGACATCTGCAGGGGCTATGAAGGGGTTAATAAAGCTTATCTGCAGCACGGGACATCACTATAAAGCTGATTGGGAGCAACAACTTGCTGACAGTTTCCAGTGCGCCCGAGCTACGGATAGGTTGCGATACCTGTTATTATTATCCCGGCAGTGAAGAGGTTAATGACGCAGCGTCTTTCCAGGACGTATCCCTTTAATTCCCCAGTCTATGATATCATGAGCTATGAATAGTGCCGCCACCTAGTAACCAATGTGTTAACCGGGCAGTGAGAGGGTTAATGAGGCTTTCCAGGACCCAGCCTACCTGAAGCCGGCCAGGAGCGCTCGCTGTTATCAGCCCTCGCAGTGTCCACTCTGCTATGTGACAGTCAGCATGGGACCCACAGGTGCAGGTAGGTGACCCTTATATCCTGGGGGGGGGGGATACGCCCTGTCACCTATGTCCGGGGGGAGGGGGGGGATATAAAACTAGGAGTCAGCGTCTCTCCCCTCTGACTACTTGCTGACAGTCTCCCATCCAGGGTGTGGCCCCATCCAGGTGCCCACTGCGCCCCCTCTTAACCCATTGCCTCCCATTGATATATGGTGCATAGTTGTTGCATCTCACCTATATTTTTGGTAGATCAGGCCCAGCTGCTTTTTGGGGACCCTTTGGGGGTTGAGCGCTCCCCATCCGGGCTCCATCCCACAGGTTAGGTTATAAAAGGTGACCCCATTTAGGGTCATAGCATTATTTGTGACAGTAAAGGGTTAATAAAAATCCCAAATATTCCTCCCCCGCCCACAGGACATGCTGAGTCAGGACCAAGGGGGGGCGAGGTGCCAACAACCCCTGACGCCTTCCCAAAATTCAGGAGTGAATAGCGAATATTGTGCTATAATGTAATAGAAACATTCCCAGCGCCGGCCGCAGGTATATATATATATATATCACAAGCCCCCACAGACCGGGCGCCAAATCCATCCCGGTCCCAAGCTGGGGGGATGGGTATCTTAAATATAACTGCTAGTCAGGGGTTTGGAAAAGTTGGGTGACTTTGTATAAGCAGCCTTGTTGCTCGCCACCCAACTTTTCCGGGAACAGATAGGACTGGATAAGATATTAGCCGACTTTACACAATAGGGCAGCCCGGGGAAATATTTTGGATTTTGATCCCTTGGTGTGTACATATCCCTCCTCCTCCCTCCAATATATCAGGAATGGACTATTTATACAGGGGGGTTTGGGGTTGGGGCGGTCATTGGATGGGTTTGGACTCCATCCAGTTTGGATATTGAACAGTTTTGTTAACAGCATCAGTCCCACTTTCCCATGATTACAGTTTTTTGGCTCCTCCTCCTTATTTAAGCCCTTCCTCCTTGCCGGGAAGCAGCAATCACTTGGTATCTTAGATGATTGTAGTCAGTTCTACAATCCCACGCTAATATTTCCTAGTTATTGGCCCCTCCTCCTTATTGAATCCCCTCCCCGTTTTGAACAGCAGCGATCACTTTGTATCCTAGATGATTGTAGTCAGTTCACTAATTGTTACAGTTACAGCCTACACTAATTGGCTAATATTTCTTAGTTTTTGGCCCCTCCTCCTATTGAAGCTCCTCCCCTTCTTGACCAGCAGCGATCACTTTGTATCCTAGATGATTGTAGTCAGTTCACTAATTGTTACAGCCTACACTAATTGGCTAATATTTCTTAGTTTTTGGCCCCTCCTCCGTAATGAAGCTCCTCCCCATCTTGACCAGCAGCGATCACTTTGTATCTTTAGATGATTGTAGTCAGTTCCATCTCTGTATTTAATACGAGCTCTACTCATGCTCCCACTGCTCATGTACGGACATGCTTCTTAGCATATACACTAGCCCAGCAGCAAAGATGCAGTGTAAAGCATGGTGGAGGAGATGACTCATTGACTCATTCCATTTCTTATTCCCACAGAAGTTGTAGCCATGATCCTACTCTTCGGTTTTGTAACAAGGAACGGTGTGGCCTCAGAGTTGCGGCCTTCTGAGGCAGATGCAACACCATCATCTCTGGAACCAAAATGTCCAACGACCTGTGTCTGCAGTTACGACTACAATGAAGACTACAGCATCTTCTGCAGCTCTCGGAACCTCTCCCGAATTCCAGATTCACTGCCTGCCAACGTCCGGGCCTTATGGCTGGATGGCAACAACCTCACCACGGTACCCACTGAAGCTTTCAAAAACTTGTCCCAACTTGACTTTCTTAACCTGCAGAGCAGTCACCTGACCAGTCTGGAGCCCCATGCTCTCCATGGCCTCAAGGCCTTAGCGCATTTGCACTTAGAAAGAAACTTTTTGAAGTTCTTAGCCCCTAACACCTTCCTTCACACCCAGAACTTGGTCTCCTTGAGCCTCAACAATAATTACTTTACAAAGATTGAAGATGGCTTATTTGCAGGTCTTTCCAATCTTTGGTACCTGAACTTGGGCTGGAACTCCCTGGTGGCTCTGCCAGACACTGTGTTTCATGATCTACCTAACCTAAGGGAGCTCATTTTGGCCGGAAACCATCTGAATTATGTTCATTCTCCATTGTTTGTCAGCCTGGTGGAACTGAAGGAGCTAGACCTCAGTGGGAACATGTTACGGGGGTTGAAGGCTCACATTTTTATCAAATTACACAAGCTGCAGAAGTTGTATTTGAACCAAAACATCATCTCCACCATTGCTTCTCGAGCCTTCTTCGGCATGAAGTCCCTTCGGTGGTTGGATCTGTCACAAAATCGCCTCCCTGCCATTTCCGAAGACACCTTTTCTGGTTTAATAAGTCTCCATGTCCTTAGATTGTCCAACAATTCCTTGACTAGCTTACGGCCGAGGGTCTTCAAGGACCTACAGTTTTTAGAGGAGCTCAGTCTCAGTTACAATAAGCTGAGGATTCTCGTTGAGAAGGTGTTCGATGGTCTTGGACAACTTGAGTTTTTGTCTTTGAATAACAACAACATTCAGGAGATCCGCCCGGGGGCGTTTACAGGACTTCATAGTGTGGCGGTGATGAATTTGTCGGGGAACTGCATCAGGACACTTTACGAACATTCATTCCGAGGACTTGGAAAGCTTCATAGCTTCCATATGGAGAATAGTTGTATCACTAGAATAAAACCTCACATGTTCTCCGGCCTCTCAAATCTAAGGAGGCTTTTTCTCCAGCGTAATGACATATCGGTCATTGATGACAACAGCTTCTCCGACCTTCAGGATTTACTGGAACTGGACCTCCGATACAATAAGTTGATTCAGCTCTCATCTAGATCCTTCACGGGACTTCGAGATCTTTCCTACCTTATTCTGGCCAACAACCAGCTGAAGACTCTTTCTTCAGAAACCTTCAGTCCATTTCAAAGGCTACAATGGCTTGATCTTTCAGACAATCAGTTGACTGCCGTCGCTACAGACATCTTTCAGCCATTTTCTCGTCTTCGGTATCTCAGCCTTCAAAGGAACCCTCTGAAAACCATCACAGTTAGTTCATCGCTCATAAGCTCTCCGATTCAACAGCTTTGGCTTCATGGGAACCACTGGGATTGTGGCTGCACCTTAAAAGACTTAAGAGACTTCTGCTTACAAAATGCCACTGTTGTCCCTAGGGTGGTACAGTCAATGTCAGAGGGTTACGATACCAGTCCTCCAACCTACATCTACAACAACATCACCTGTGCAAGTCCTCCACAGGTTGCAGGACAGGACTTGCGGGATTTGAACGATGAACATTTTTTCCAGTGTCCTTGATAAAGTTGGTAGGACAGACTTCAACAAACCCTGAAATATTTTACTCTCATTTTGGCTGGAGTTCCCCTTTAAGGATACCCATATGACAATCCCGTTATCTTCTATGGATCACTATCACACATATACACATCAACATGTTGTACACACCAGTAGGCGTGTAGCTGGTGGACTGATATACCACGCATGCACATTATATAGTGGACAGGCCTCTGCTGAACTATATTCACATAAAACATAAAAAAAATTATTGTCTTCCAGATATGACGTTGTTTTTTTGCTTATCTTAGGAGCTCTGAGTTGGAATTCCATTATCCTGACACAGTTTCAATCTTCCTGAAAGCTATAGATCTTGGTTGTCTACAGTCGCCACAAGGGGGAGCTCATCTCATGCAAGGCTCCATCTAGTGGTTGTAGTGAACGACCTGAATTTGATCATGAAACTGTATGGTTACACAGGATTCTTTTTATAGCTCTGTATCAGGAATAATATACCGTAATATGAATTGAAAGAGTATTCTGTATCCCTAAAAACTGCAGAAAATCTTGAGCATTTGCTGCAGAATACATAATGGTTTATTTGTTTTCTGGTGTTTTCAATCTTCATGTGGTAGATGGAGTAATACTTAGACCAAAAGGTCGGAGTTTTATGTCCTTTGGACAGTGGTGGTGAACCTATGGCACAGGTGGCACTATGAGTCCTCTCTTTGGGCACCCAAACTGTCACCCCAGGACAGATTTTGCTAGGCAGGAATCAAGGCCTTTTCCTAGGAAGCCCAGGACATGCTGCGGTCACTGCTATGAGTCTACAGGAGGAGCGACAAGGTGTGGACGGAGCTGGATTATCATTGGAGCTTCTGCTCTGGGTCCCCTGATTCTTCCTGTTCAGGGGGCCCTGAATAGAAGCTGCAATGATCATCCAAATTTCTCCTCTTCCCGTCTTCTGTATTGTTGTCCTCAGGATGCTGATACGATTGAAAGCTGCACCAAAGCAGGGGGCAATAAGTTACCGCTTAAATAGCCATGTTGGCACTTTGGGATAAATAAGCAGGTTTTGGTTGTAGATTGAGCATTGTAAAAGTTTCGCCATCACTGCCCTAGGGGGTAGGGTTGTAAATGAGCGTGCCTATTATGAAGATGTATGGGGGGGGGGGGATTCTTAAGGAGACAATCTTCCTCTTCCTCATCATCTCTCCTACAGTCAGTGGCCCCCAAATATCCATATTATATACCATGCCACCCCCAAATACATCAACAACTAAGTCTAAGAAGTTTGCAGCGTCGTGGGAGATTGTCACCTCTCACCTCCTTCCAACCGGCAGTGATGGGTCGTTCACCAACAAACCAGCACGAAGAGGCAGCTCTTTAGCTTGAACGTTGGGAGTCGGCTCCCTGGCTCACCACGTCCACTTTAACTCGATAAAATCGGATTCAAAGTGGTGTGGAGTAAGAGACTAACTGGCCGGAGGCTCCGTGATATATATATTTGATAGGGAGCCGTTCAGGAGCCAGAAGAGCCGGCTCTTCTTAGTGAGTGAAGCCTAATGATCTAGAAGAGCCGATCTTCCCATCACTACAACCTCCGTCACCTCCACGTCTAGCTGTAGGATCTGGGTGATCGCTAGGAGAGACTCTGCTGCCACCTGCTGTGCGGAGGTGATATCTCTTCTAAATATTTAGTCGCACTGTCACGAGTGATGGGAAATCCGGCTCTTATTAGTGAACTGGCTCTTCTGGCGCCTCAGTAGCTCCCTATTAACCCCTTAAGGAGCACACTATTTTCCTATTTTGTGGTTCTTTAAAAGCCATGAATTTCCCTATTTCTCTAAGGAGGGCTTATTTTTGGTGTAGCAACTTCTACTTCATAGTGACCGCATTTAATATTCCATTCTGTGCACGGAGAAGCTGGAAAAATAATCCAAATGCGATTAAATTGTAGACACAGTGGGGCACATTTACTTATCCCTCCGGATTTGAAGTTCACAGAAAGTGCATTGTCCATGTATAATGCCCTGTGCCGCCATTCTCTAAGATCCTGCTCCCGATATCCTGCATGTGTCGCTTCCCCGCTCAGGTCCCCGGAGTTCAGCTTCTTCTTCCTGGTGCATGTGAGTGCATTGTCCGTGTATAATGCGCTGTGCGGGGAGTCACAAATATCCTGCGTCCGATATCCTGCATGTGTCGCTTCCCCGCCCAGGTCCCCGGAGTTCACCTTCTTCTTCCTGGTGCATGTAAGTGCATTGCCCGTGTATAATGTGCTGTCCGGGGGGTCACTAAGATCGTGCGCCTGATATCCTGCATGTGTCGCTTCCCCACTCAGGTCCCCAGAGCTCTCCTTCTTCTTCCCGGTGCACGTAAGTGGATTGTCTTGCCACAAAAATTGAATGCTAAATCCCACGCTCAGTCCGAATCAGTCAGATCGTCCGGCATGCCTGTTAAATACCTGCCACAGCTGTGCAATCCCAACTAAAGTGTGGTCGCGGACCCTTAGTAAATAAGCTCCATATAACACCTCTACTTTATTCCTTGGGCCGGTAAAATCACTGGGATAGCAAATTTATGCAGGTTTTAAAATATATTTTTTTAAATGTTTAGTTATTTTTAACTTTTTTTTTTTTTTTAACTTCTTTTTAGAGTACATACATCCTTAATGGCATAAGAACGTACAGGAAAGTCCTAATGCGTTAAGGGGTTAAATGTAAATTAGGGAGCCTCAGGCCACTTTTAACTCAATTTTTATCAAGTTAAAGGGGGCACCCAAATTAGAGGCTGGGGTTAAGTGAGCCATTGTCGCACTACTGGGAGCCAATGCCCGTCGTTCACATGAAAGAGCTGGTTTTTCGTACCAACTCATTCACAAACGACCAATCACTAACTGCCATGACAGATTCTCACTGCCAACTAGCCCATGTCTTTTTCAATTACCTATTTTCGTTCCCGGAAACACCTAGAGGAACCTCAGCTTTATGCATGTAACTTCTCAAGCAATCATACTTGCATTTTGAGTTTGTCATCAAAAGTCTTTCTTCAGGACTTCACCCCTTTAAGAGAACCATGTCAAAGGAGGAGGACAACTACACACTGATTTGGCATCCACTCCTGTGACACCTAGTGGCGTCACAGTGCAACACTTCCATCCACTCTCCAACACCACCAGTCATGGCCATCTGACCGGAAACTTCCTTCTCCTGAAAGATGGTTGTACAGCAACTCATTTCACTGGTTCACCTGCGATTCTACATGCAACCCAGTAGTAGTGGAAAATCCAGAGGCCTGTGCACATCTTTCTATAGAAGCTACACCTAGAATATTAATAGATAGTCTATAATGTAATAACTGTGAGGCAGTTATATGAGATACAACCCCGGCTTACTAAAGGAGGTGGCGTACGTCACTGATCATGGAGACCCATAACTGATCCATCTTCCTGATCAGATCAAAGACTGACAGTAACACCAGATCTTCCTGCCTGGAGAGCTCACTTTCCCCCTGTTCCTCGACATCTAGAAACAGATCAACCACTCTCTTCACCCGAGGCTGTCTCGTTTTAACCCTTTCATTACAATGTGCTATCAGCACATTGTAATGAATGAGGAGGAAAATCCCATATACTGCCATACTGTAGTATGGCAGTATATGAGAAGATCAATCAGACAACCTAGGGTTAAAGTACCCTAGGGAGTCTGAAAAATAGTAAAAGTTAAAAAAAAAAATTACAATAAAAAACCTAAAAATTCAAATCTCCCCCCTTTCCCTAGAACTGTAAAAATCATAAACACATTAGGTATCGCCGCGTCTGAAAATGCCCGATCTATTAAAATATAACGGTTTTTAACTACGTTTAACCCCGTAACGGAAAATAGCCTTAATGGGTTAACAAGGAGAGACAGATGAAAGAATATTAAGTAGGAAAAAAGATTTTTTTGTTTGTTGTCTGTTACCATAGAGACACATAAATATAAGAAGGTGAATCCATCAGTCACACACATGTAAAAAAAATAAATTGTGCTTTAAAACTTCTATTAAAACATCTTGTTAAAACCTTTATTATGGGACCATAGAAAGGATATAAATCTAAATAGGAGCCGTGTACACAAAACAATAGCATTGTTATCTATTCCTTGTTAGTAGAAGATTTTTTTAATCACAATGCAATAATATTCACATAAGACATCAACAACAAATTAATAAAGTACAAGTGAGAAGAACAGTAATATCTATCACTTATTTCTACATCTATGGAGGAAATCTGGAGCTTTGGCACCAAAAGAAATGTCCATTAATATATAATCAGTAATGAATCAGCACAGAAATAGAAATGAGAAGATCTTAGAAGTCGGATATTTAGTTTTACATTTTACAGCCACAATTTTGCTAAATTATTTTAAGATTGTGAGGATACAATTGTCATACATACAGAGGGCGGCATAGAGCGGCTCGGGTGGCGGTGAAGGTGGTGTAGTGTCTGATGGGGTCCCACAGCGATCGAATGCAAGACGCCCGGCCGCAGAGTCAGTAGATCCCAACAACCTTCACAGGAGACTCTGATTCCAGACTTGTAAATATATTGTTATGACGCACACCAAGTGTACTATATACATTTACCACCCAGGATTTCTCATTATAACCAATATAAGATTCATTACCATCCACCTTCCTCTCCAGACTTTCCCCGGCCACTCCAATGATCCATTGCTCCGCCTGACTCACATCCACCTCCCAGTAATGTCTCCCAGAGGAGAAGCTGCAGGAGCTGAACACCTGACAGCAGGGCCGGTTCTAGACAAAGTGGGGCCCTGGGCAAAACTAAAGTGCAATCATTTGGAAGCTGGAATCGTGCGTTTCCTTATGTGCCAAATAAAACTAAAAATGTAAAACAAAAATAAGAATTATTAACTAGCCCTATGTGAATTCAAAAATTCTAATACATTACAGGCCTGGTCATGCCTGGTCTCCACATGAAGGGGATATACAAAGATGGCTGGCCCTGGGGCAGTATATATCACACTAAGGCTACATTCACACTGCTGTATGGGGGGACGTATATACGGCTGACATATATATATATATATATATGTATGGGGGGACGTATATACGGCTGACATATATATATATATATATACGCCATGTAAACGTTCCCCCCCACGGCAACGGGATAGTGCACCAATATGCGCCATATTATCACTATGGTGAGGGGCGGGGGAGAGCAGCGCTCGCCCTCCTCCTCTCCCCAGCACCGATTTGTGCCAGCCGCATAGCTCCCAACTGTCCCGCTTTTAGCGGGACTGTCACGTTTTTTAACCCCTGTCCCGCCTCCCCGCTCAATTGATGATTTGTCACGTATTTCCCCGCTGGGTTCCGCTCTGGCTTGGCATGTCCCGCCTCCATGTCCCGCCTCCGTCTGTGTTCCGCCCCCCCATGATAAAGAGTTAGGGGTGTAGCTATGGTCATGTAGAATGGTGTTACTTATCGCTAGTTTATTTAATGGAAATAACCTAGATGCTAGAAACAATTGGTCATTCTTCGTCTGGTCACTCCCTGACTCCGGAATCCATAATCCGGTAATTAATTTGGGAACTCTGGGTCTTGGCTTTAATCTATTGGGGTCCTCTCCTAGGTACAGATCAACTCCTGTCCAGAAGTTCATTATGTACAGTAGTGGCGGAAGATACAGTAGTGTCTTCCATGTTTCTCTCTGATTAGCTCGATGTGTATTTCAAAACACCTATCCCATAACTTCCTCCGCACAGGACTTTAATTGTAAAATGTTACGCTCTTTTCCTGTGCTAGCAATTGCCAAGGGTCGTATATATAACCTGTCGGTACGCGTAATAACCGTAGACACTGAGTTTATATTGATGAAGAAGTTTGGGCTAATCGACTATTCCGTCCTCTGAATTGTCGCCCACTGGGGGAGGCCCAGGGGCTTTATTTTTTCTTTAGAAGAAGATAGACCGAGTTGTCGTTCTACGGTCCTGATCGTATTAGATTATCGGAGAAACTAAACAAATTAAGCGGATTAAACACTATGGAGTCAGGTCCTCTCCCCTTGATCCCTGTATCTCTTAATCAGGTTCTCTATGAGCCCAATTTTTCCTCGAAATTAGATCTCAGAGGGGGCTTAAATAACCTGATTTCGAATCGGGGAAGGGGATCAGTGCTAAAACCCAGCAATTTAATACAACCCATTGGGTCACTTTTGAAGACCTCTTATCCTTTGGGTTGAGTGTAACCTCGGCTGCCCCCAGCGTTTGTCAAGGGTCATTTTTATGGGGAAAAAAACGCAATCCATTCTTTTCATGAATTTACATTGGTAGTGTTTTTATATTGGTGGTTATCTATACGGTATAGTTGATTCTTTTCCTCTCCTGATATTTTCCTCATTCTTCTCACCAGCACCAGCCATAACCAACCTTCCGCCAAGTACTATACAGGTTTTGCTCAAAAACCACCTAACCTTCGCTAAGCTGGAAAGTGTGTTTTTACGCGTCTCAGAAGGTTCCCTATCTAGTTTATGTTTGTGACTACTTATCCCTACTGATGTACAGATACGGATCCAGTTAAGTTCAGGCTCATCACGGCATGGGTTTCTGAAACTACCAATTTAAGAGCCCTACAAAACGTTTTTCTATGAGTGATTCTCAGCTAAAGTCTGATTAGCGGAACGTTTTATAAAATAGAACTTGTTTTTTGACTGATGATCGCCAAATAACCCCTCACGGATCTAGACCCTAGGGTGACTTGATCCTAACATTGTGGTCCCCTATCATGACCCTGCCGCTCATGCTCCAGCGTTTGAAAAACAATTTACAAGCGGCATTCACTCCAGTGCAAGCCCCATCTTGGTTCAACCGGACTCTCTTCAGCTTCCTTTTGTTGTTCTGTGAGGTAGATGACTCGTCCGAGGTAGGAGTTGTGGCAGCTGTTGTCTCAGGGGTCCCCCACTTCACCAGACTAGTGCCACTGTGCATATTTCTCTAGAAATGTGTTTACTCGTGTGAGAGGAATTAATTCAATTTGGTGTGTAATTTCGAGAGCCTATTCCTTCGCCAGTATAGTGGCATTTGAAGTCTTGCGACCACTTTTGGAGGAGTGGACGCTCTTTCACTCCCACTCACTACGTGCTCATCATAGGTTCAGTAAGAACTTAGATATTTGATACTGGCTCCAAACGCTTGATAACTCACGTCCTGTGTCGTAGGTGAGAGGCCTTGTTTAGTTTCTCTTTCGCTTCAATTTTGTGGTCACCTACCGACTGGTCAAAATGTGAGGCTGATGCCTTGTCCCGTAGCTTCGGGCTCCTGAGCTGCCAGAAGGCTACTGACATAATATTTTTGTCTTACCATGCGGTTTACATGCGTAGCATACTCGACTGTCCCTCCTATCCCACCTATACAATGAGGTGTCTCCCTCAAATTTTTAGCAGGTAACAACGATCGCACCTAAAGACCTACCGGAAGGCAAATTATTTGTTCCTCTTTCTTTGTCGTTTATGAGAGTGTTTGTGAGGAGGACGCAATTGTCTCGGTTGTTGCGCTAGTCATCCCATCCGGAATTCTGCAGCACCCTTGGATCTCTATTAAAGGAGAGTTACTGGTGGCCTCACATGACTAAGGAAAAGTGCACTGTTCTCATTTGTCGCAAGCCTGTCAGTCTGTGCGCGCTAGTGAAAGACTCTCCCAGGAGCGTCCGAGGGACGAGCCTCTTCTTTATCCGCTTCCAGTTCCCCAACCAGGTCGCCCGTGGTGTCTAAGGGTCTATGGCTTTGTCATCTGATCTGCCACATCCAATCAGGCGGTCCAGTTCCGGTATTAGGGTAGTAGCTGGGACCGTTTCTCTACATCGCTGGTGTGGGACATCTTTGTTTTCCATTAAAAAGTTACCTTCATCACTGAAAATTACGCTGAATTGTTTATAACGAATATTGTTCGCGCTTCCTATACGGTAACCAGAATGATTACATGTGTCAGAATAGGGGCGTACAATTTTGTTTTCCAAATTTTGGCGCCAGCATTTATGTATCTAGACTCTGGAGGTTAAATTTGTCGCTTCGGTTCAGGCGTTGCATCACCCTGAGATCTAATTGTCCAGGGACTCCGATAAAGTTATGAAATCAAGGGAGATGGATTCAATATCTGCGCCTCACTTTGTCTCGGACTAGTCAGGACAGTGGTGAAATTCCTTCCTTGGCAGATTTTTTGCCATTAATAATCAATGTATTCGTCCCACAGGTAGCTCCGTTTTTTTCTGCAATTATGTGTTTTCCTCTCGTTTTCTCCTTTTCTCTGTGCCTGTTCTCTATACTCCTTGAAGCTGAAGACTTTTACATCCAAGTTTGCGCTCATCTACTGGTTCAGGTGCTTTCGGGAGGAATATTCAAGTGACGGCACAAAATTCTATGGTCCCAACAAACTGAAAGAAAGGCGCACTAACAGCCGCAATACCGTTGGTGGTGGGGGATACAGTGGGTGGGTTATCCAGCTAAAAAACCTAAATTGAAGGTCCCTCTTTGCTAAGTTTGCGCCGGTTTGTGGGTCCTGTTTTGTTGTTACGCATATTGTATAATAACCACGCGGTTTCCTCAAAAGATTACACTCCAGCATGGGTGGCTGGGTCCTTGATGAAATACCTCTATTTCATAAGAGTCTTTCTGAAGGCGCTATGTTTAGCCTGTTTTGCCCCTTTCTCCTCCCCTCCTTCTCCATCTAATTGTGGGCAGGGGAATTCTGTGAAGTTGAGGTAGAAGAAAAAATTGTGAATTTGCTCCCAGATTAGGGTATGATTAACTCCCTGCAGTTTCCTCCGGATTCTCCTTATATTGGGATCCCTTGGAAAGGTTTTGGTCCTTGAGGATAGGTCTTGGTTTCACGGCCTAGAGATGTATCACATTTGCTCCACGTTACTCAGGTTGTTTTCACGCATTAGACCTTTACCCCTAGAAAGGCTCAATCTTGATCTATGGGCGTCCCGAAGCCCCCCCGTCAGGGGGGGGGTACTGTCAGGTTCGGCTAGGGAGAATGCTTGGACCTTCTGGTGGTACCATAGCAAGCGTTCTCCGAACCCCGGCGCGTGTTCCGACACAAACTTCCACTGCCTCTCGTCCCTGCGCAGGCGTGCTGCATTAACTATCGACATCTAGTTGTATTGTTCTCGCTGCTGTTCTAGGAATGAGCTGGTACCTTGAACATGCCCTCTGCTTTGGTGGCCTGTTGTATCTGAGTGTGTCCTACCTGTGAGGGGTTTAGAATTTCCTCTAGATGCTCGTCCGCTCCCTATCAGTTCTGCGGCAGGGGGAGTTCTGGCTGCATAAATTGCACTTCACTATCAACATCCTGTGCCAGTGTTTGAAATCTCTTTCTCTCCACTCGCTCTGCATCTAGTGTTACGTATTTGGCCATCTGTACTCTCTTGATTTTGTTACGCTCTAACAACTCGTGCTAGTTATTTGACTTTTGACCTTATGCTCTACTGTGATGTTGCTGATTGACGTACGTCCTCCATATCCCGTTGGTGCTTTTTCCGGCTTAGTTTACGATCTTTTTGTGTTTTTATGTATTTGTCAGTCCGTTTGTATTCTCCCTTCCCAACTAAACCAAGTATTCCGAGTCTTCAATGTAGATCGCCCCACGTTTATAGCGTGGGGCGGCTAACGTAGGAGGGACAGAGGCTTGTTGGCAGCTCAGGGCACACTAACCCCTGTACTTTTGTGTACTTGCATCCCTAACAGTAGTACTTCTCTATATACATCAGTCATTATCAACAGCAGAGTGATGTAATAGTACTACTCTCCAAATAACATCATCTATAATATCTACAGTATGTGAGGTAATAATACTCCAATATACATCAGTCATATCTATAGTATGTGAGGTAATAATACTCCAATATACATCATCCATATCTGCAGTATGTGAGGTAATAATACTCCAATATACATCAGCCATATCTACAGTATGTGGGGTAATAATTCTCCAATATACATCAGCCATATCTACAGTATGTGAGGTAATAATACTCCCATATACATCAGTCATATCTACAGTATGTGAGGTAATAGTACTCCTATATACATCAGTCATATCTAAAGAATTTGAGGTAATAATACTCTAATATACTCCTGCCATAAATACAGTGTGTAAGGCAATAATACTCCAATATACAGCAGTCATATCTACAGAGTGTGAGGTAATAATACTCCTATATATACATCAGTCATATCTACAGTATGTGAGGTAATAATACTACTCTATACTTTAGTCATATCTACAGTGTGTAGATATGATTTTGTTTTTAAACTTTTCCGTGTACTGACCAAGTAAGCTGTGCTCACCACCTGCAAGTCCTAGTCACGTAATGAATACCAAACTAGCTTTACACATCAAAAATAGAAAAAAGTTTAACCCTTTATGGACCAGGCCCTTTTTTGTTTTTTTCATTTTTATTTTTCACTCCCCACAATCAAAAATCTATAACTTTTTTTTACACGTAAAGAGCTCTGTGATGGTTTGTTTTCTGTGTAACAAATTGCACTTCATAGTGATGGTATTTATTATTCTATGCCCTGTACTGGGAAGGGGGAAAAAAATTCAAAATTCAGTGAAATTTGTTAAAAAACGCATTTGCTGCGTTTTCTTGTGGGGTTGGAATTTACAGCATTCACTGTGCGTCATAAATGACATGTCTACTTTATTCTTTGGGTCAGTGCTATCACAGGGATATTAAAATTCTATAGGTTTTATAATGTTTTCATACTTTTACAAAACTTAAAAACTCGTGTAGAATTTTTTTTTTTATTTTGCCATCTTCTGGTGCTAATAACTTTTATATACTTTGGTGTAACTTTTATATACATTGGTGTTTTCAATGCTACCATTTTTAGGACTGTGCAACCTTTTGATCACTTTTTATAGATTTTTTTATATTTTTCAAAAAAGTGCCATTTTTGACTTTGGGCGCTATTTTCCTTTACGGGGTTAAACACAGTGGAAAAAACCTTATTATATTTTGATAGATCGGGCATTTTCGGATGCGGCAATATCTAATGTGTTTGTGATTTTTACTTTTTTTTTACTATTTATATCAGTTCTAGGGAAAGGGGAGTGATTTGAATTTTTAATTATAATTTTTTAGTTTTACTTTTACTATTTATCAGACTCCCTAGGGCACTTTAACCCTAGGTAGTCGGATTGATTCTGTCATATACTGCCATACTACAGTATGGCAGTATATGAGGATTTTCATCCTCATACATTACAATGTGCAATTAGCACATAGTAATGAATGGGTTAAATCCAGAAAGCCTCGGGTCTTCGAAAGACCCGAGGCTGTCATGGCAACCGGTTGCTGCTCCCCGATGACATCACGATGCTAGCCCGTGAGCCCTCCCCATGCACCCGAAGCCGACCGGTGACATAATGGTCGTGAAAGGGTTAAAAGGAACAACCACAAGAAGAAAAGAAATGGCACTTATAGCATTAATAGACATCTAAATTCAGAGTGTAGAAGAACTGGGGGGATCAGGGCTATAACGGCTCTAATATAATAATTCTATAGTGATGGCCCATATTAGACTGCAGGGAAAATAATCCCATATTTAGATTTCTATAGCAGGACAGAGACCCATAACTTGCACAATGAACCCTGGAAAATAAAAACCTCCAACAAAGTAAAATCTTTTCTTCCATCTCTAGTAAAAAAAAGGATTGAAATATAATAAATAATTCCAATAAACCAACAAGTAGAATGAATATAAACTCCATCTCATCCACTAAAATAGGCAGCGACACGGGTATAGAGACCAAATAATATAAAGTTATGTACAATCTGCACATATTTGGTATCTCCATAATCGTAGTGACCTGTAGAAGAACGTGAAATGTTATTCAATATCACAATACTTAAAACACAATAACAAGGCTCAAGCGTAGTTATTTTCTCAATTCTCCCACAGAAAGTGTTAATAAACATTATTCAATAAACCAAGATGAAACTGAGGCCTAGTTTCCATCCCAGCACATCCTGGAGAGGTGTGAGACCCCCGCCCTGACATTACCCTCACAATAGTAACGTCTCCAGTCATTCAGGTGCTGATGCTGCTCCCCGGCTCTCAGTGCAGGTGAATGGGGGAAATACACATAAAGACAATGAGAATGTAAATCCCTTTCATTATGAATAGGTCTGACAGTCACACCCAGGACCGCAGGGGTTGGTGCTTCTGCAGGACTCTCCACCCTCTTACTGTCAAAACGTGACTAACATGGCATGAGCTCCTCTACGAGAGACGACCCTACTTTGAGGAAACTTTATGTGGTAAAACCAGAAAGATTTTATTTTAGTGCAAAGATTTTCCAGGGAGATCCGTGGATTTCTAATTCTTTCCTATACGCTCACTGGTGGCAATTGATATATAAGTGATCTTGTACGGCAGGAGAAGGTCAATAATCCCATAAATAGAACGGGACAAAGGGAGATCCATAACTTGTAGGTGAACACTATAAAAGAAAACCTCCAACAAAATAAAATCTTTCCTTCCATCTCTAATAAAAATCATATAAAAATATAATCAATTATTCCAATAAAACCAGTAGTATAAATAAAAACTTCACCTCATCTGCTAAAAACAGGCCACAATATGGGCAGATAGACCAAATAATAAAAGAAAAAACTTCTGGTTCTTTAAATCTAATGGTTTATTACGAAAATTATTTTATTGTCCAAATGTCATAAAACCATAAAAACCTGCACATATTTGGTATCTCCTGTAAATCCCTTTCATTATGAATAGGTCTGACAGTCACACCCAGGACTGCAGGGGTTGGTGCTTCTGCAGGACTCTCCACCCTCTTACTGTCAAAACGTGACTAACATGGCATGAGCTCCTCTACGAGAGACGACCCGACTCCTCTTCTCCCCTACTTTGAGGAAACTTTATGTGTAGAACCAGAAAGTTTTTATTTTAGTGCAAAGATCTTCCAGGGAGATCCGTGGATTTCTAATTCTTTCCTATACGCTCACTAGCGGCAATTGATATATAAGTGATCTTGTATGGCAGGAGAAGGTCAATAATCCCATAAATAGAACGGGACAAAGGGAGATCCATAACTTGTAGGTAAAAACTATAAAAGAAAACCTCCAACAAAATAAAATCTTTCCTTCCATCTCTAATAAAAATCATATAAAAATATAATCAATTATTCCAATAAAACCAGTAGTATAAATAAAAACTTCACCTCATCTGCTAAAAACAGGCCACAATATGGGCAGATAGACCAAATAATAAAAGAAAAAACTTCTGGTTCTTTAAATCTAATGGTTTATTACGAAAATTATTTTATTGTCCAAATGTCATAAAACCATAAAAACCTGCACATATTTGGTATCTCCACAATCGTAGTGACCTGTAGAAGAAGGTAAAATGTTATTCAATGATGTAATATGAGACATAAAAACCAGAACTAAATTGCAGTTAATTTGAAAATTCTCACATGGAAAGGTTAAATAATAATTATTAATTTAGGAAAAAGTGAAACTGAGGCCTAGTTTCCATCCCAGCACATCCTGGAGAGGTGTGAGACCCCCACCCTGACATTACCCTCACAATAGTAACGTCTCCAGTCATTCAGGTGCTGATGCTGCTCTCCCGGCTCTCAGTGCAGGTGAATGGGGGAAATACACATAAAGACAATGAGAATGTAAATCCCTTTCATTATGAATAGGTCTGACAGTCACACCCAGGACCGCAGGGGTTGGTGCTTCTGCAGGACTCTCCGCCCTCTTACTGTATATAAGATGAGGTTTCAGTCCTGAATCCTTCAGATGAGACACAACTTCTGCTGCTCGTGTATTGTGAAGGCGCTGGATGTACAGGAGGCGCCTGGAGGATATTCCTGTCCTGACTGCAGAAAGAAGCATCCGTGACGTAATTTTCCGTTACAGGGTTAAATGCAGTGAAAAAACGTTATATATATATTGTTATTATATTTACATAGGACGCGTTGATACCTAATGTGTTTATGATTTTTACTGTTTATTTTTTTTATTCAGTTTTTTTTCTCAATTCTCCAACAAAAATATTTAATACTAATTAATTAAATCAGCCAAAAGGGAAACTGAGGCCTAGTTTCCATCCCAGCACATCCTGGAGAGGTGTGAGACCGCCGCCCTGACATTACCCTCACAATACAGGCAGTCCCCGGGTTACATACAAGATAGGGTCTGTAGGTTTGTTCTTAAGTTGAATTTGTATGTAAGTTGGAACTGTATATTTTATCATTGTAATCCCATCCAGAACTTTTTTGGTCTCTGTGACAATTGGATTTTAAAAATGTTGGGTTGTCATAAGAATCAATATTAACACTAAAGCTTCATTACAGACACATTTGATAACTGTTATAGCTGTTTATTGTAGCCTAGGACTAAAGTACAATAAATTACCAATATCCAGAGGTCCGTTTGTAACTAGGGGTCGTATGTAAGTCGAGTGTTCTTTAGTAGGGGACCGCCTGTAGTAACGTCTCCAGTCATTCAGGTGCTGATGCTGCTCTCCCGGCTCTCAGTGCAGGTGAATGGGGGAAATACACATAAAGACAATGAGAATGAAAATCCCTTTCATTATGAATAGGTCTGACAGTCACACCCAGGACCGCAGGGGTTGATGCTTCTGCAGGACTCTCCGCCCTCTTACTGTATATAAGATGATGTTTCAGTCCTGAATCCTTCAGATGAGACACAACTTCTGCTGCTTGTGTATTGTGAGTGCGCTGGATGTACAGGAGACGGCTGGAGGATATTCCTGTCCTGACTGCAGAAAGAAGCATCCGTGACGTCCGTAATCACCTAAAGAAAAGGAATCTTGGGAATATAATGGAGAATTTATCTACTCAGCCTAAGATGGAGGAGACCAGAGTCTGCTGCACCTACTGCGATTCTCCTGAACCGGCTGTAAGAACATGTCTGCAGTGCGAGGCTTCTTTCTGTGAGAAACACTTACAGAGACATAGTAAGTCCTCAGAACATATTTTGGTTGATCCTGATGTTAACCTGGAGGAAAGAAAATGCTCCACACACAATGAAGGAAAGAAAATGCTCCACACACAATGAGGTACTGAAATACTATTGTCCTATGGATGCCTCCTGTATCTGTGTGTCCTGCTGGGTGGCTGGAGATCACATGGGACATGAGGTGGAGATATTGGATGTGGCCTCTGAGAAGAAGAAGGAGAAGCTGAGATCTGCTGTTGAGAAAATGAACTTGGATAAAATGGAAGCAGGAAAAAAAATCCAGAATCTCACAGATCATGGGGTAGAAGAAGAAAAGAAATTATCTGGACTCACTGAGAAAGTCACTAATCTGTTTACTGATCTGAAGAAGAAGCTGGATGATTTAGAAAGCAGAGTTCTGGGTGAGATCTCCAGACAGAAGGATCAGGTGTCACTCTCAGTCTCTGACATGATCAGACTGTTGGATTTACACAAGGATGAACTGACCAAGAAAATTCATCAATTTGAGGAGTCATGTGATATCACAGATCCATTGACCTTCTTACTTTACTGATCTGAGGAAGAAGCTGGATGATCTAGAAAGGAGAGTCCTGGGTGAGATCTCCAGACAAAAGGATCAGGTGTCACTCTCAGTTTCTGACATGATCAGACAGGTGGAGCTACACAAGGATGAGCTGACCAAGAAAATTCATCAATTTGAGGAGTCATGTGATATCACAGATCCATTGACCTTCCTACGAGAAGATTTATTCAAAGTTGATGTCAGTGATCGGAGCTGTGATGTCATTGGAGATGTAAGAGAAGCTCAGAGTTTGGATGATGTCATAGTGTCACAGATATTATACAGAGGACTGCTGCGCTTTGTGGAGGATCTGAATAATCTGAAAAGAACGAGCCAGTTCCCAGTGATGGAGAAATCTGAGGTATTACTGGATATAGACTCGGCTCATGATAACATCATTATATCACAGACTCTTACATCCGCTTCTTATACTGCAACGTCACAGAACAGACCTGATGGACCCGAGAGATTTGAGTCCTGTCAAGTGTTCAGCTTCTGCAGCTTCTCCTCTGGGAGACATTACTGGGAGGTGGATGTGAGTCAGGCGGAGAAATGGATCATTGGAATTACTGGGAGGTGGATGTGAGTCAGGCGGAGAAATGGATCATTGGAGTGGCCGGGGAAAGTCTGGAGAGGAAAGCGGCTGGTAACGAGTCATTTATTGGTTTTAATGAGAAATCCTGGGGTTTGGGGGTTATTAATAGCCTTGGTGTGCTTCATAACAATATATTTACAAGTCTGGAATCAGAGTCTCCTGTGAAGGTTGTTGGGATCTATCTGGACTATGAGGCCGGGCGTCTGTCCTTCTATCAGCTGTGTGACCCCATCAGACACTTACACACCTTCACCGCCTCCTTCTCTGAGCCGCTCTATGCCGCCCTCTGTATGTATGACAATTGTATCCTCACAATCTTAAAATAATTTAGCAAAATTGTGGCTGTAATATGTTAAAATGAAGCTCTGCCTTCTAAGATCTTCTCATTTCTATTTCTGTGCTGATTCATTACTGAATATATATTAATGGACATTTTTTTTGGTGCCAAAGCTTCAGATTTCCTCCATAGATGTAGAAATAAGTGTCTGGAATCAGCGTCTCCTGTGAAGGTTGTTGGGATCTATCTGGACTATGAGGCCGGGCGTCTGTCCTTCTATCAGCTGTGTGACCCCATCAGACACTTACACACCTTCACCGCCTCCTTCTCCGAGCCGCTCTATGCCGCCCTCTGTATGTATGACAATTGTATCCTCACAATCTTAAAATAATTTAGCAAAATTGTGGCTGTAATAAGTTTAAATTAATCTCTGCCTTCTCAGATCCTCTCATTTCTATTTCTGTGCTGATTCATTACTGAATATATATTCATTGACATTTTTTTTGGTGCCAAAGCTCCAGATTTCCTCCATAGATGTAGAAATAAGTGATAGATATTACTGTTCTTCTCACTTGTACTTTATTAATTTGCTGTTGATTTCTTATGTGATTACTGTTGCATTGTGACAGTTATCTTCTACTAACGAGGAATAGATAAAAATGTCTATTGTTTGTCTGTTTAGATTTATATCCTTTCTATGGTCCCATAATAATGGTTTTAACAAGATGAAATAAACAGTTAAACAATAAAAAGTTTTAAAGCACAACTTATTTTTCCATGTGTCTGACTGATGGATTCACTTTCTTAGATTTATGTGTCTCTATGGTAACAGACAACAAACAAAAAAATCTTTTTCCTACTTCATATTCTACCATCCGTCCTTCCCTGCAGAAGAAGATGAATGGAGGGATGACGGCTAAATCAGAACACACAAGGTTTATTTATTTTCAGTTACCATGGATACACATAGATCTACCTGTGAGCTGCATGCACAGAAAGATAGGGAAAAGGTAATCAAACCCAGGAAAGTGTTTCATCATTTCTCATGGGATATGTACTGGGATAATAACAGGGATTTTGTTGAGAATGCAGTCATGGACAGTGTAGACCCCGCGGCTCTCTGCAGACGGTTTCTCCATCATTACTCCCTTCTGCTCTGAGCGATGGCTGTGACCAATAAGGAGACTTTTACAGCTGTCACTCAGAGCAGGAAGGGGGGATTGTGTGGGAAGCCACTGACAAGAGCTGAGGGCACTTCATGAAGGATCACCAGTGGGGTGGCTGCTGCCTACTATGTTACTATGTGATGTTAAATGTTAAAAAACACTGGATACAGATAGAGAACAATGCATCCCCACAGTCCTCCATAAGTGTTAGATTATGTTATGGTAGCATTAAAAACATCAGGTCATCTTGGAAATAATTACACTACACACAGCTCCTTACACTGAAGTATGAAAATGGCAAAATAAATATTTTTTTTTGTACAGGTGGTTTCATTTTTTTAAATGTATGAAAATATTATAAAACCTATATAACTTTAGTATCCCCTTGAACGCACCGACCTAAAGAATATATGAGACATTTCATTTGTGGTGCACAGTGAAAGCTGTAAAATCCAAGCCCACAAGAAAATGGCACAAAAGCGTCTTTTCACCAATTTCACTGCATTATGCAGAAAACAAACCCTCACAAAGCTCTTTACATGGGAAAAAAAGTTAGATTTTTGAAAGTGGGGAGTGAAAAATGAAAATGCAAAAACAAAAAGGGATTAAGATGGCAATATTTGGTCCATAAGCAAGCTAACTTATAGTTCCCCAGTCCCTTCCTCTACTCTGGACTCCTATCACAGTATGGGGGTAATGTTAATGACGGTAATACAGTATTCATCACTATATTAGCTTCTAGTATAGTGTTATTATTGGTAATGTTGGCCTTTCTATAGTGCTCTTTATAACCAGAATTATGCTATTTATGTGGTTGTAATGGTGGCGTCATGATGTCACAGTGTTATTTGTCTCTTGTATAGTGGTATAGTGGCACTATTGGCACCTTGCGATAGAAACGTCGGCTTTGGTTTGCAGTTTGAGCAATCGTTCTCTTAAAGGTTCGCCATCACTGGCATAAGACAAAGTGGAAAAAAGGCAAGAACTGTCGCTGACAGTACACTTCCCCAGAAATTCACATACTCCAAATAGTAAGAATAAACCTGATTACTTTGTTAACATGCTTAATATAATGGTCCTCTGTAACGCGTTTCGGGTACTCGACCCTTAATCAAACATAGGACGACGAATGCGCAGGATAATACACGTTCACAGTCTTATATACTAATACATAGAAAACAAATGACTTGTGGAACTTCCGGCTCATATTAGGTTAGGTGCACATGTGCAGAGATGGAATTTCACTCCGAAACGCTGGTACGTGTAAGTCATTTGTTTTCTATGTATTAGTATATAAGACGGTCAATGTGTATTATTCTGCTCATTTGTGGTCCTATGTTTGAGAAAGGGTCGAGTACCCGAAACGCGTTACAGAGGACAATTATATTAAGAATGTCTTTTATTTTTTTACTTTGATAAAATCAATAATAAAATAAAACATTTTTACTATTTGGAGTATGTGAATTTCTGGGGAAGTGTACGGTCAGCGCCCCACGACAGCTCTTGCCTTTTGAGATGATTTGCACCATAGTTGACACATTAGAAAGAGCTGGAACACAAGACCTTTTGTACGGACAGAGAGAAAGATATAGTCACTGCAGAAGTACAGAGGATCCAGAGACATGTGCAGAGGAGGGACACTGGAGCACAGAGAAGAACCCTCAGCCTCAGACATAAGGTACTGAAGTCACGGCCCCTAGAACTTGTCTTGGATTATTATTACTGTGATTGCTGTCTCGAAGTGTTCCTACTGACTTAGAATAAAACGTTCAAAGAGACTGTGGGTGGATACATGATGCTGATCTATCTGAGGCTATAATATCCCCTAAACTACACACCCTAGAATCCTAAAAGAAACTCGCCACTGCTAGTAGCCCATCGTGGTCGGGCAGGTGGTGGCTGTTAATATATAAGAGGTCAAGGTGATATCCTGACCTCATTGCTGGTAGCAGCAAAATGGCATACGAAGGGAGACACCGTTTTATTGCCTCCCTGCTCCTCTGACCCGTCTTTATAACCATCCCTGATTGAAAATTTTCCACAACAGTCCCAATTATTAAAAAATGTTTACTTTCGGGGAGAGTAACATGTATTAATTGTATTGGAAATTTGGATTTGCGGCGCAAGCAATTTATCATCCTCATTTTTTTTATTCCAAATATCCCTTTAATACCCCTGATGAATCTAGATGCGCATCACATGCTGGTGCCTAAATGCACCATTACAGAGAAAATTGCAGTTAGTTTGCGTTTTTAAAAATTAATGCTCATTGCCTCTGCGCCGCGCATGGATGTCAGCAGGTTTTATGACCCTTATGCTATTGCCATATTTGAGAGAAATTTCTAATACACTGGTCGTCTGCATTTCCTGTTCTGAACCCTTGTGAAAATGAAAAATTAGGGGTTAAAATTGCTTTGTTGGAAAAATAAATATTTTTTCCTTTTTTTGTATATAATTCTGCAAAAAGGTGAAAATGATCATTATACCCATTTATAAATTGCTTGGGGGGTTACAATTGCCAAAATGGGGTCACTGTGCTGCTATTCAAGGGGCTTTCCAATGCCACAACCCCAGACCAAACATTTGTCCTAAAAGTCAACAATGTGTTTGTTCATGTAGCCCCCCATGGGCCCAAACAGCAGTTAGGGCCACAAATATAATATGACATATTCAAGTTTTAATTTGTGTATGTGTTTGTATAATTGTAAATTGTGGGGGTAAGTGAAAAGGAAAAATCAGGAAAAAATGAAACCTGAAAAAATGTGTCACCACCATTTTTCTTGAAAATTTTCTCTTGAAAAATTTTTCAAAATTAAAATTGCTTTTAAAATTGTGAAATCTTCTTAAAGAAGGTTAACACATTTTATTATATGCTTTTTTGAATAGTGTAAGATAGCAGCTTAGCAGCTTTGAAAACGAATTGAGTTGATTTTTGGGGAAGGAAATTGTGTCATCTAGCTTTACAAAGCCCTTTACCACTGCATTAGGTCCCTAAACAATGGCTTTTGAAATTTTATTAAAAGTGAGTGAAAATTGCAGTTTGACTACAAACCTTCTACCAACCTCATAAGAATAGATAAAAGGATAGTGGGCAAAAGTAATTCCACTAAAGAGACGTATGACTGTATAAGCTAATAACTTAATTTGTTCTTCACCACATCACCCTGTTCATAAAATAAATGACTAATAAAATATCACTCAATTTTTTTCTAACATAAAGTTCATGTGCCATGAAAAAAAAACAATATCAAACATCACTCTTTTTAAATTAAAGTTCTCAAAGTTATTATCATTATAAGTGACGCTGAAAACAAGTATTAGTGATAAAAGGCCTCTTTTTTTTTTGTAGTTTAATAATAATGTCTACATTTTACGATACTCGCCACCACCACGCATTAATGAAAAATAAAAATAAAAATTTCACCGTATCTTGCCCACACCAGTTTTTGCCCTCTAGATTTTCTCGGAACTGACTTCTATTGTCTAGACAAACAAAAATGTCCAAAAAATAGTCCAAAAAATTTAAGGAAAAAAAAACAACATAAAGAAAAACAAATGGCAACTGTAGCATTAATAGAAATAAATTCAGAGGTAGAAGACCCGGAGGGATCAGACTATAACGGCTCTTAATATAATGAATTTATATAGTGATGGCCTGATATAATGCAGCGCAAGCAATGAACCATATTTAGATTTTATTGCAGGACAGAGACCCATAACTTGACACAATGAACCTGTAAAATAAAAACCTCTCATAACAAAGGTAAATCTAATAGAAATAAAATCTTTTATCCATCTAATGTAAAAAAGAAAGTATTGAAAAATATAATAAAATTCAAGAAAACACAAGAGAATGAATATAAACTCATCTCATCAATAAAATAGGAGGCGACACGGGTATAGAGTATCGATATAGAGAACCAAATAAATAAAAGTTATGTACAATGCACATATGGTATCTCCATAATTAGTGACCTGAAGAAGAAGGGGAAATGTTTTATTCAATGTAACATATACTTAAAAAACAGTTTTAACGTTTTTTTCTCAATTATACCAACAAAAAGATTTAATATAATACTATTAAATCAGCCAAAAGCTGAAACTGAGGTCTAGTTCCATCAGCACATCCTGAGAGAGGTGTTGAGACCCACGCTCATGACCGTCCCTCACAAATAGTAACTCTCCAGCACTTTCAGGTGTGTGTGATGCTGCCACTCCACCCGACACGTCACCTGAGACGCTATATGCCGCTTTCCATGTGTATCACAAGGTTGTCTCAGAATCTTACATAATTAGAATAAAACGTGGTTATTAGTGTTGTAAAGGAAATCTGTGGCTTCTTACTATAGATTCTTGTATGTTTGTTCTACAAATTTTGGTGAATTATTGCTCTCTGAGGTAATAAAAGATGGAGAAAATAATAAGAACCAAAGCTCAAGGAGAGGAAGAGACGAGAGGTTCATAGGAGGATGGAAAAGAAATATGTGACAAAAAATCTGAGAAAATAATGGCAGATAGTTCCTGACACTTATATTATAAAGCCAAAGTCTGCTGACAGAGGAGAGATACAAGCTACAGATTATGTGGTGAGGTAAAGGCGACGCATCTTCATCTATAAACTGTATATGACGGTGTGGATTAGAAATTTTTTATACGACCTACCATATACAGTCATGTGCAGGGGCCTAGTGTGATATATACTTGTCCCAGGGGCGGACCTTTTGAGTCCCCTTCATGTGGAGACCAGGGTTATGAACAGTCCCTGTCTTGTCTTTCGTTTCATTTTTCAGCCCCACTTCAAAAATCTATTAACTTTGTTATTTTTACACGTACAGAGCTGCTTTATGGCTTTTGTTTCTGGTAACAAATTGCCCCCATAGTGATGATATTGAATCTTCCATGCATTCTGGAGAGCGGCGAAAAAAAATCCAAATTCAGTGAAATTGGTTGAAAAAAAGGTTTTTGCGCCGTTTTCTTATGGAGCTTGGAATTTACAGCTAGGGTGGTTTTGGTGGTGGAGCTCCTTTTCGCTGTTGATTATGTTTTCACTGCTATCATTTTTTAGGACTGTGCCACCTTTTGATCACTTTTATAGATTTTAAATATTTTCAAAAATTCAAAAAAAAGCGGCCAATTTCGTTACAGGGGTTTAAATGCAGTGAAAAAACGTTATTATATTTTGTTATTTATTACATAGGACGAGTGATTGATACCTAATGTGTTTATGATTTTACTGTTTATTTTTTTTATTTATTCAGTTATAGGGAAAGGGGGGGTCGATTCAATTTTTATGTTTTGTCAATTATAATTTTTTTTACCTTTTTTTAATTTTCTTTTACTATTTTCAGACTCCCTAGAGTTACTGTAACCCTAGGTTGTCTGATCGATACATCAGTACTGCCATATTACAGTATAGCAGATATATGTGGATTATCCTCCTAATTCAGGGTTAAACAGATAGGTACCGATCGCGGAGTGTTATGGGAAGGCTCAGCCCGTGCGTCCTACTCCATGGCATTGGGACGGTCCCCCGCCGTGAATGCACGGTGAGGCAGTCGTGAATCGGTTAATGTATTCACATTTTTTTCCGATGTAGTGCGCCCTCTGTCAGCCGATTGGAGCTTTTTGTTGATAGGTTCATACTAAAAAAATGTTCAACCTTTTATAAAAGTAACATTAGGGCCGGTTAATAATTTTATTTGTTTTACATTTGTTTTACAGTTTTAGTTTTATTTGGCACATAGGGAAAGACGATCCAGCTGTCCAAATGATGTGCAAAAAGGACCTTCAAACTTTGCTGCTAGTGGAGAGCCATTGACCCACCAACCCCCTCCTGCCACCGGGGAGAGCGCGGTTCAAGTATGTGGTGGTCCATATGTGATATGACTGAGAGGAACTACAGTCTCAGATATAAAAAACATACAGTTCCTCTCGTAATAAGTGAAATGTCACACTGTATTCTATTGATTATCTTTTAACCAACGAGTGTCAGATTTCTAAATTTCCATTTATCAGTGAGATGCAGGATGCCACCACAATAATTACAATCAGTTTATAGATATATAGGAGTCTGTCAGCAGGTGAACACACAGATCTGTACTAGCACCAGTCTGCAGGACCCAGACTACAGGGCAGTTCATCAGCACTTCTACACAATAGGTCAGTGAGGAAGAACGTGTAATTGTATATACTGGTTGGATAGGATTCCTCCTCCTGTATGGATTATAAACATTTCAACCCGAGATTACCAAATCCAGAGACCATTCCTCATCGTCTCTATAGATGATGTGCTCCAGACCTGCCATTGTAATACAGGGGTACATATGACACAATCCCGGAAGGGGATGCCCAAGAATACTGCACGGAGAATAGATTCTGCAGCTGATTTGGTCAGAAGATCTAATCTGAGGTCACATGACCAGGAGCTCTAGTAGCAAACCAGTCACATTGTTCAAATTGGGCCGCGGATCATCATGACATTTCTACAAAATAGTTTGTGACAGGAGTGTCTTATATCCGGTACTAACGTATAGAAATTTATTAAGTTTTGCATAGTGACAAAAATGAATGTCACATCAGATTTCATACAATATTTTATTAGGCCCCATATAAAGAAGAACTTAGAATTTACATTTACAAAAATAGATTTGATTCAGTGATTAATCAGACACACCAATCCTAATACACCAATACTATATCTAGATCACATTATGTCCACTAGTGAAAATTGTAGATGGTTACAAAAAATCAAAGAAAACTCATCAATATTTACAACGGAGCCAATTTATATTTGTTCAGATATTTTCTTGTAAAACACAATTTTATGGGGGTAAGTTGTATATGGTTTCTCATATGAAAGCTTTCTACAGCCGCCCCATGGTGTGATTTTCCTTATAAAGTGCCCTCAAGATCTGACTGTGACACTACACCCACAAACCCCTCCCATCTGCTATGAGTGTACAGGTGGACGAATGGAGAAGAAACGGTGAGAAAATACATTTATTAACAAATCAGTACATCGTTTTGTTCCAAAATGAAAGTATCTAAGACAAAAATCATCTTTACTTAAATTTACAGACGCTTGTAGATGTTCATTATTTTAAGATCATGACTCCAGAACAAATCCTTAAGCACATAGAAAGCCGCGCATAGGCGGCTCGGGAGGATGGAGGATGAAGGGTGTACGTGTCTGATGGGTCAACAGCTGATAGAAGGACAGAGCCCGGCCTCATAGCCAGATAGATCCCAACACCTTCACAGGGACTTTGATTCCAGACTGTACATATATTGTTATGACGCCACACAAGTTGTACTATATACATTTAACCACCCAGGATATTTCTCATTATAACCATATAAGATGTATACCATCCACCTTCATCTCCAGAACTTTCCCACGCCACTCCAATGTCATTGCTCGCTAGGACTCAATCCACCTCCCAGTAAGTTCTCCGAGGGAGACGCTGCAGGAGTGAACCATGACACGGACTGAACCTCTTGGGTACATCTGGTTGTTCTGTGAGTAGAAGGTAAGAAGCAGATTAAGATCTTGAAATAAAATATTCTTTCAGAAGCCGAATCTTTATCCAGTATACCTCAGATTTTTTCCGCTAGGGAGTTGTTTCTTCTCCTATTATTCAGCTCACTAGCAAAGGAGCAAGGCGTCCTTGTATAATTCTGTGACACTAGTGACATTCCAGACTCTGAGCCTTTTCTTTTAGCACCGATGACTCACAGCTCCGATCATGAGTCACCTTGGGTAATACTCATATGTAAGACGGTCCAGGATCTTGATTATCACAAGACTCCTCAATTGATGAATTTTCTTGGTCAGCTCATCCTGTGTAGCTCCATCTGCGGATCATGTGAGAGACTGGGTTGAACTGATATTCTTTCTGCAGAGATCTCACCCCAGGACTCTCCATTTCAGATCATCCAGCTTCTTCGAGATCAGAATAAAAGATTGAGATGACTTCTCCCGTGAGTCCAGGATTAATTTCTTTTTATCTTCACCCCAGATCGTGCAGATTCTGGCATTCTTCCCCTGCTTCATTTTTTTAGAGGTTCCTTTCTCATAGCCACAGATTCAGCTTCCTTGGCTTTCTTCAGAGGCCAAATCCAAATCTCAACTCTCGGTCCTTGTGGTCTCCAGCCACCCAGACAGGAACACCAATACAGTGGACATCCATAGGACAATAGTATTTCAGTACGCCTCTTGATGTGGGAGCATTCTCCTGGTCTCTTTTCCCCAAGTTAACATCAGGACAACCCGAAAACTATGTGAGGACTTACTGGTCTCTGTAAGGTTTCTCACCGAAAGAAGAGCCTCGCACTGAGAGACATGTATTACAGCGGTTCAGGAGATCGCAGACGGGTGCAGCGACTCTGGTCTCCTCCACTAGGACTGAGTAGATAAATTCTCCATTATATTCCACAAGATTCCTTTTCTCCTAGTGATCACGGGGTTCGAGGAGTGCTTCTTTTGCAGTCAGGACAGGAATATCCTCCAGCCGCCCTCCTGTACATCCAGCGCATCCAATACACCGAGACGCCGATGTTGTGTCTCATCTGAAGGTTCAGAGATTGAATACATCATCTTCATATCGTAAGAGGGCGGAGAGTGTGTCTGCAGAAGCACCAACCCCTGCGGTCCTGGTGTGTTCGTGCAGTCAGAACTATTCCATAATGGATAAGGATTTTGTCTACATTCTCATTGTCTTATATGTGATATTTCCCCCATTCACACTGCACTGAGAGAAACGGGGGAGCAGCACCAGCAACCTGAATGACTGGAGACGTGACTATTGTGAGGTAATGTTCAGGGCGGCGGGTCTACACACCTCTCCAGGGGTGGGGGGGGTGGAGAGGAGAGTTTTCACTTTCAGCTGATTTAAGTAATTAAATTAACCTTTCTGTGGGAAGATAAATTGAGGGGGAAAAAAAAACTTTAACTACACCTTGTTATTGGTTTTAAGTATTGTGATATTGATAACATTTCCCTTTTCTACAGGTCACTCCGATTATGGAGATACCAAATATGTGCAGATTGTACCTAACTTTAATTTGATTTGGTCGCATTACCCGTTGTAGCTTCCCCTTTAGTGGGAGGCGTGAGATGGAGTTATATATTCATTCACTGTTGTTTTATTGCGAGATTTATTTATATTTCAATATTTTTTACTAGAGATGGCAATGAAAAGATTTTCCTTGTTGGGTGTTTTATTTTCCAGGGTCATGTGTGCAAGTTATGGGTTCTGTCCTCCTGCTATAGAAATCATAAATATGGAGTACGTACCTGCAGTATAATATGGGCCATCACTAAGATTTCATTTAGATTAGAGCCGTTATAGCCCCTGAAAAACCCCCCAGTTCTGTTCTACACTCCTGATTTAGAGGTCTATTAATGCAATAAAGTGCATTTGTTTCGTTACATGTTTTTAGCTTAATTTTTTGACCTATCGTTGTCTGTCAAACCTGTAAAAGAGTAAGAAAATTAAAAATCAAGCAAAAACATACAAGTTTTATAGGGGGGTAATTTGGTTTGTGCGAGTATTGCATAAATTTAGTTTAAGCTTACAATATAACAGCATTTTATCACCAATGCTGTCTTCAGCGTCACTTTAGATCAAGTGGTGGCGAAACTATGGCACGGGTGACAGGATGGTGGCATCTGAGACCCTTGCGTGGGCATCAGGTTATTCACCCCAGGACAGAGTTCACAAGACAGGAACAAATCACCAAATCTTCCTGCAGTCCAAGGCAACTCAGAGATGCTGCTTTCAGCGCTATTTGAAAGCAACACTTCACTGGCTGTTTTTGGAACTTGGGAAAAAAGTGCATTATTTTGCGACGCGTCCTCTGCTTGACCCACTGTTTCTTTCCTCTTTTACAGAAACCCAGAGAGAAGCTACAATGAGAGTCTGAATTGCCCTCCTTCCTTTCAAATGTATTGTGGCCCATGGGGCTGATACAATTGAACAGATGTGGAAGAAACAGTAGCGTAAGTCACGTTAAAATGCCATGTTGCCACCTTCATGGTATAGAAGATGTAGAGTTGGGTTGTAGTTTGGGCACTATGTCTCTAAAAGGGTTCACCATCACTGCTTTTTGATGATAATAACTTTGGGGAAACTTAATTTACCAAGTGATTTTTTTAATATTGTTTTTTTCATGACACATTGAATTTATGTTAGCCAAAAAAGTTGAGTGAATAAAGTTACATATTTATTAAAAACAGAGTGAATTGATGAAAATTCTGGAAAAAATGCTAATGTCCTGCCCACAAAAATGTGACCATTTTTTGCTTATCCCCAGATATTCATACCCCAAACAAATAAGTTATAAACATTTATCATACGTCTGCAATGTGGGATTACTTTTCCACTATCCTTTTATCTTATGAGGTTGGTGAGAAGGGTTCTGTAAATCAACTGCAATGTTCTGCATTTTTAAAAACAATTTCAAAAAGCCATTTAGCTTGTAAGGCTAACCTCTAAAGTACACAAAATTCCCCCAAATAGCCGGTTAAGCCGGTTTTCAAAAACTGCTCATCTACAAGATTCAAAACAAACAATTGTAGAAAATTTGTTCAAACCGCTTAAGTATTACGATCGTAAAATACAATATTGATAAATTAGAAATTTCTATTTTTTATATGCCTGGATATATTCAAGGAAAAATTGGAGGTTGTAGTTTTGTAGTTAGAAAGAAGGCGAGCACTAAGAAAACGATTTTCTTTAAAAATTTTTGATTTTCATATATTTTTTTCATTAAATTGGTACAAAAAGTACCAAAACCTGTCAAAGGGATTTTCTTTCTATTTAATTTCTGAGGTATTACTCTAAGTCCTTTATCACATATAGTTTGGGTTGCAAGAGGCCCAACAAGATAGTGGACAAAGCCACACGAGGAGTTAGAGTTTCACTGTACGTGGACTTTTAGAGACTTTCACAGGTGGGTTTCAAGCAGAGGAAGTAGGTCTTCTCGTAGTACTCTTAGCAGAGCAAAACATCGCATGATTTCGTGACGTTTGTTTATGGGAGGTCCGCCTAATGTCTGAGGAAGGAGGCGTGACATCCGAACGTCACGAAAATCTTACTGCGAGTTGTTTTTCTATGCTAAGAGTGGAACTCTAACGAGAAGACTACCGCTGCTGAAACCCACCGTGAGATGTCTCTATACAGCCACCGGTACAGTGAAAACTCTAAAGAGGGAATTGCTTGCAACCCAAAACTATATGTGATAACGGACTTAGAGGTAATACTCAGAAATTAACCAGAAAGAAAAATCCCTTTGACATGTTTGTAATTTTGTAACCAATTATGAAAAAGAATATATATAAAATCAAAAACGTTTTAAAGAAAAATCTTTTTAGTGGCTAGCCTCTTTTATCTATGTGTTGATGGACATTCTAGGGAGTCTAGTGTGTTCACTACTTGTGTAGTCTTGCCAACACAATACTTTTATTAAAAGGTTGTTAGTTGAAAATATTTTGTGTCATCACGCGAAATGTATAAAGTTCCAGCTCCAGGCTTCAGACATGGTGAGTGAGGCTTCTGTATGCATGCCATCCCCTTCCCTCTATAGTATGGTAAATCATTGGTAATATTTCAATTTGAACGTAAATTTGCAAGGAAGGTCCCAACTTTTCAGAGTAGTAAAGAGTGAAGGTTCTCTATGAATAAATCCATATCTTCAGCCGCTGCGTTGGAGGAATGTACATGAGACAAAGTGGAGTAGACTCGGCTCATGATAACATCATTATATCACAGAGTCTTAGATCTACTTCTTATACTGCAACGTCACAGAACAGACCTGATGGACCCGAGAGGTTTGAGTCCTGTCAGGTGTTCAGCTCCCGCAGCTTCTCCTCTGGGAGACATTACTGGGAGGTGGATGTGAGTCAGGCAGAGAAATGGATCATTGGAGTGGCCGGGGAAAGTCTGGAGAGGAAAGCGGCTGGTAGCGAGTCATTTATTGGTTTTAATGAGAAATCCTGGGGTTTGATGGTTATTAATAGCCTTGGTGTGCTTCATAACAATATATTTACAAGTCTGGAATCAGAGTCTCCTGTGAAGGTTGTTGGGATCTATCTGGACTATGAGGCCGGGCGTCTGTCCTTCTATCAGCTGTGTGACCCCATCAGACACTTACACACCTTCACCTCATAACAATATATTTACAAGTCTGGAATCAGAGTCTCCTGTGAAGGTTGTTGGGATCTATCTGGACTATGAGGCCGGGCGTCTGTCCTTCTATCAGCTGTGTGACCCCATCAGACACTTACACACCTTCACCGCCACCTTCTCCGAGCCGCTCTATGCCGCCCTCTGTATGTATGACAATTGTATCCTCTTCTGGGGAAGTGTACGGTCAGCGCCCCACGACAGCTCTTGCCTTTTCTCCACTTTGTCTCATGTACATCCAAAGCAGCGCTGAAGATATGGGATTTATGCATAGAGAAACCTTCACTATTTACTCTGAAAATTTGGGACCTTCCTTGCAAAATTTTACAGTTCAAAATTGAATATTACCAAAATGAATATTACCATACTATAGAGGGAAGGGGATGCAGCATACAGAAGCCTCACCATGTCTGAGAGATGATTTGCACCATAGTTGACACATTAGAAAGAGCTGGAACACAAGACCTTTTGTACGGACAGAGAGAAAGATATAGTCACTGCAGAAGTACAGAGGATCCAGAGACATGTGCAGAGGAGGGACACTGGAGCACAGAGAAGAACCCTCAGCCTCAGACATAAGGTACTGAAGTCACGGCCCCTAGAACTTGTCTTGGATTATTATTACTGTGATTGCTGTCTCGAAGTGTTCCTACTGACTTAGAATAAAACGTTCAAAGAGACTGTGGGTGGATACATGATGCTGATCTATCTGAGGCTATAATATCCCCTAAACTACACACCCTAGAATCCTAAAAGAAACTCGCCACTGCTAGTAGCCCATCGTGGTCGGGCAGGTGGTGGCTGTTAATATATAAGAGGTCAAGGTGATATCCTGACCTCATTGCTGGTAGCAGCAAAATGGCATACGAAGGGAGACACCGTTTTATTGCCTCCCTGCTCCTCTGACCCGTCTTTATAACCATCCCTGATTGAAAATTTTCCACAACAGTCCCAATTATTAAAAAATGTTTACTTTCGGGGAGAGTAACATGTATTAATTGTATTGGAAATTTGGATTTGCGGCGCAAGCAATTTATCATCCTCATTTTTTTTATTCCAAATATCCCTTTAATACCCCTGATGAATCTAGATGCGCATCACATGCTGGTGCCTAAATGCACCATTACAGAGAAAATTGCAGTTAGTTTGCGTTTTTAAAAATTAATGCTCATTGCCTCTGCGCCGCGCATGGATGTCAGCAGGTTTTATGACCCTTATGCTATTGCCATATTTGAGAGAAATTTCTAATACACTGGTCGTCTGCATTTCCTGTTCTGAACCCTTGTGAAAATGAAAAATTAGGGGTTAAAATTGCTTTGTTGGAAAAATAAATATTTTTTCCTTTTTTTGTATATAATTCTGCAAAAAGGTGAAAATGATCATTATACCCATTTATAAATTGCTTGGGGGGTTACAATTGCCAAAATGGGGTCACTGTGCTGCTATTCAAGGGGCTTTCCAATGCCACAACCCCAGACCAAACATTTGTCCTAAAAGTCAACAATGTGTTTGTTCATGTAGCCCCCCATGGGCCCAAACAGCAGTTAGGGCCACAAATATAATATGACATATTCAAGTTTTAATTTGTGTATGTGTTTGTATAATTGTAAATTGTGGGGGTAAGTGAAAAGGAAAAATCAGGAAAAAATGAAACCTGAAAAAATGTGTCACCACCATTTTTCTTGAAAATTTTCTCTTGAAAAATTTTTCAAAATTAAAATTGCTTTTAAAATTGTGAAATCTTCTTAAAGAAGGTTAACACATTTTATTATATGCTTTTTTGAATAGTGTAAGATAGCAGCTTAGCAGCTTTGAAAACGAATTGAGTTGATTTTTGGGGAAGGAAATTGTGTCATCTAGCTTTACAAAGCCCTTTACCACTGCATTAGGTCCCTAAACAATGGCTTTTGAAATTTTATTAAAAGTGAGTGAAAATTGCAGTTTGACTACAAACCTTCTACCAACCTCATAAGAATAGATAAAAGGATAGTGGGCAAAAGTAATTCCACTAAAGAGACGTATGACTGTATAAGCTAATAACTTAATTTGTTCTTCACCACATCACCCTGTTCATAAAATAAATGACTAATAAAATATCACTCAATTTTTTTCTAACATAAAGTTCATGTGCCATGAAAAAAAAACAATATCAAACATCACTCTTTTTAAATTAAAGTTCTCAAAGTTATTATCATTATAAGTGACGCTGAAAACAAGTATTAGTGATAAAAGGCCTCTTTTTTTTTTGTAGTTTAATAATAATGTCTACATTTTACGATACTCGCCACCACCACGCATTAATGAAAAATAAAAATAAAAATTTCACCGTATCTTGCCCACACCAGTTTTTGCCCTCTAGATTTTCTCGGAACTGACTTCTATTGTCTAGACAAACAAAAATGTCCAAAAAATAGTCCAAAAAATTTAAGGAAAAAAAAACAACATAAAGAAAAACAAATGGCAACTGTAGCATTAATAGAAATAAATTCAGAGGTAGAAGACCCGGAGGGATCAGACTATAACGGCTCTTAATATAATGAATTTATATAGTGATGGCCTGATATAATGCAGCGCAAGCAATGAACCATATTTAGATTTTATTGCAGGACAGAGACCCATAACTTGACACAATGAACCTGTAAAATAAAAACCTCTCATAACAAAGGTAAATCTAATAGAAATAAAATCTTTTATCCATCTAATGTAAAAAAGAAAGTATTGAAAAATATAATAAAATTCAAGAAAACACAAGAGAATGAATATAAACTCATCTCATCAATAAAATAGGAGGCGACACGGGTATAGAGTATCGATATAGAGAACCAAATAAATAAAAGTTATGTACAATGCACATATGGTATCTCCATAATTAGTGACCTGAAGAAGAAGGGGAAATGTTTTATTCAATGTAACATATACTTAAAAAACAGTTTTAACGTTTTTTTCTCAATTATACCAACAAAAAGATTTAATATAATACTATTAAATCAGCCAAAAGCTGAAACTGAGGTCTAGTTCCATCAGCACATCCTGAGAGAGGTGTTGAGACCCACGCTCATGACCGTCCCTCACAAATAGTAACTCTCCAGCACTTTCAGGTGTGTGTGATGCTGCCACTCCACCCGACACGTCACCTGAGACGCTATATGCCGCTTTCCATGTGTATCACAAGGTTGTCTCAGAATCTTACATAATTAGAATAAAACGTGGTTATTAGTGTTGTAAAGGAAATCTGTGGCTTCTTACTATAGATTCTTGTATGTTTGTTCTACAAATTTTGGTGAATTATTGCTCTCTGAGGTAATAAAAGATGGAGAAAATAATAAGAACCAAAGCTCAAGGAGAGGAAGAGACGAGAGGTTCATAGGAGGATGGAAAAGAAATATGTGACAAAAAATCTGAGAAAATAATGGCAGATAGTTCCTGACACTTATATTATAAAGCCAAAGTCTGCTGACAGAGGAGAGATACAAGCTACAGATTATGTGGTGAGGTAAAGGCGACGCATCTTCATCTATAAACTGTATATGACGGTGTGGATTAGAAATTTTTTATACGACCTACCATATACAGTCATGTGCAGGGGCCTAGTGTGATATATACTTGTCCCAGGGGCGGACCTTTTGAGTCCCCTTCATGTGGAGACCAGGGTTATGAACAGTCCCTGTCTTGTCTTTCGTTTCATTTTTCAGCCCCACTTCAAAAATCTATTAACTTTGTTATTTTTACACGTACAGAGCTGCTTTATGGCTTTTGTTTCTGGTAACAAATTGCCCCCATAGTGATGATATTGAATCTTCCATGCATTCTGGAGAGCGGCGAAAAAAAATCCAAATTCAGTGAAATTGGTTGAAAAAAAGGTTTTTGCGCCGTTTTCTTATGGAGCTTGGAATTTACAGCTAGGGTGGTTTTGGTGGTGGAGCTCCTTTTCGCTGTTGATTATGTTTTCACTGCTATCATTTTTTAGGACTGTGCCACCTTTTGATCACTTTTATAGATTTTAAATATTTTCAAAAATTCAAAAAAAAGCGGCCAATTTCGTTACAGGGGTTTAAATGCAGTGAAAAAACGTTATTATATTTTGTTATTTATTACATAGGACGAGTGATTGATACCTAATGTGTTTATGATTTTACTGTTTATTTTTTTTATTTATTCAGTTATAGGGAAAGGGGGGGTCGATTCAATTTTTATGTTTTGTCAATTATAATTTTTTTTACCTTTTTTTAATTTTCTTTTACTATTTTCAGACTCCCTAGAGTTACTGTAACCCTAGGTTGTCTGATCGATACATCAGTACTGCCATATTACAGTATAGCAGATATATGTGGATTATCCTCCTAATTCAGGGTTAAACAGATAGGTACCGATCGCGGAGTGTTATGGGAAGGCTCAGCCCGTGCGTCCTACTCCATGGCATTGGGACGGTCCCCCGCCGTGAATGCACGGTGAGGCAGTCGTGAATCGGTTAATGTATTCACATTTTTTTCCGATGTAGTGCGCCCTCTGTCAGCCGATTGGAGCTTTTTGTTGATAGGTTCATACTAAAAAAATGTTCAACCTTTTATAAAAGTAACATTAGGGCCGGTTAATAATTTTATTTGTTTTACATTTGTTTTACAGTTTTAGTTTTATTTGGCACATAGGGAAAGACGATCCAGCTGTCCAAATGATGTGCAAAAAGGACCTTCAAACTTTGCTGCTAGTGGAGAGCCATTGACCCACCAACCCCCTCCTGCCACCGGGGAGAGCGCGGTTCAAGTATGTGGTGGTCCATATGTGATATGACTGAGAGGAACTACAGTCTCAGATATAAAAAACATACAGTTCCTCTCGTAATAAGTGAAATGTCACACTGTATTCTATTGATTATCTTTTAACCAACGAGTGTCAGATTTCTAAATTTCCATTTATCAGTGAGATGCAGGATGCCACCACAATAATTACAATCAGTTTATAGATATATAGGAGTCTGTCAGCAGGTGAACACACAGATCTGTACTAGCACCAGTCTGCAGGACCCAGACTACAGGGCAGTTCATCAGCACTTCTACACAATAGGTCAGTGAGGAAGAACGTGTAATTGTATATACTGGTTGGATAGGATTCCTCCTCCTGTATGGATTATAAACATTTCAACCCGAGATTACCAAATCCAGAGACCATTCCTCATCGTCTCTATAGATGATGTGCTCCAGACCTGCCATTGTAATACAGGGGTACATATGACACAATCCCGGAAGGGGATGCCCAAGAATACTGCACGGAGAATAGATTCTGCAGCTGATTTGGTCAGAAGATCTAATCTGAGGTCACATGACCAGGAGCTCTAGTAGCAAACCAGTCACATTGTTCAAATTGGGCCGCGGATCATCATGACATTTCTACAAAATAGTTTGTGACAGGAGTGTCTTATATCCGGTACTAACGTATAGAAATTTATTAAGTTTTGCATAGTGACAAAAATGAATGTCACATCAGATTTCATACAATATTTTATTAGGCCCCATATAAAGAAGAACTTAGAATTTACATTTACAAAAATAGATTTGATTCAGTGATTAATCAGACACACCAATCCTAATACACCAATACTATATCTAGATCACATTATGTCCACTAGTGAAAATTGTAGATGGTTACAAAAAATCAAAGAAAACTCATCAATATTTACAACGGAGCCAATTTATATTTGTTCAGATATTTTCTTGTAAAACACAATTTTATGGGGGTAAGTTGTATATGGTTTCTCATATGAAAGCTTTCTACAGCCGCCCCATGGTGTGATTTTCCTTATAAAGTGCCCTCAAGATCTGACTGTGACACTACACCCACAAACCCCTCCCATCTGCTATGAGTGTACAGGTGGACGAATGGAGAAGAAACGGTGAGAAAATACATTTATTAACAAATCAGTACATCGTTTTGTTCCAAAATGAAAGTATCTAAGACAAAAATCATCTTTACTTAAATTTACAGACGCTTGTAGATGTTCATTATTTTAAGATCATGACTCCAGAACAAATCCTTAAGCACATAGAAAGCCGCGCATAGGCGGCTCGGGAGGATGGAGGATGAAGGGTGTACGTGTCTGATGGGGGTCACACAGCGATAGAAGGACAGAGCCCCGGCCTCATAGCCAGATAGATCCAACACCTTCACAGGAGACTTTGATTCCACACTTGTAAAATTATATTGTTATGACGCACACAAGTGTACTATATACATTTAACCACCCAGATAATTTCTCATATAACCAATATAAGAGTAACACCATCCACTTCATCTCCAGACTTTCCCCGCCACTCCAATGTCCATTGCTCGCAGGACTCAAATCCACCTCCCAGTAATTCTCCAGAGGAGAGAAGCTGCACGGAGCTGAACCTGACGGACTTGAACCTCTTGGGTCATCTGGTTGTTCTGTAAGTAGAGTAAAGAAGCAGATTAAGATCCTTGAAATAAAAATATTTTTTCAGAAGCCGAATCTTTATCCAGTAATACCTCAGATTTTTTCACGCTAGGGAACTGTGTTTCTTCTACCTATTATTCAGCATCATAGCAAAGAGCAGCAGCAGTCCTCTTATAATTCTGTGACCACTATGACACATTCCAGACTCTGAGCCTTTTCTTTAGCACCGATGACCTCACAGCTCCGATCAATGAATGTCACCTAGGGGTTAATTAAATCATCTGTAAGACGGCCAGGATCTGATATCACCAAGACTCCTCAATTGATGAATTTTCTTGGTCAGTCATCGTGTGTAGCTCCATCTGCCGCGATCATGTGATGAGACTGAGGTTGAAACTGATATTCTGTCTGCAGAGATCTCACCCCAGGACTCTCCTTTTCCAGATCATCCAGCTTCTTCTGAGATCAGTAAATTAAAAAAGATTAGAATGACTTTCGCCGTGAAGTCCAGGACAATTTCTTTTATCTTCTACCCCGTCTGTGAGATTCTGGATTCTTCTTCCTGCTTCCATTTTTTTTAGAGTTCCTTTCTCAGCCAGCAAGATATCAGCTGCTCTTCTTCTCTTCAGAGGCCAACATCCAATATCTCAACTCTCAGGTCCTTGTGGTCTCCAGCCACCCAGCAGGAACAAAGATACAGGGAGGCATCCATAGGGACAATAGTATTTCAGCGCCTCTTATGTCTGGGGCATTTTTCTCCCTAGGGATCTCCTTTTCCCCAAGTTAACATCAGGACAACGAAAACTATGCTGAGGACTTCACTGTGTCTCTGTAAGTGTTTCTCACAGAAGAAAGAAGCCTCGCACTGAGCAGACATGTTCTACAGCCGGTTCAGGAGAATCGCAGCGAGGTGCAGCGGACTCTGGTCTCCTCACTGAGGACTGTAGTAGATAAATTCTCCATTATATTCCCAAGATTCCTTTTCTTAGGTGATTACGGGCGTCGACCGGAATGCTTCTTCTGCAGTCAGGACCGGAATATCCTCCCAGCCGCCCTCCCTGTACATCAGCGCACCACACTCCCCGAGCCGCCGACGTTTGTGTCTCATCTGAAAGGCTTCGAGATCGTGACCCTACATCATGCTTATATACGTAAGAGGGCGGAGAGTGGATGAGTCTGCAGAAGCACCCAACCCCTGCTGGTCCTGGTGGTTTCAGTTGCAATGTCATGGAACCCTATTCCATAATGGAATAAGGGAGTTACATTCTCATTGCTTTATGTGACTATTTCCCCATTCAACTGCACTGAGAGAAACGGGGGGAGCAGCACAGCAACCTGAATGACTGGAGACGGACTATTGTGAGGGTAATGTCAGGGCTGGGGGTCACACACCTCTCCAGGGGTGGGGGGGGTGGAGAGGAGAGTTTTCACTTTCAGCTGATTTAAGTAATTAAATTAACCTTTCTGTGGGAAGATAAATTGAGGGGGAAAAAAAAACTTTAACTACACCTTGTTATTGGTTTTAAGTATTGTGATATTGATAACATTTCCCTTTTCTACAGGTCACTCCGATTATGGAGATACCAAATATGTGCAGATTGTACCTAACTTTAATTTGATTTGGTCGCATTACCCGTTGTAGCTTCCCCTTTAGTGGGAGGCGTGAGATGGAGTTATATATTCATTCACTGTTGTTTTATTGCGAGATTTATTTATATTTCAATATTTTTTACTAGAGATGGCAATGAAAAGATTTTCCTTGTTGGGTGTTTTATTTTCCAGGGTCATGTGTGCAAGTTATGGGTTCTGTCCTCCTGCTATAGAAATCATAAATATGGAGTACGTACCTGCAGTATAATATGGGCCATCACTAAGATTTCATTTAGATTAGAGCCGTTATAGCCCCTGAAAAACCCCCCAGTTCTGTTCTACACTCCTGATTTAGAGGTCTATTAATGCAATAAAGTGCATTTGTTTCGTTACATGTTTTTAGCTTAATTTTTTGACCTATCGTTGTCTGTCAAACCTGTAAAAGAGTAAGAAAATTAAAAATCAAGCAAAAACATACAAGTTTTATAGGGGGGTAATTTGGTTTGTGCGAGTATTGCATAAATTTAGTTTAAGCTTACAATATAACAGCATTTTATCACCAATGCTGTCTTCAGCGTCACTTTAGATCAAGTGGTGGCGAAACTATGGCACGGGTGACAGGATGGTGGCATCTGAGACCCTTGCGTGGGCATCAGGTTATTCACCCCAGGACAGAGTTCACAAGACAGGAACAAATCACCAAATCTTCCTGCAGTCCAAGGCAACTCAGAGATGCTGCTTTCAGCGCTATTTGAAAGCAACACTTCACTGGCTGTTTTTGGAACTTGGGAAAAAAGTGCATTATTTTGCGACGCGTCCTCTGCTTGACCCACTGTTTCTTTCCTCTTTTACAGAAACCCAGAGAGAAGCTACAATGAGAGTCTGAATTGCCCTCCTTCCTTTCAAATGTATTGTGGCCCATGGGGCTGATACAATTGAACAGATGTGGAAGAAACAGTAGCGTAAGTCACGTTAAAATGCCATGTTGCCACCTTCATGGTATAGAAGATGTAGAGTTGGGTTGTAGTTTGGGCACTATGTCTCTAAAAGGGTTCACCATCACTGCTTTTTGATGATAATAACTTTGGGGAAACTTAATTTACCAAGTGATTTTTTTAATATTGTTTTTTTCATGACACATTGAATTTATGTTAGCCAAAAAAGTTGAGTGAATAAAGTTACATATTTATTAAAAACAGAGTGAATTGATGAAAATTCTGGAAAAAATGCTAATGTCCTGCCCACAAAAATGTGACCATTTTTTGCTTATCCCCAGATATTCATACCCCAAACAAATAAGTTATAAACATTTATCATACGTCTGCAATGTGGGATTACTTTTCCACTATCCTTTTATCTTATGAGGTTGGTGAGAAGGGTTCTGTAAATCAACTGCAATGTTCTGCATTTTTAAAAACAATTTCAAAAAGCCATTTAGCTTGTAAGGCTAACCTCTAAAGTACACAAAATTCCCCCAAATAGCCGGTTAAGCCGGTTTTCAAAAACTGCTCATCTACAAGATTCAAAACAAACAATTGTAGAAAATTTGTTCAAACCGCTTAAGTATTACGATCGTAAAATACAATATTGATAAATTAGAAATTTCTATTTTTTATATGCCTGGATATATTCAAGGAAAAATTGGAGGTTGTAGTTTTGTAGTTAGAAAGAAGGCGAGCACTAAGAAAACGATTTTCTTTAAAAATTTTTGATTTTCATATATTTTTTTCATTAAATTGGTACAAAAAGTACCAAAACCTGTCAAAGGGATTTTCTTTCTATTTAATTTCTGAGGTATTACTCTAAGTCCTTTATCACATATAGTTTGGGTTGCAAGAGGCCCAACAAGATAGTGGACAAAGCCACACGAGGAGTTAGAGTTTCACTGTACGTGGACTTTTAGAGACTTTCACAGGTGGGTTTCAAGCAGAGGAAGTAGGTCTTCTCGTAGTACTCTTAGCAGAGCAAAACATCGCATGATTTCGTGACGTTTGTTTATGGGAGGTCCGCCTAATGTCTGAGGAAGGAGGCGTGACATCCGAACGTCACGAAAATCTTACTGCGAGTTGTTTTTCTATGCTAAGAGTGGAACTCTAACGAGAAGACTACCGCTGCTGAAACCCACCGTGAGATGTCTCTATACAGCCACCGGTACAGTGAAAACTCTAAAGAGGGAATTGCTTGCAACCCAAAACTATATGTGATAACGGACTTAGAGGTAATACTCAGAAATTAACCAGAAAGAAAAATCCCTTTGACATGTTTGTAATTTTGTAACCAATTATGAAAAAGAATATATATAAAATCAAAAACGTTTTAAAGAAAAATCTTTTTAGTGGCTAGCCTCTTTTATCTATGTGTTGATGGACATTCTAGGGAGTCTAGTGTGTTCACTACTTGTGTAGTCTTGCCAACACAATACTTTTATTAAAAGGTTGTTAGTTGAAAATATTTTGTGTCATCACGCGAAATGTATAAAGTTCCAGCTCCAGGCTTGTGCTTAAGAATTCTGGGATCAGAATCTTAAAATAATGAACATCCACAAGTGGCTGTAAATAGTAAAGATGATTTTTTGGTCTTAGATACTTTCAATTTTTGGCACATAAGGAAACGCACGATTCCAGCTTCCAAATGATTGCACAATGCAAAAGTAAAGTGCAAGGCTTTAATCCATTACATAAAAAGACTCAGTGCCAGGGATGTAGCCAGGTAGACTACTTGCTTGCTGTATCCCCTGGCACTGAGTCTTTTTTATTTATGTGATGGAATAAAGCCTTGCATTTTACTTTTGCATCGTGCAATCATTTGGAAGCTGGAATCGTGCGTTTTCCTATGTGCCTCAGTAATCTCAAACCGGAGTGATCGTTGCTCGTGATCTGCACGGGTGTTAATGGCCACGTAATCGGGGGGAACGGAATTCCCACTCTTCTCATATCTACAGTATGTGAGGTAATAGTACTCCTATATACATCAGTCATATCTACAGAATGTGAGGTAATAATACTCTAATATACTCCTGCCATAACTACAGTGTGTAAGGCAATAATACTCCAATATACATCAGTCATATCTACAGTATGTGAGGTAATAATACTCCAATATACAGCAGTCATAGCTACAGTGTGTAAGGTAATAATACTCCAATATACATCATTTATATCTACAGAGTGTGAGGTAATAATACTCCTATAGGTTTTATAATGTTTTCATACTTTTACAAAACTTAAAAACTCGTGTACAATTTTTTTTTTATTTTGCCATCTTCTGGTGCTAATAACTTTTATATATTTGACTTACAACCAACCTCATAAGATAAAAGGATAGTGGGAAAAGTGAACCCCACATAAAGCAGACGTATGATAAATGTTAATAACTTCATTTGTTTGGTGGTATGAATATCTGTCGGAAAAGCAGAAAATTTCACATTTTGAAAATAGCTATTTTTTCAAAATTTTCACCAAATTCACTCTGTTTTCCTGAGGCCTAGTTCCCATCCCAGCACATCCTGGAGAGGTGTGAGACCGCCGCCCTGACATTACCCTCACAATAGTAACATCTCCAGTCATTCAGGTGCTGATGCTGCTCCCCGGCTCTCAGTGCAGGTGAATGGGGGAAATACACATAAAGACAATGAGAATGTAAATCCCTTTCATTATGAATAGGTCTGACAGTCACACCCAGCGTTTTCTGATGTATTAGTAATAAGTCTGTCAATATGTATTATCCTGATCATTGGTAGCCCTAGGTTTGAGAAGAAAGGGTTGAGTACCCAAAACGCGTTACAGAGACCACTTATATTAGAAGTATTCTATTTTTACTTTGATAAATCATAATAAAAATAAAACATTTTATTATTTGGAGTATGTAAATGTTCTGGAGAGTGACGTCGCGCCCCACGACAGCTCTTGCCTTTTCTCCACTTCTCATGCTACATCCAAAGCACCTGTGAAGATATGGGATTTATACACAGAGAAACTCACTATTTAACTCTGAAAATTTTGGGACCTTCCTTGCAAACTTTTACAGTTCAAATTGAATAGTACCATTCAAAATTTGTGATGAAAATTTGATATTTCCCAAAAATTTTATAAGTACCGCTAACATTAGACACGTTCTAAATAGGTACCAGAGCAATGTTGGGGCCGAAAATCAATATTGAAATAAAAAAGCTTAACTAATCTGAAAGTGATATCTACTAGCATATAAAGCTATAGAGGGAAGGGATTTGCAGATACATAACCTCACCTTGATCGAAGCAATGGGAAGCTGGACTTTACATTTCCGTTGGACGACACAAAAGATTTTCAAACTAACAACCTCCAATTTTTCTGAATATATCAATACTATATAAAAAAATAGAAAATTTCTAAATTTATCAATATTGTATTTAAACTATCGTGTTTAAAAACTAAAGGTTTTTAACAATTTGTCTAAATGTTGTGTTTTTGATGTGTAAGAGAGCAGTTTGAAACGCTGTTTGGGGGGGAAATTGTGTGATGGTATTTAGGCCTTCCAGACAAACCTAAATGGCTTTTGAAATTTTTTTAAAAATGCAAAAAGACAAAAAATTGCGAGTTTGATTTACAACCTTCTTACCAACATCATAAGATAAAAGATAGTTGGAAAAGTTAAATCCCACATAAAGCAGACGTGATAAAGTTTATAACTTAATTTGTTTGGTTGGTATGAATATCTGGGGGGAGAAAAGCAGAAAATGTCCATTTTGGCAAGTTAGCAATTTTTCCAAATTTATCAATTCACTCTGTTTTTTAAATAATTGTAACATTTATCTCATCAACTTTTTGGGCTTAACATGAAAGTTCACTGTGTCATGAAAAAAACAATATAAAATCACTGGTAAATTAAAGTTCCCCAAAGTTATTATCAATCTAAAGCAGTGAGGTGAACCTTTAGAGACAGAGTGCCCAAAACTAAAACCCAAATCTACTTATTTACCATGAAGTGCACATGGCATTTTAGCAGTAACTTACTGCTACCTGTTTTTCACATCTTTCATTGTATCAGCCACTGGAGGTCCACCAATACAGGTGAGGGCAAATTCAGACTTCATTGTTAGCTTCCTCTAGGGTTTCTGTAGAGGAAGAAACAGTGGGTCAAGCAGGAGGACCTCCAAGATAATGCACTTTTTTCCCAAAGTTCCAACACAGTGAGAGTGTTGCTTTAAAATTGCGCTGACAGCAGCATCTCTTGAGTTGCCTGGGACTGCAGGAAGATTGGGTGGATTTTTCCTGTCTGTGTGAACTCTGTCTAGGGGTGAAAACTGAGTGCCCACAGCAATGCTCCGAGTGCCACCTCTGGCACCCGTGCCATAGGTTCGCACCATGATCTAAAGTGACGCTGGAAAAAGCAGTGGTGATAAAAGGCTTTTATATTGTAAGTTTTAAAAATAAATTTATGCCATATCGCCACACAACAATGACCCCTAAATAAAACTTGTATGTTTTGTTTTGATTTTTAATGTATTCTACTCTGTTACAGGTTTAGACACAAAAATAGTCAAAAAAAAATGTAAACATGTAAAGAAACAAATGGCACTTATAGCATTAATGACATCTAAATTCAGAGGTGTAGAAGACGGGGGGATCAGGGCTATAACGGCTCTAATATAATAATCTATAGTGATGGGACATATATACTGCAGGAAAGTAATTCCAATTAGAGTTATCTATAGCAGGACAGAGACCCATAACTGCACAAGAACCTGGAAAATAAAAACACCCAACAAGAAAATCTTTTCTTCCTCTCTAGGAAAAAATATTGAAATATAATCATATATTCCAATAAAACAACAAGTAGAATGAATATAAACTCCATCTCATCCACTAAAATAGGCAGAACACGGGTATAGAGACCAAATAATATAAAGTTATGTACAATTGCACATATTTGTATCTCCATAATCGTAGTGACCGTAGAAGAAAGGAAAAGGTTATTCAATCACAATACTTAAAAAAACAACAACAAGGTGATAAAGTTTTTTTCTAAATCTTCCCACAGAAAGGGTAATATAATATTAATAGCGTGAAAGTGAAAACTCTCCACCACACCCTGGAGAGGGTGAGACCCCCGCCCTGACATTACCCTCACAATAGTACATCTCCAGTCATTCAGGTGCTGATGCTGCTCCCCGCTCTCAGTGCAGGTGAATGGGGGAAATACACATAAAGACATGAGAATGTAAATCCCTTTCATTATGAATAGGTCTGACAGTCACACCAGGACGCAGGGGTTGGTGCTTCTCAGGACTCTCCCCCTCTTACTGTATATAAGATGATGTTTCAGTCCTGAATCCTTCAGATGAGACACAACTTCTGCTGCTCGTGTATTGTGAGTGCGCTGGATGTACAGGAGGCGGCTGGAGGATATTCCTGTCCGACTGCAGAAGAAGAAGCATCGTGACATCCGATTTGGAAAAAAAAGGAATCTTGGGAATATAATGGAGATTATCTACTCGCCTAAGATGGAGGAGACCCGAGTTGCTGCACCTACTGCGATTCTCCGAACCGGCTGTGAGAACATGTCTGCAGTGCGAGCTTCTTCTGTGAGAAACATTACAGAGACCACAGTAAGTCCTCAGAACATATTTTCGTTGATCCTGATGTTAACTTGGGGAAAAGGAGATGCCCCAACATAAAGAGGCGCTGAAATACTATTCCTATGGATTCACCTTATCTGTGTGTCCGCTGGGTGGCTGGAGACCACAAGGGACATGAGGTGGGATATTGGATGTGGCCTCTAGAGAAGAAGAAGGAGAAGCTGAGATCTGCTGTGAGAAAATGAACTCTAAAAAAATGGAAGCAGGAAGAAGAATCCAGAATCTCACAGATCATGGTAGAAGAAGAAAAATAAATTATCTGGACTCACTGAGAAAGTCACTAATCTGTTTACTGATCTGAGGAAGAAGCGGATGATAGTCTAGAAAGCAGAGTCCTGGGTGAGATCTCCAGACAGAAGTATCAAGGTGTCAACCTCAGTCTCTAACATGATCCGGCAGATGGAGCTACACAAGGATGAGCTGACCAAGAAAATTCATAATTTGAGGAGTCATGTGATATCACAGATCCATTGGCTTCTACAAGATGATTTAACCAGAGTGGACTCAGTGATCAGAGCTTTGATGCATCGGTGCTAAAAGAAAAGTCGTCGGATGATGTCATAGTGTCACAGATATTATACAGAGGACTGCTGCGCTTTGCTGATGATTGAATAATATGAGAAGAAAACAACAGTTCCAGCGATGAAAAAATCTGAGGTATTACTGGATAGAGATTCTGCTTCTGAAAAGATTTTTATTTCAAGGATCTTAGATCTGCTTCTTATACTTCTACATTACAGAACAGACCAGATGGACCCAAGAGGTTCAAGTCCTGTCAGGTGTTCAGCTCCTGCAGCTTCTCCTCTGGGAGACATTACTGGGAGGTGGAGTGAGTCAGGCGGAGCAATGGATCATTGGAGTGGCGGGGAAAGTGGAGAGGAAGTGGGATGGTAATGAAGTCTTATATTGGTTATAATGAGAAATCCTGGGTGTTAAATGTGTATAGTACACTTGGTGTGCGTCATAACAATATATTTACAAGTCTGGAATCAAAGTCTCCTGTGAAGGTTGTTGGGATCTATCTGGACATATGAGGCCGGGGCGTCTGTCCTTCTATCAGCTGTGTGACCCATCAGACACTTACACACCTTCTCACCTCCTTCTCCGAGCCGCTCTATGCCGCTTTCTATGTGCTTAAGAATCTGGGATCAGAATCTTAAAATATATGTGAAACATCCACAAGTGGAAAGCGGCTGTAAATAGTTAAGGTGATTTTTTGGTCTTAGATACTTTCACTTTTGGACAAAAATGATGTAATGATTTATTACTAAATATATTTTTATCACAGTGTCTTCTCATGCTGTCCACTCAGGAGGCTGTGACAGCCGTCACTCAGAGCAGATGGGAGGGGTTTGTGGTGTAGGTCACAGTCAAGATCTGAGGGCACTTTATAAGGAATCACCATTGGGCAGATGTAAAAAGCTTCAGATGATGAAACAATAGAGAAATTACCCCATAAAATTGTGGTTTACAAGAAAATTATCTGAACAAATTATAAAATGGCTCCGGTTGTAAAATATGATGAGGTTTTCTTGATTTTTTGTAACCATACATTTTTCACTAGTGGACATAAGATTCCAGATATAGTATTGGTGTATTAGGATTGTGTGTCTGATTATACTGATCAAATCTATTTTTGTAAAATGTAATTTCTTAATTCTTCTTTAGCTCTAATAAAATATTTCTATGAAATCTGATTGTGAAATTCTCACAGGATAGCACTTTTTTCCCAAAGTTCCAAACAGCCGGGATTGTGTTGCTTTAAAAAATTGCGCTGACAGCAGCATCTCTTGAGTTGCCTGGGACTGCAGGAAGATTTGGTGGATTTTTCCTGTCTGGTGAACTCTGTCCTAGGGTGAAAACCTGAGTGCCCACAGCAATGGCTCCGAGTGCCACCTCTGGCACCCGTGCCATAGGTTCGGCCACCACTGATCTAAAGTGACGCGTGAAACAGCCAGTGGTGATAAAAGGCTTTTATATTGTAAGTTTAAAAATAAATTTATGCCATATCGCCACAACCAATGACCCCCTATACTGTATGTTTTTGTTTTGATTTTTAATGTATTCTACTCTGTTACAGGTTTAGACACAAAAATAGTCAAAAATGTAGAAACATGTAAGCGAAACAATGCACACTATAGCATTAATATACATCTAAATTCAGAGTGTAGAAGAACTGGGGGGATAGGGCTATAACGCTCTAATATAATAATTCTATAGTGATGGGACTATATACTGCAGGAAGTAATTCCATATTAGAGTATCTATAGCAGACGAGACCCACTTGCACATGAACCCTGAAAATAAAAACACCCAACAAAGAAATCTTTTCTTCCTCTCTAGGAGAAAAAATATTGAAATATAATATATAATTCCAATAAAACAACAATAGAATGAATTAAACTCCATCTCATCCACTAAAATAGGCAGAACACCGGGTATAGAGACCAAATAATATAAAGTTATGTACAATCTGCACATATTTGTATCTCCATAATCGTAGTGACCTGTAAGAAGAAGAAAATGTTATTCAATTCACAATATTAAAAACACAACAAGGTGTAGTTAAGTTTTTTTTCTCAATCTTCCACAGAAAGGTTATTATTAAGGAAAATCAGCTGAAAGTAATCTCCTCCACCACACCCTGGAGAGGTGTGAGACCCCCGCCCGACATTACCCTCACAATAGTAACTCTCCAGTCATTCAGTGCTGATGCTGCTCCCCGGGCTCTCAGTGCAGGTGAATGGGGGAAATCACATAAAGACAAGGAGAATGAATCCCTTTCATTATGAATAGGTCTGACAGTCACACCCAGGACCGCAGGTTTGGTGCTCTCAGGACTCTCCCCCTCTTACTGTATATAAGAATGTTTCAGTCCTGAACTTCATGAGACACAACTTCTGCTGCTCGTGTATTGTGAGGTGCGCTGGATGTACAGGAGGCGGCTGGAATATTCCTGTCCTGACTGCAGAAAGACTCCTGACATCCGATCTTCGTGAAAAAGAAAGGAATCTTGGGAAATAATGGAGAATTTATCTACTCAGCCTAAGATGAGGAGACCAGAGTCTGCTGCACCTACTGCGATTCTCCTAAACCGGCTGTGAGAACATGTCTGCAGTGCGAGCTTCTTTCTGTGAGAAACACTTACAGAGACACAGTAAGTCTCAGAACATATTTTGTTGATCCTGATGTTAACTTGGGGAAAAGGAGATGCCCCAGACTAAAGAGGCGCTGAAATACTATTTCCTATGATTCCACCTGTATCTGTGTGTCCTGCTGGGTGGCTGGAGACCACAAGGACATGAGGTGGAGATATTGGATGTGGCCTCTGAGAAGAAGAAGGAGAAGCTGAGATTGCTGGAGAAAAGAACTCTAAAAAAATGGAAGCAGGAAGAAGAATCAGATCTCACAGATCATGGGGTAGAAGAAAAAATATTATCTGGACCACTGAGAAAGTCACTAACTGTTTACTGATCTGAGAGAAGCTGGATGATCTAGAAAGCAGAGTCCTGGTGAGATCTCCAGCAGAGTATCAGGTGTCAACCTCGGTCTCTAACATGATCCGGCAGATGGAGCTACACAAGGATGAGCTGACCAGAAAATTCATCAATTTGAGGAGTCTCTGTGATATCACAGATCCATTGGCCTTCTTACAAGATGATTTACCAGAGGTGACTTCAGTGATCAGACTTTGATGTCATCGTGCTAAAAGAGAAGCGTCTGGATGATGTCATAGTGTCACGAGATATTATCAGAGGACTGCTGCGCTTTGCTGATGATCTGAATATATATAGAAGAAACAACACGTTCCCAGCGATGAAAAATCTGAGGTATTACTGGATAGAAGATTCGCTTCTGAAAAGATTTTTATTTCAAAGGATCTTAGATCTGCTCTCTTATACTTCTACATTACAGAACGACCAGATGGACCCAAGAGGTTCAAGTCCGTCAGGTGTTCAGCTCCTGCAGCTTCTCCCTGGGAGACATTACTGGGAGGTGGATGTAGTCAGGCGGAGCAATGGATCATTGGAGTGGCCGGGAAAGTCTGGAGAGGAAGGTGGATGGTAATGAATCTTATATTGGTTTAAATGAGAAATCCTGGGTGTTAAATGTATATACACTTGTGTGCGTCATAACAATATTTATACAGTCGGGAATCAAAGTCTCCTGTGAAGGTTGTTGGGATCTATCTGATGACTGAGGCCGGGCGTCTGTCCTTCTATCAGCTGTGTGACCCCTCAACACTTACACACCTTCACCACCTCCTTCTCCGAGCCGCTCTATGCCGCTTTCTGTGTCTTAGAATCTGGGATCAGAATCTTAAAATAATGAACATCCACAAGCGGCTGTAAATAGTAAGAATGATTTTTTGGTCTTAGATACTTTCAATTTTGGACAAAATGATGTAATGATTTATTACTAAATTATTTTTTTCACCGTTTCTTCTCATGCTGTCCCTCAGGAGGCTGTACAGCCGTCACCAGAGCAGATGGGAGGGGTTTGTGGTTTAGGTCACAGTCAAGATCTGAGGGCACTTTATAAGGAATCACCATTGGGGGCGGCAAAAAGCTCAGATGATGAAAACAATAGACAAATTACCCCATAAAATTGTGGTTTACAAGAAAATTACTGAACAAATGATAAATGGCTCCTGGTAAATAGATGAGGTTTTCTTGTTTTTTTGTAACCATACTTTTTCACTAGTGGACATAAGATTCTAGATATTTATTGGTGTATTAGGATTGTGTGTCTATTTTTCTGATCAAATCTATTTTTGTAAATGTAATTTCTTAATTCTTCTTTAGTTCTATCTAATAGAATATTTGTCACTCAGAGCAGATGGGAGGGGTTTGTGTTGTAGGTCACAGTCAAGATCTGAGGGCACTTTATAAGGAATCACCATTGGGGCGGCTGCAAAAAGCTTCAGATGATGAAACAATAGAGAAATTACCCCATAAAATTGTGGTTTACAAGAAAATTATCTGAACAAATGATAAAATGGCTCCTGTTGTAAAATATGATGAGGTTTTCTTGATTTTTTGTAACCATACATTTTTCACTAGTGGACATAAGATTCTAGATATAGTATTGGTGTATTAGGATTGTGTGTCTGATTATCCTGATCAAATCTATTTTTGTAAAATGTAATTTCTTAATTCTTCTTTAGTCCTAATAAAATATTTCTATGAAATCTGATTGTGAAATTCATTTTTTGTCACTTTGCAAAACTGTAATAAATTTCTATACTTAGTGACCGGATATAGACAATCCATGTCACAAACCAATTTGGTAGAAATTGTCATGATTATCCGCGGCCACAATTTGAACAATGTGACTGGTTTGCTACTAGAGGCTCCTGGTCATGTGACCTCAGATTAGACGTCTGACCATATCAGCTGGCAGATCTATTCTCCGTGCAGTATTTCATGGCATCCGGGGATTGTGTCATATGTACCCAGTATAATGGCAGGGTGGACACATCATCTATAAGAGACATGAGGAATGTCTACTGATGTGAGAATCAGGGTGAACAATGAGTATAATACATACAGGAGGAGGACCTCTCCAACCAGATATTACACGTTCTTCCTCACTGACCTATTGTAGTAGAAGTGATGATGAATGTCCCTGTAGTCTGGGTCCTGCAGTACATGGTGCTAGTACAGATCTGTGTGGTCACTGCTGACAGACTCCTATTATATCATATAACCTGATTGTAATTATTGTGGCATCCTGCACTCACTGATAAATGGAAAATTTAGAAATCTGACACTCGTTGGTTAAAAAGATAATAAATAGAATACAGGGGGACATTTCACTTATTACAGGAAACTGTATGTTTGTTTATATGAGGACTGTAAGTTCCTCTCATGTCATATCATATGTACCTCCCTGAACAGCGCTCCCTGTGGCAGGAGGGGGTTGGTGCAATGGCTCTCCACTAGCACAAAGTTTGGAGGCCTTTTTGGCACAATCATTTGGAAGCTGGAATCGTGCTTTCCCTATGTGCCAAATAAAACTAAAAATGTAAAACATAAATAAAAATTATTAACTGGCCCTATGTTAATTTTATAAAAAGGTTGAACATTTTTTTAGTAGTGAACCACAACAAAAAAGCTACGGCTGACAAGCCACTACATCTGAAAAAATTTGAATACATTAACCGGTTCACGACTGCCCACCGTGCATTCACGGCGGGGGCAGGTCCCAATGCATGGAGAGGACTCACGGGCTGAGCCTTCTCCATAACACTCGCGATCGGTACTATCTTGTTTTAACCCTGAATGAGGAGGATAATCCACATATACTGCTATACTGTAATATGGCAGTACATGATAGGATCGATCAGACAACCTAGGGTTAAAGTAACCTAGGGAGTCTGAAAAATAGTAAAAAGAAAAATTAAAAAAAAGTAAAAAAAAAATTATAATTGAAAAAACATAAAAATTGAAATCACCCCCCTTTCCCTAGAACTGAAATAAATAAAAAAAATAAACAGTAAAAATCATAAACACATTAGGTATCAACGCGTCCTATGTAAATATAATAACAAAATATATATAACGTTTTTTCACTGCATTTAACCCTGTAACGGAAAATTGCCCTTTTTTGAAATTTTGAAAAATATTTTAAAAATCTATAAAAAGTGATCAAAAGGTTGCACAGTCCTAAAAATGATAGCAGTGAAAACATAATCAAAAGCCGTAAAAAGGACTCCACCCATAGCTGTAATATCCAAGCCCATAAGAAAACGGCGCAAATACGCTTTTTGTTTTTCTTCACCATTTTCATACGAGCGGTAATTTGGATTTTTTTCTTCTCGACTTTCCATACTGTTGCAATGGAATATGCAGTAGTCATCACTCTGAGGGCTGCATATTGTTTAACGCAGAAAACAGAATCCATTAAGCAATCATCTGTAACGTGTAAAAATAAAAAGGTTATAGATTTTTGAGTGGGGTGGAAAAAATGTGTGAAACTGAAAAGACAAGACAATTGGACGGTCATACCTGGTCCTCCACAGAAGTGGAACATACAAGATGCCGCTTCTCTTAAAGGTTCGCCACCACTGGCATAAGACAAAGTGGAAAAAAAGGCAAGAACTGTCGCTGACAGTACACTTCCCCAGAAATTCACATACTCCAAATAGTAAAAAAAAACTGATTACTTTGTTAATATGCTTAATATAATGGTCCTCTGTAACGCGTTTCGGGTTCTCGACCCTTACTCAAACATAGGACGACGAATGCGCAGGATAATACACGTTCACAGTCTTATAAACTAATACATAGAAAACAAATTACTTACCACAGTTTCGGAGTGGAATTTCCAGCTCATATTAGGTTAGGTGCACATGTGCAGAGATGGAATTTCACTCCGAAACGCTGGTATGTGTAAGTCATTTGTTTTCTATGTATTAGTATATAAGTCTGTCAATATGTATTATCCTGCTCATTGGTCGCCCTATGTTTGAGAAAGGGTTGAGTACCCAAAACGCGTTACAGAGGACCATTATATTAGGAATGTCTTTTATTTTTTACTTTGATAAAATCAATAATAAAATAAAACATTTTTATTATTTGGAGTATGTGAATTTCTGGGGAAGTGACTGTCAGCGCCCCACGACAGCTCTTGCCTTTTCTCCACTTTGTCTCATGTACATCCAAAGCAGCGCTGAAGATATGGGATTTATACACAGAGAAACCTTCACTATTTACTCTGAAAATTTGGGACCTTCCTTGCAAACTTTTACAGTTCAAAATTGAATATTACCATTCAAAATTATTTGTGAAAAATTAGATATTTCTGTAAAAGAATTTTATAAGTACCTACACATTAGACACTTTCTAACTATGGTACCAGAGAAATGTTGGGGCCGAAATCAATATCTATCTTTAATAAGCTTAAACTAATGAAAGGGATATCTCTAGCATATAAAGCTATAGAGGGAAGGGGATGCAGCATACAGAAGCCTCACCATGTCTGAAGCAATGGGAGCTGGAACTTTACATTTCCGTTGACGACATTTCCTGGGAAAATATTTTCAAACTAACAACCTCCAATTTTTCTTGAATATATCAATACTATATAAAAAAAATAGAAATTTCTAAATTTTATCAATATTGTATTTTAACTATCGTGAAATACTTAAAGGTTTAACAAATTTTCTAAATGTTTGTTTGAATAGTGTAAGATGAGCAGTTTTGAAGACCGGCTGATTTGGGGGGAAATTTGTGTAATTTAGGCCTTACAAAACCTAAATGGCTTTTGAAATTTTTTTAAAAATGCAGAAAATTGCAGTTTGATTTACAACCCTTCTACCAACCTCATAAGATAAAAGGATAGTTGGAAAAGTAAATCCCACATAAAGCAGACGTATGATAAATGTTTATAACTTAATTTGTTTGGTGGTATGAATATCTGGGGGAAAAGCAGAAAATGTCACATTTTGCAAGTAGCAATTTTTTCCAAATTTACATCAAATTCACTCTGTTTTTATAAATAATTGTAACATTTATCACTCAACTTTTTTGGCTAACATAAAGTTCAATGTGTCATGAAAAAACAATATAAAAATCACTTGGTAAATTAAAGTTCCCCAAAGTTATTATCATCTAAAGCAGTGATGGTGAACCTTTTAGAGACAGAGTGCCCAAACTACAACCCAAATCTACTTATTTACCATGAAGTGCCAACATGGCATTTTAAGCAGTAACTTACTGCTACCTGTTCTTCCACATCTTTCAATTGTATCAGCCCCTGAGGCCACCAATACAGTTGAGGGCAAATTCAGACTCTCATTGTAGCTTCTCTCTAGGGTTTCTGTAGAGGAAGAACAGTGGGTCAAGCAGGAGGACCTCCAAAGATAATGCACTTTTTTCCCAAAGTTCCAAACAGCCAGTGAAGTGTTGCTTTAAAATAGCGCTGAAAGCAGCATCTCTTGAGTTGCCTGGGACTGCAGGAAGATTTGGTGGATTTGTTCCTGTCTGGTGAACTCTGTCCTAGGGTGAAAACCTGAGTGCCCACAGCAATGGCTCCGAGTGCCACCTCTGGCACCCGTGCCATAGGTTCGCCACCACTGATCTAAAGTGACGCTGAAAACAAGCATTGGTGATAAAAAGGCTTTTATATTGTAAGTTTTAAAAATAAATTTATGCAATATCGCCACAACCAAAATGACCCCCTAAATAAAACTTGTATGTTTTTGTTTTGATTTTTTAATGTATTCTACTCTTTTACAGGTTTAGACAACAAAAATAGTCAAAAAATGTAAAACATGTAAAGAAAACAAATGGCACTTATAGCATTAATAGACATCTAAATTCAGAGTGTAGAAGAACTGGGGGGATCAGGGCTATAACGGCTCTAATATAATAATTCTATAGTGATGGGACATATTATACTGCAGGGAAAGTAATTCCATATTAAGTTATCTATAGCAGGACAGAGACCCATAACTTGCACAATGAACCCTGGAAAATAAAAACACCCAACAAAGGAAAATCTTTTCTTCCATCTCTAGGAAAAAAAATATTGAAATATAATAAATAATTCCAATAAAACAACAAGTAGAATGAATATAAACTCCATCTCATCCACTAAAATAGGCAGCAACACGGGTATAGAGACCAAATAATATAAAGTTATGTACAATCTGCACATATTTGGTATCTCCATAATCGTAGTGACCTGTAGAAGAAGGTAAAATGTTATTCAATATCACAATACTTAAAAAAACAACAACAAGGTGTAGTTAAAGTTTTTTTCTCAATCTTCCCACAGAAAGGGTTAATTATAATGAATTAAATCAGCTGAAAGTGAAACTCTCCACCACACCCTGGAGAGGTGTGAGACCCCCGCCCTGACATTACCCTCACAATAGTAACATCTCCAGTCATTCAGGTGCTGATGCTGCTCCCCTGGCTCTCAGTGCAGGTGAATGGGGGAAATACACATAAAGACAATGAGAATGTAAATCCCTTTCATTATGAATAGGTCTGACAGTCACACCCAGGACCGCAGGGGTTGGTGCTTCTGCAGGACTCTCCACCCTCTTACTGTATATAAGATGATGTTTCAGTCCTGAATCCTTCAGATGAGACACAACTTCTGCTGCTCGTGTATTGTGAGTGCGCTGGATGTACAGGAGGCGGCTGGACGATATTCCTGTCCTGACTGCAGAAAGAAGCATCCGTGACATCCGATCTTGGAGAAAAAAAGGAATCTTGGGAATATAATGGAGAATTTATCTACTCAGCCTAAGATGGAGGAGACCAGAGTCTGCTGCACCTACTGCGATTCTCCTGAACCGGCTGTAAGAACATGTCTGCAGTGCGAGGCTTCTTTCTGTGAGAAACACTTACAGAGACACAGTAAGTCCTCAGAACATATTTTCGTTGATCCTGATGTTAACTTGGGGAAAAGGAGATGCCCCAGACATAAAGAGGCGCTGAAATACTATTATCCTATGGATTCCACCTGTATCTGTGTGTCCTGCTGGGTGGCTGGAGACCACAAGGGACATGAGGTGGAGATATTGGATGTGGCCTCTGAGAAGAAGAAGGAGAAGCTGAGATCTGCTGTTGAGAAAATGAACTCTAAAAAAATGGAAGCAGGAAGAAGAATCCAGAATCTCACAGATCATGGGGTAGACGAAGAAAATAAATTATCTGGACTCACTGAGAAAGTCACTAATCTGTTTACTGATCTGAGGAAGAAGCTGGATGATCTAGAAAGCAGAGTCCTGGGTGAGATCTCCAGACAGAAGTATCAGGTGTCAACCTCAGTCTCTAACATGATCCGGCAGATGGAGCTACACAAGGATGAGCTGACCAAGAAAATTCATCAATTTGAGGAGCCATGTGATATCACAGATCCATTGGCCTTCTTACAAGATGATTTAACCAGAGGTGACGTCAGTGATCAGAGCTTTGATGTCATCGGTGCTAAAAGAAAAGCGTCTGGATGATGTCATAGTGTCACAGATATTATACAGAGGACTGCTGCGCTTTGCTGATGATCTGAATAATATGAGAAGAAAACAACAGTTCCCAGCGATGAAAAAATCTGAGGTATTACTGGATAAAGATTCGGCTTCTGAAAAGATTTTTATTTCAAAGGATCTTAGATCTGCTTCTTATACTTCTACATTACAGAACAGACCCGATGGACCCAAGAGGTTCAAGTCCTGTCAGGTGTTCAGCTCCTGCAGCTTCTCCTCTGGGAGACATTACTGGGAGGTGGATGTGAGTCAGGCGGAGCAATGGATCATTGGAGTGGCCGGGGAAAGTCTGGAGAGGAAGGTGGATGGTAATGAATCTTATATTGGTTATAATGAGAAATCCTGGGTGTTAAATGTATATAGTACACTTGGTGTGCGTCATAACAATATATTTACAAGTCTGGAATCAAAGTCTCCTGTGAAGGTTGTTGGGATCTATCTGGACTATGAGGCCGGGCGTCTGTCCTTCTATCAGCTGTGTGACCCCATCAGACACTTACACTCTTAATCCGCCCTCTGTATTTGACAATTGGTATCCTCACAATTCTTAAATAATTAGCAAAATTGTGGCTGTAATATTTAAAATCATGTGACGCCTTGCCTGCGAGACCTCTATTCCCATCATACTCTGTTGCTGATTCCATTATTAATATATTTCTACTCATGAACATTTTTTTTTTTTGGTGTCCAAGAGCCCAAATTTCCTCCATGATGTAAATAAGTGATAATATTACTGGTTGTCTTCTCATTATTGTACTTTATTAATTTTGGCTGTTTAGTACTTAACACAGATACTGGTTGCACTTGTGATTCAGAATATTATTCTTCTACTAACGAGGAAAGATAAATGTCTCCTTGGTTTGTCTGGTTGATTATATCTAAAGATGAAGCGAGCACTAAAAGCTCGGGTACTCTTATTCGCGACGAAACTTTTTTCCTTTTTTCTTTTCCCTATGCTCGAGTGCTCGTTTTTCGTTACCGAGCCCCAGTGAACGTCCATGGGAAGATCGAGCATTTTTTCAAGGGGCCAAGGCTCTGCACAGGGAAGCCTTGGCCAAACAAAACACCTTGGGAAAACCTCAGTAAGGCTGGAAACAACCACGGAAATGGACAGAACCCAGCAGGGCAGCCAATGCATGGAATTGCCTCTGAGGAGGCTTCCTTAATGCACCATTATGTATGCCAAAATTTATGGGCAAACAGCATGGCCCATACGAAGTGACAAGAATGAGCTATTAGCATCTAAAAAACATCCATAATTTACCCTGACAACTATCGGGACTGCATGCACTCGCAGCAGCGGAGGCTAGAGAGTGGCCAGGCGACATAAACCCTAAATGGACCTCATGCTTTCAAAAAAACCAATGGGTAGGCAAAGATAGGAACCAAAGCGGTGAGCAAGAACGCTCAAATAATATCGGTAACAATGATAAAAGTTTTTGCCAGTATATTTGTGTGGATTCCACAGCAGGGGTGTGTGGCGACAAGGTTAAACATGGGAAGCCATGAAAAACAAATCCAAATTCTGCCTGAAGTACACAGCCTCGTTTTGATAAGGGGACTATGTAATGGAGGCAGTGAACTAGTGTAGATTAAAGGTAAAGGTGCTGCATAAAAACTATGTTAGTTTTGTTCTTCTTGCAGGAGCCTTGCGCTCCCCCGCTGCCAGGCAAGCTTCTCAATCCCAGCCCCTGGTTCCTCTAGGCTAACTCCCCAACAGCAAACTTCTAATACTTGCGGATAAGATCAAGTGTAGTAGGTAGCGTTCTTCTAAATTTGGGATATGGCGGGTAGGGACTGTAAACATCTTCCTGCGCAAGAAGCGCTGAAATAATATCCGTAAAATGAAAAGTTTTGTCCAGTATATTTTGTGGCTTACACATCAGGGGTGGCGACAAATTAATCCAGTTTTGGATGTGGAATGCCCTGGTAATAGCCTTGGGCCGGTGTGCCCCTTTTATCAGTATCACCTGCTTTCAGCAGTTTTGAGCACCGCCTGCTGGTCCGCTTTGCGACGGCCTGTGCTGCCTTGCCCAGAGCTAAACACCACCGCGATGCGCGCATGCCCCACGGATGGTAATTCTAGAGGAGGAGTGGAGGAGGGGTGGGAGAATTTGGAGGTAAGTATGCCCCTTTGAGACTCTGGAACCGCGAGTATCCCCGCAATCCAGATGCGCGCAGTATATGACCAGCCCCAGGTCAACTCGGTCCCAGCCTGCACGCAAGTTACGTGTAGTAGCGTTCTTATAAGTTTGGGATATGGCGGTTGAGGGGGACTTTAAACACAGATGCGCAAGAAGCGCTGAAAATAATATCCGTCAAATGTAAAAGTTTGCCAGTAGAAATTTTGGGTGGAATTACACAGAGTGTGGCGACAAAGGTTAAAATTTTGTTGTGGAAGCCATGAAACAACCCAATTCCTTGCCTGAACAGCAACGTTTGATAAGGCGGTCCCTGGGTATGGAGGCAGTGAACCTATAGTAATTAAGTCTTGCAAGTTAAAAAAAAACTATTTTATTTTGGTTCCGGGCATGGAGCTGGCTGCTCCGCTGCCAGGCCGAAAGCTTTTCCCTCCAATCCAAGCCCCTGTCTCTAGGCTACTCCCCAAACAGGCACTTCTAAGACCTTTTTGTATAAGATCAAAGTGTAGGTAAGCGTTCTTAATAAGTTTAGGATAGGCGGGTGAGGGGAATTAAACAGATAGAAATGCGGGCAAAGAACTCTTAATAATTCTCCCGTAATTTGTAAAAGTTGCCATGTTTTTTTGGATAACACAGCAGGGTTGCGACAAAATTTTTTAACAACTTTTGATTGTGGAACCATGAAACAACCCCCAAATTCTGCCTTACAAACCTAGCTTGACTAAAAGGGAACGATGTATGGAGTCCCGCTTAATGGACGACTTTTTTGGATGTAGCATGGAGACAAACTTGTGGAGGCTGCATGGACAAAATTCAATTTTGTATGTGCCTGTCGTGGCAGTCAAAAATTTTTCAAACCAAGGGAGCGGTAGTTGCCCTCCAAAAAATGAATAGATGGGCCTGTATGTGGCAGTCCCGACAAAGTTTCAAACCAGCAGAGCAGGTAGGTGGCCTCCAAAAAAAAAAAATGGACATATATTGATGGCCTGTATTGGCAGTCCAAAAAATTTTTCAACCATAGGAGCAGTGTGCCCTCCCGAAGAAAGGAATAGGAATTGAGTGCCGTTTAATGTGGCATTCCAAAAAGTTTTCAACCATAGGAGGAGGTAAAAAGTTGGCCCCTCCAGAAAAATGGAATAATCAGATTGCTGGCCCTGTATGTGTCGTCCCAAAACCAAAAAAAACATTTTCAACCAGAGGAGCGGTAAGGTGGCCCCTCCAGAAAAAACCAGAAAAGAATAATTGAAGTTCCTGTATGGGCAGTTCCCCAAAAATTTTTTCAAAAACAGAGGAACAGTGGTGGCCCCTCCAGAAAAATGGAATACATTGAGTGCCTGTGGTGTGGCAGTGTCCCCCCAAAAAAGAAGTTTTTCAAACCAAGGAGCATGTAGGTGGCCCTCCCAGAAAATTGATAAGATTGAGTGTGCCTGTATGTGGTCCAACTCCCCAAAAATTGGGTTAAAAACAACAGAGACCGGGTCGGTGCCCTCCAAAAAATAAATTCATCAATAACTATACTAGACCGTGGGCCCTGTCAAAAAATAAGCCATTTTCCCTTGCTTTCACTGTACAAAGAGGATGAAGGGGCAAATAAGAGGAGGAGGCGTGGATTGGATAATGTATTCAGGTTTGAGCCTTCCTTCACCTGGGGGTTGGAGAATGGTAAATTTAGGAGAGAATCCAGGCCTTTTCATCATCTTTATAGCGTCAAGCCTTTCGCAGGCTTTCAGTCCAGGCGTGTACGCTTATCGGTGATGATGTCCCCAGCTCAACTCGGAAAAACCCGTCCGGAACACAACGCTAGCGCGGCAGGGCACGGCCGAACCTCCAGAGGCTTACATCGCCAGTTTCGCGTGCCAATTCCAGCTTTGAAACCAGTAGTTGTGGGAGCTTGTGATCATTTAGCGATGTTATATGGTCCAGCTAAGGTACTCCTCACCATCTTTCTGTAAAGATCAGCCCCTACTCTGGCCGACCTGGGAACAGGTGCCAGTGTCCTTGCGGGGTGACATAAAACTGGCAAATGCCTTGTAAAGCGTACCCCTGCAGTGCTGAAAGCTGCCTGCTCGCCTACTCTCCCTCGCTACTTGTCCCGCAGAATACGCCCTCTGCCGCTAGCGCTGTCAGAAGGAAATACTGTTTCAGTTGTGCACCAGGGCCTGCTGGTATTCATGCATTCTCACACCTCCTTTCCTCTCCAGGGATAGAGTGGAAAGATTTTGCTGTACCGTGGTCCCAGGAGAGTGAACACCCAGTAATCGTGCCTGGAATAAATATTCTTTGAATGCGAGGGTCACGGGGATAGGCAGCCTAACATAAAAATCTGCCATATGGCCAGAGTCCAACGCGCAAGAATTCACTCCCCTCAACTGGCCTGACTGCCATTTCCTCCTCCTCCACTCCATCTTCCTTTCTTTTCTGCCCATACACGCTGAACATGAAGGACTAACATGGTTCCCTCTTGTTCCTCGCCACATTCTCCTCCTCCTTCCTCCTTCCTCCTCATCCACCTCCTCCGTACCATGCGCTGAGAAACAGACCTAGGGTGCCTTTGGCTATCAACAAGGGAATCTTCTTCCCCCCGTCTTCTTGGAGGACGCAAGCTTCCGACTTTCAATGCTGACAGAGGTTTTTCACAGGCCAAGCATGCGGGATGGTGAGGCTGATGATGGCGCATCGCCACTGACCATCTGTGTTACTCCTCAAAGTTACTCAGCTCCTGACAAGATATCAGACATCCACCTGCCCTCCTCATTGTAGACTGTGAGGAAGCTGACTGACCTGACTACCAGTTCTGGTGGAAGTTGACATCTGGCAAAGTCTACAATCGCTCTCGCGCTGCTGGTAACCTCTGGATACACATGGTTATGTTGAATTCCACCTCGTGGGCACGTCCACACAGTCGGTGAGCGGGCAGTTGGAGGCGGCGCTGCCTGGCCCCCCTGAGAGTGGGCAGCATCTGTGCTGGACTTTCTGAATGCGCACAGATCTGCGCACCTTCGTGAGCAATCAACAGTATTGGGGTATGTCTCTTGAGGGAAACCGCTGAACGTATCGAGTATTAATACATGGCCGGCATGCGCACATGTGTCAGTCTGACCGAGTTGCAGAGCCACCACCGGTTTTACGGCCCCGTTTATCACACACAACCATGCCTGGCCTTCAGTGTCCAAGCAGTGCCAGCCACAGATCAATCCTGCGCCATGATGCCTGTATAGCTCTTGGTGGTGTCCTTTTAAAATAATTAATTATTTAAATCGCCTAGCCTCTCAGCCGTTGAGCACCACCGCCGGCTGTCGCTTAGCGAGGCACGGCTGCTGTCCCTAGACTATCTACTACGACTGTTGCGCCAGCCCACTGATGGTAGATTCGGGTGAGGAGTGTGAGGAGGGTGGGAGGGGGAGGATAGTCACAATGAGGCCTTTAGACGACCTGGGACGAGGGTAGGCCCCCCCCAATCCTCGGCCGTCGGCAGTATATGACAGCACGTCAACTGGTCCAGCACATGCCCCGAAGTTAAACCCAATGGTGCCGCGTCACGATATATAGTGGCCCGGCCGGCAAGCACTGTTCCACGTGTCCGGGGGGTCGGTGGACCTTGTCAAAACGGCGTTGGTCAGGGATACGATTATTTCCTGACACGTTGCTGGTGCAGGCTGGGAGCAATACTCGGAAAATAATTGCGGCTTGGGACCGAACTACTGAGGGGCAAAGCCGCCGCCAGACTTTTGAAAGGCCTCGGTCTCTACCAGCCTATAGGTCACAATCTCCAGCTTAGCAAATCTGGAAGATTTGCACATTACGGGCTTTGGGCGTGCTGGGTGGGTTTGCACTATAATTTGCTCTCCCGCTCCAGCGTCTGGGGTATGAGAGCTTGAACGCTGGTGTATCCTGTGAAGGGCGTGGAGGGCGACGATGTGGGTTGTTTTTGTGTGGCGGTCCCGGGGCAGGGTCTGAGCTATCACTACACAGGGGAGGAGCATGGGGTGCCGCCGGAGGTGAACTCGCTTGGTTTGCCACTGATGGGGGGTGTTTTTTAGCATTCCATATGCCCCTGCCATCTGGTTGGATTAAAGCTATTTAGTGTTGAACCCCCTGCTGATTCCTGATCTGGTTTGGCAAATGTGCACACACCACATCTTCGGTCATTCCGGTGTTTCCCTTAAAGAAACCTCCAGCTTCTGAAATCTAAGATTAGCCCTCTCCGCAGGAGCCTCGCCAAGGAGCTTTCACTAGTTGACACTTGTGCGCTGATGCCACTCTGGCCCCTGCCTCTCCGTCTGGCCCCAACCACTGCCCTCTTCCAAACCTGTTCTGGTCGAGACTCTCCTTCCGTCTCAGAGCAAACTGTGTTTTCAAACCGGCCTCTCAAACCGCAGCCTTGGGCTGTGTCGTCCCCTCAATCATCCGTTCCTCCGATCCTCAGTCCCCTGGCCTTCCCCCCCTCTTCCTGCCCCCCCTGACTCCTGCCCGAACAACACCTTCCGCCACTGTCTACAAAACCGTGTCTCCCTCATCCGTCGGACCCCTCTTTTACACAACACGTTCTTTTCTTCCAGTACTCAACGGTCCTCATCCAACCCACAGAAAAGACTGCGACTGGTTGGAAAACCTGTCATCGGAAAATGCTCATCACAACCGACAAGTGGTTTGTGACGTGGGAAGGGTCCAAAAAACAGTTCCTCCAGATTATGTGGCAGTTCAAGGCCCAATTTTTGGCTGAGAGGGGCAGACGGGGGGGATGAGGCTGGAGGTGCACGAAGCTTGATGAGTGCCGATTCGGTGACATGGGTGTACTCTGGAAGACTGACTTGTGGAACAAATTGCGTCGAATCATTGTCGGCAATCCACACACAACCTATTTTTCGAACTGTTTTCTGCCTCCACAGGTGCTCTACCACGAGTCCTCAGTAACTTAGACAAATGAACCTAGGGAGTGTAGCCTGCGGCCGTTCCCCTGCTCCCTCATAAGCAGTAGTGCTCAAACCCCTGCCCGGACCACGGCCTCGGACCCCCCCGGCAGTAGGTTTTGGAACGCCCCATTCCCCCCCCCGCCTCTCCTCTACTACCCCTACCCTCGGGTTAAACATTTTGAAAAATGAGAGTTGTAACACTTTAATTTTTTTTTTAACTTTTTTTGTGGTTTTTTTTTGTGTTTGTTTAGTTTTTTCAAACCAAACGATGCTAATCCTAATTGCTATGGCTCTTTTTCCTAGCCAAGTGAAAGCACACTGCATGCCAGTATGAGATGAACTCTGAGTTTATGAACAAAATAAACGTAAAATCAAAAACGAAATGGGGGGGGGCAGACTGTGCCTAATTGAATAACAACCCCGGGGCCCTAATAAACTTTTTCCCACTTCGTCTTGCGATGGATATTGCGTCCCTAGCGCAAAACACAGAGTCCAATCTCATATACAATTTTGCTCAACAATTTGCTAGTAGATGCACTGCAAGCACTACAGCCACCAGCATATTCACCAGAAAATCAATATATATAACGCTACTGTCGGCGTAAGTTAAGCCTTTTGGATTCTCCTATGGCTATTTTGGCTTACTAGCCAAGTAAATGAAGCAACTACTATGCAGATGAGATGCACGCTGATTTATGAAAAAATAAACGTAAAATACAAAAGGAAAATGGGCAGACATGTGCCTAATTGAAATCAACCACCCCGGCCTTAAAATTTTTCCCACTTCGTCTTTTTCGATGGATAAGTGCGTCACTCTACCCGACAAACACAGTGTGTTCGCAAGTCCCTCAACTACACTACAAAATGGCCCACAATTTGCTATGTATATTCACTGCAGGAATGGACGCCAACCGAGCAGATAACCAGAATCAATATATATAAACTCTAACTGTAGGTTTGTAAGTAATCCGTTTGGATTCGTCTTCCCTACTCCTATGGCTATTTTTTCTAGCCAGTAAATATCACACTTCTATGCCAGATGAGAGACCTGAGTTTTTTAAATGAAAAAAATAACTAAAATAAAAACGAAAACTGGCAGACTGTGCCTAATTGAAATCAACCCATCACAAACCCCGAATAATTTTCCCACTTGGGGGTGTTTTTTGAAAGGTGGATTTTGTTCCAACCTAAGAAGCTAAACACAAACGTTAGCAAGTCCCCCCTGCTAATTCCTTCCTCAAAATTAACTAGCGTGCACGCCTAGTGCCCGCAGCCCAGCCCACAATCAAATAAAAAAAAAGTATAACTTATTGGAGCCCCCCTAATAAGGGCTGTTTGGTTGTGTAGAATCACTCTAATAATCACTCGGCCTAACAGAATCTAATAAACCCCTAACGCTTTTCCCTGACCAAGCACACTCTTTCCTCCCTAGGCGCAAAATCCAACAGAGAATGATCCGAGCAGGCGGGCAGCGCTCATCTATCCAGGGTCGACCGGATCTGGCCAGCCAACCACTCTTATCTACGTTAAGGGATGGGTACCACGTCAGGCTGGGTGGAGGGCAGAGTTTCCTCCTTGCTTGGTTATTTGGCTCTGTTTTTTTCTAGCCCCAAAAGCAAAACGGAACGGGGCGGGAGCTGGCCCATTTTCCTTTCTCGAGCGGTAGGGGAGGAGGGAAAAGGAGGAGCGACGAGTTCAAATCAAGGGTAGAAGAAAGGGAGAAAGCGATGAAATGATGGAGGGAAATAACCGTCCGGCAACGAGCATTTACGAGTAACGCTTAATCTCTAAATCGAGCATCCAAGCTCGGACGGGTAGTTCATCGTCATCTGCTCTATTTGTAATTAATCCTTTCGTATGGTCCCCTAATAATGGTTTTTACATAACAAGATGAAATAACAGTTAAACATAAAGTTTTAAAAGGCACAATTTAATTTTTTTCCAATGTCGTCGACTGATGATCTCCTGTTTCTCTAATCTTAGTGTGCTCTATTGTACAGACAAAAACAAAAAAAATCTTTTTCCCTACTTCAATATTTCCACTGTCCCTCCTTGTAGAGAAGGTGAAAGGAGGAATGACGTAATCAGAACACACAAGGTTTTATTATTGTGTCCATTACCATGGTACACATAGATCTACCTGGAGCTTCATGCACAGAAAAATAGGGAAAAGGTCACCAACAAACCAGGAAACAGTTCCATCATTCTCATTGGATATGTACTGGGATAATAACAGGGATTTTTGCAGGGCTCTTCTGAGAGTTTCTCCACATTACTCCTTCTGCTCTGATGGAATGGCTGGTGCAATAAGGAGCTTTGCTGTCACTCAAGCAGGAAGGGGGGATGTGTGTGAAGCCACTGACAGAGCTGAGGCACTCTCATGAGGATCCACTAGTGGGGTGCTGCTGCCTACTGTTACTATGTGATGTTAAATGTTAAAAACACTGGATACAGATAGAGAATGCATCCCCACAGTCCCTCCTAGTTGTTGATTGTTATGGGTAGCATTAAAACATCAGGTCATCTTGGAATATTACACTCACAACATACACTACTAAATACAAGTGAATATGCAAATTCCAAATAAATTTTTTTTTTGTACAGTGTGGTTCATCATATTTTTTAAATGTATAAAATATTATAAACCTATATAACTTTAGTCCCCTTGAACGCAACCGACCTAATAAATATGAGACATTTCATTTTTGGTGCACATTGAAAGCTGTAAAATCCAAGCCCACAAGAAATGGCACAAAAGCGTCTTTTTCACACCAAGTTCATTTCATTCACTCAATGCATTAATGCAGAAAACAAACCCTCACAAAGCTCTTTACATGGAAAAAACGTTAGATTTTTGAAGTGGGGATGAAAATGAAAATGCAAAACAAAAAGGGGTTAAAGATGGCAATCTTTGGTCCATAAGGCAAGCTAACTTATAGTTCCCCAGTCCCTCCCTCACTCTTCGGACTCCTATCACACGTATGGGGTAATGTTAATGAGACGTAATACTTTCATCACTATATTAGCTTCTAGATATGTTAATTATTGGTAATGGTTGGCCCTTCTATAGTGGCTCTTTATAAACCAGAATTATGCTATTTATGTGGGTTGTAGGTGGCCGTCATGATGGTCCCAGTGTTATTTGTCTCTTGTATAGTGGTATAGTGGCTGGACACTATTGGCACCTTGCCTAGAATATCCGGCTTTGGTTTGCAGTTTTGAGCAATCGTCTCTTTAAAGGTTTTTCGCCATCACTGGCATAAACAAATTGGGAAAAAAGGCAAGAACTGTCGCTGACAGTACACTTCCCCAGAAATCACATACTCCAAATAGTAAAAAAACAAACTGATTACAGGCGGTCCCCCTGACTTAAGGCACCCTGACTTACAGCCAACCCTAGTTACAGACGAGACCCCCCTGGCTCCCCCCTGCCCTGGTGGAAGCTCTCTGAATTCTTTACTTAGAGTCCCAGGCCTGAATGCTATCCAGCTGTAAGTGTCCTGTAATGAGCTTTTAGTGACAATCCCTTGGTCCATTACAGCAAAAATGTTCAAACTCCAAATATTGTCACTGGGAAAGACAAATTTCTTTGACCTTGAACTCTCAATTAAAATATATAGTTTTCTAACTATATCATACAATTCCAAACTTAAGAACAACTTTCCGCACCCTATCTTGTAATGTACCCTCAGGGAACCTGACCTGCCCTGTACTTTCTTAATATGCTTTTAATAGAATGGTCCTCTGTAAAACGCATGTTTCGGGTACGTCGACACAACTTTCGCAAACAAGGTGACGATGAGCATAAGACACATTGAACGGTACTTTATTTAAATATACATGAAACGCGTTGACAAAAGGACCACACTTAAGAATGTGTCCCTTTTTAGTTTTTATTTTTTTACTTTGATAAATCAAAAATAACATAACAAAAGTGATCCATATGTTTTTTTTATTACTATTGGGAGTTGTGAATTTTATTGGAATGTACGGTCAGCGCCCCACGACAAGCTCTTGCCCTTTTTCCACTTGTTGTCCTTAGTAACTCCAAAGCTATGACGATTATGATGGTATTTTAATAACATAGAGAAACCTTTCCTATTTAACTCTGGAAAATTGGGACCCTTCTTTGCACAAAGATTTTACAGAGGTTTTTTTTGGAAGAATCTGGGACCTACAAACATATGATACGAACCTGGAATAAACCTATATAGCTGATATATGGGGATAAACCCATTATTAACCTTTTATCATTCATTATCATTAATTGTGGAAAAATTAGATATTTCTGTAACAGATTTTAGCAAGTACCCTAACATAGAACACTTTCTACTAAATGGTAAACCAGAGAAATGTTGGGGTCCCCAATCAATATCTATCTTTAATAGACTTAAAGCAACGAAAGGAATATCTCTAGCATATAAAGCTATAGAGGGGATGTGGCATACAGAAGCCTCACCATGTCTGAAGCATGGGATCGGAAACCTTTACATTTTCTGTTTTTGAAGACATTTCACCCCTGGGAAAATATTTGTCAACAACAAAACAAATTCCCCTTTCTCAACAGAGCTGCTGGTCTGCAGCAAGAACGGCATACCATGGTAGACGGCGTCTTATTGCCCTCCCTGCCCCCCTCCCGCCCCCCTCCTGGAAACCCAAGTGCCTTGAAACTTTTTGATTGTGGCAGCAATTTAATTTCATCATCCTCATTTTTTATTCCAAATATCCCCGTATACCCCTGATTTTATACGGGATTCCCGCTCCACATGCCTGCAGTTTTTAAAAATAATCTCATTGCCTTCCGCAACCCTTCGCCACCTGAACCCTACAGCAGGTTTGAACCCTATAATTGCATTGCCATCATTTGGAGAGAAATTTTCTAATAAACTGTGTCTGGCATTTCCTGTTCCACCCCTGGAAAAATTTTGTCAAATAGAGTTTTTTTGGGAAAATAATAATTTTAGCTTTTGTAGTATAACTCTGCAAAAAGTCCTAAATGTACAAATGACATTATACCCATTAGAAATTCCCTGGGGATAATAGTTTTTTTCCAAATGGGGTCACCTGTTTTGTTTCCACTGTGGTATTTATCCAGGGTCTTTCCAATTGCCCAATAGTCCCCCCGAAAACAATCCGCAATAATATGCTTTCTAAAGTCAAACAGCGCCTGGTTCCTTCAAAACCCCCATGTGCCCCCTACTGCAGTTTTATGGCCAAACAATATAATACTGGACATAGTTAAAAAAAAGTGGGGGGACACATTTTTTTTTTCAATTTTTTTTGTTTTTTTTTCAATTTTTTTTTGTGTAACATATGTGTATTGGTCTTTTCCTCGTCTTTTTCTTGAATATATCAATACCTATAATAAAAAAAAAATAAATTTCAAATTTTTTATATCAAATATGAATTTAAACTATCTCGTGAAATACTTAAGTATACAATTAACAATTTCTAAATTTGTTTTTGATAGTGTAAACTGAGCAGTTTTGAAAACTCGGATGATTTTGGGGGAAATTTGTGCTAAATAGAGCCTTCACAATGAATGCCCCCCTAAAATGGCTTTTTGAGTTTATTTTAAAAATGAGGACAAATTGGCGGCAGTTTACTTACACCCGTCTCTATACCAACACCTCATAAGATAAAGCTAGTGTGAGAAAAGTAAATCCACATAAATCACGTAATGGATAAATGTTTATAACTTCCATTGTTTGGTGGTATGAATATACTGGCGGAAAACACACAATGTGTCACTTTTTGAGCAAGTGCTAGTTTTTCCAATTTCATTTGCCATTTTTCATCACCATTTCACTCTGTTTTTTCCATAATACAAACACATATAAACCGGAAAAACAATATATCAAAATCAACTTGTTAAATTAGTTTCCAAAGTTATTATGCACTCTAAAGTGAAATAAAACCGTGTTGGGTGATAAGGTTTTTTTTTGGTAACTTTTTAAAAATAAATATTGACTACAATACCACACAACCATAATGAACCCCCAAATAAATTTCACATATCTTTGTATGTATATTTTTTATGTATTCTATTTTTTTTTTACAAGCTTTATGACAAACAAAAATAGTCCAAAAAGGAAGAGGACAAATGAACATGAAAACATGGCAGTCATAGCATACTAGACATATATATTCAGAGTGTAGAAACTGGGGGGGGGGGGGGACGGGCTATAACGCTTCTAATATTATAATTATATGATCACGGTACTTTATATTGCAACTCTACTCCATTCCAATACCCCCTAAAATATGCGCAAAACTGTATAGAGACCAAATAATATAAATCTGTGCAACATCTATTTGGTATCTCCATATCGTATGACCTGTAGAAGAAGGGAAAATGTTATCAATATCACAATACTTAAAACACAACAAAGGGGTAGTTAAAGTTTTTTTTCTCAATCTGCCCACGAAGGTTAATTATATAAGTAAATCATGCTGAAAGTAACCTCTCCACCACACCCTGAAAGTGTGAAGACAAATGGACATTTCCTACTATTTCCTTTGGGTCTTAATGGGGATACCAACTTTGTATAGGTTTTTTATAATGTTTTTCATACATTTACAAAAATGAAAACCTCCCTGTACAAAAGAGTTTTTTTTTGTTTTTTTTGATTTGCCATATATTCTGGCAACGAAAGAAAACCTTTTTTCCCTATTTCGTTGTGGCGGAGCTATGGTGGGGAAGTCCCCTTTTTAAAGGCTTTTGATTATTTTTCATTCATCACATCATCCCATTCCACTGCCTTCATCATTTTTATTAGGACGGTCAAAACCTTTTTGAACACTTTTTAATTAGATTTTTAAAATATTTTTCAAAATTTTTCAAAAAGGGCAAATTTTCCGTGACAGGGTTAATGCAGTGTAAAAAACGTTATATAAATTCTTTGTTATTCTATTTTAGATAGGACGCGTTGGATCCTATTGTTTTGATTTTTTACTGTTTTTTTTTTCCTTCAGTTTTTTTTTTCTCATTCTCCACAAAAAGAATTTAATACTATTAATTAAATCCCAAAGGTGAGAAACTGGGCCTAGTTCCCATCCAGCCCATCCCTGAAGGTGTAGACCCCCCCCTTACTTCATAACAATATATTTACAAGTCTGGAATCAAAGTCTCCTGTGAAGGTTGTTGGGATCTATCTGGACTATGAGGCCGGGCGTCTGTCCTTCTATCAGCTGTGTGACCCCATCAGACACTTACACACCTTCACCACCTCCTTCTCCGAGCCGCTCTATGCCGCTTTCTATGTGCTTAAGAATTCTGGCCTTCTATCAGCTGTGTGACCCCATCAGACACTTACACACCTTCACCACCTCCTTCTCCGAGCCGCTCTATGCCGCTTTCTATGTGCTTAAGAATTCTGGGATCAGAATCTTAAAATAATGAACATCCAAAAGCGGCTGTAAATAGTTAAGGTGATTTTTTGGTCTTAGATACTTTCACTTTTGGACAAAAATGATGTAATGATTTATTACTAAATGTATTTTTATCACCGTTTCTTCTCATGCTGTCCACTCAGGAGGCTGTGACAGCCGTCACTCAGAGCAGATGGGAGGGTCACAGTGTTGTAGGTCACAGTCAAGATCTGAGGGCACTTTATAAGGATCACCATTGGGGCGGCTGCAAAAAGCTTCAGATGATGAAACAATAGAGAAATTACCCCATAAAATTGTGGTTTACAAGAAAATTATCTGAACAAATGATAAAATGGCTCCTCTGTAAAATGATGAGGTTTCTTGATTTTTTGTAACCATAACATTTTCACTAGTGGACATAAGATCTCAGATATAGTATGGTTGTAGAGGATTTGTGTCTGATTTTCCTGATCCAATCTATTTTTGTAAAATGTAATTTCTTAATTCTTCTTTAGTTTAATACTTTCTAGGAAATCTGATTGTGAAATCTTTTTTTGTCATTTTGCAAACTTGTAATCTTTCTATACTTAGTGACCGGATATAGGACAATCCAGTCACAAACCACTTTGGTAGAAATCGTCAATCATCATCCGGCGCCACGTTTTGAACAATGTAATGGTTTGCTATTAGACGCTCTGGGCATGTGACCTCAGATTAGACGTCTGACCAATATCTTGGGCAGATCTATTCTCCATAGTGTGTAGTATTTTCATGGCATTGGGGATTGTGTCATATGACCCAGTTATAATGGCAGGGTGGACACCATCATCATAAGAGGACATGAGGAATGTCTACTGTTGTGAGAATCAGGGGTGAACAATGAGTATAATACATAACTCCAAACTTTTGGGCGAGAGGAAAGAGGGCAAAAAGCCCCCTCCCCCTTTTTCTAAACTACTACACCCACGAGCATAGTACATAGTACAAATGCCACTAAATTTTGCCAATCCCCCCCACCTGGACCCGTAAAATACCCCCTAATGCAACTCTGACAACATACAAAAACCCCTCTTTAATTTTATCCTCCCTTTACATTTGGTTTTGCACTTTTATTTATCTCCCCAAATTTACACATAATGCTATCTGTACCTCATACTCACTCCTCACATGGTGTGGTCCCAGTTTTCTATCCTCCTCATTCGTGGTCTCCTGTCCTCCAGCCTCCTCCTGTAGCTCGTGTCCTCCAGCTTCCTCCTGTAGCTCGTGTCCTCCAGCCTCCTCCTGTAGCTCGTGTCCTCTAGCCTCCTCCTGTAGCTCGTGTCCTCCAGCCTCCTCCTGTAGCCCCCTGTTCTCCAGCCTTCTCCTGTAGCCTCCTGTCCTCCAGTCTTGTCATGTAGGATCCTGTCCTCCAGCCTCCTTCTCCCGTCCTCCAGCCTCCTGTTCCTGTCCTCCAGCCCCTCCGTCCTTTATCCTCATCCTGTCCTCCAGCCTTCTCCTGTCCCCAGCCTCGTCCTCCTATCACACAGCCTCATCCTACTGTCACCCAGCATTATCATATCCTCCAGCCCTCCTCCTCCTGTCCTTCAGCCTCATCCTACTGTCCCCCTGCCTCATCCTATTGTCCCCCCAGCATCCTCCTATCCTCTAGCCCAGTGACGGCGAACCTTTTAGAGAGTCAGTGCCCAAACTTCAACCAAAAGCCACTTATTTATTGCAAAGTGGCAGCGCAGCAATATCAGCAGTAATGTATTTCTCTTTGTTCATTGACAACTTTCAATCGTTCAGCCTCCCAAGGACACCAACGCAGTTGAATGTGAAAGGAGGGAGGGCAAATTCATCTATCATGTAGGAAGATTCTTGCAGGCAGATTCTTTGAGATCTGTCTGGTGAACTTCATTCTGGGGTGAAGGCCTGGGTGCCAACAGAAAGGGCTCAGAGTGCCGCCTCTGGCACCCGTGCCATAGGTTCGCCACCCCTGCTCTAGCCCATCCTGTCCTCTATCCTCCTGTCATTCAGCATCCTCCTCCTGTCCTCTATCCTCCTCCTGTCCTCCAGCCTCATCCTACTGTCCCCCTGCCTCATCCTATTGTCCCCCAGCATCCTCCTATCCTCTAGCCCATCCTGTCCTCTATCCTCCTGTCATTCAGCATCCTCCTCCTGTCCTCCAGCCTCCCTGTCTTCCAGCCTCATCCTATAGTCATTTACTCATCCTTGCCCGCACCAATCTGGGGTGTTAGCTGCAATACGTACCCCTGCTGTATGGAGAAAAGCTCTGTCTGTGACGCCTCTCCATACCCCCTTGCCTCCTGCGACTGACTATTGTTAGTGGCAATGGGTTAATAGTGATCTCAAAAAAAACAACCCCTTCAGGTTACACACACTCTACACATATAAAATAAACTTAGTCACACATAGACACATGTACTCCATAATACACTGACATGTTACACTATGACATAAGTGGCAGTCACCTACTCAGTTATCTATTAATGTCTCCTTTGGAACCCTCAGTCAGCAGAGGGTTAAATGTGGGGGAGGAGAGGACACAGCATGGAGCAGGAATGAGAGGAGTCAGAGCATGGAGTACAGAGCAGGAATACTTCTTATTTGTGAGGCTGCTCTCCACCTGCAGCCCTGGTGTCAGACATCTCTCCCTCTGTCCTCTCTGTGACCCAACTGAATGGAAGCCGCAGAATCTCGTCTCACACTGTGCCGCCGTATCTGCTCATTTCCTGCCTGCAGTGACCTGGGAGATTGGTCTCACACTTGTGTCATCCCCCGGGCGAGAGAGACGGACATTGGTGCCGGAGCCGGTACTGAGGAGGCAGGAGTGCTCGCTCTGCCAGGTATAAACACTACAACCTGCAGCTCCTGACGGTGTTTCTTCCCCTCTTGCATTGAGTCGGGACCACAAACACAGATGGTCAGAGGGACAATGCAGGACCTTAACGGGACCATTATCTTATCTGTGACGGGGCAGCGGGCGGCAGGTAAAAAAACGGGGACTGCACGTCAAAATCGAGCCAGTGGGGAGCTATGTAATACAACAAAGGAGGAGGACCTCTCCAAACAGAATTACACCATCTTCCTCACTGACTATGTAGTAGAAGTGATGATGAATGTCCTGTAGTCTGGGTCCTGCAGTACATGGTGCTTGTAGCAGATCTGTGTGGTCACTGCTGACAGACTCCATTTATATCATACAAACCTGATTGTAATTATTGTGACATCCTGCACCCACTGATAATCTGGAAAATAATAAAAATCTGACATCGTTGGTTAAGAAGATAATAAGAGAATACAGGGGGACATTTCACTATACAGGAGCATATGTTGTATATAGGGGACTGTATGCTCCTCATGCATATCATGTATCTCCCTGAACAGCGCTCCCTGTGGCAGGAGGGGATTAGTGCAATGGCTCTCCACAAGCACAAAGTTGGAGGCCTTTTTGGCACAATCATTTAGAAGCTGGAATCGTGCGTTTCCCTATGTGCCAAATAAAACTAAAAATGTAAAACAAAAATAATAATTATTAACTGGCCCTATGTTAATTAAAAAAAAAAAAGGTTGAAACATTTTTTTAGTAGTGAACCACAACAAAAAAGCTACGGCTGACAAGCTACTACATCTGAAAAAATTTGAATACATTAACCGGTTCACGCCCTACAGCCGTGTATTCACAGTGGGGGCCCGGTCCCGATGCATGGAGAGGGCTCACGGGCTGAGCCTTCTCCATAGCCGGTAAGTCTTTGCTGCATATACATACATTGAAAAAGTTTTTTTATTCACTTTTTGTAATATTATCTTTAAATAAAATTGGCAAGAGTGGGAAATCTCCCCCCCCCCCCCCCGATTATGTGGCCATCAACACCCGTGCAGATCAGAAGCAAGGATCACTCCGGCTTGAGATTACTGAGGCACATAGGGAAACGCACAATTCCAGCTTCCAAATTATTGCACGATGGCAAAAGGTAAAATAACATTATCATAAAATTAAAAAAGACTCAGTGCCAGGGGTTACCGCTAGCAACTAGTATATCTGGCTATATCATTGGCACTGAGTCTTTTTATGTGATGGAATAAAGCCTTGCACTTTACTTTATCCCTTCTGCATCGTGCAATCGTTTGGAAGCTGGAATCGTGCGTTTCCCTATGTGCCAAATAAAACTAAAAATATAAAACAAAAATAATAATTATTAGCTAGCCCTATGTTAATAAAAAAACATTTTTTTAGTAGTGAACCACAACAACAAAGCCACGACTAACAAGCCACTACATTTGAGAAATTTCTAATGACATTAGGAGAGATCCGCATAATACCTGGTTCTACACTTGAAGGGGACATACAAAGATGGCCGACCCCTGGGGTTAGTATAATACACTAAGGCCCTTGCACATGACTGTATATGGAGGGCATATAAATATTTCTATCACAGTCTATACAGTTATAGATGAAGACGCGTCAGCCTTTTACCTCACACATATCTTGATCTCTGTATATCTCCTCCTGTCAGCAGACTTTGGCTTTTATAGTTATAGTGAGGGAACTATCTCATTATTTCTAGAGATGTTTCACAATTCTTTTCTCCTGATGAAACTTCTCTTCTCTTCATCTCTGGACCTTTTTCTCTATTATCTTCTCCATCTTTACCTCAGGATCCTATTATCTCCCTTCTCTCTCATCTCCCTCAGCTCATCTCTACCTCTCACTTCTCCTCTCATTGGCCCAGTTATTCCAGAGGGGAGGAGCAATGAGCCTGACCTAACAAGATTGGCAGCTCTCCTAGCTAAGCTTGGTTGTCATGTGCTCCAATACAATCTATGACACATTTATACCAAGGCCAACAAAATCCACAAGCAGGAGCCCAGAGGTGATACACATATGAGGGGACACTCCAGCCCCTCACACAGTAATGGTGGTTTATCGTGTTCCCTATCACACGCTCCAGCACACCAGGGCTCATGAAGACGCTGCGTACAGAGCAGTAATATGTCATATATCAGGCCAGTCTGCAGTAAGTGTCACAGGGCGATGTATCTGCAGCATGGGAGAGGTAAATGGAGCATCATGAGGAGACACAGTGACTACAGGAATTCATGAGGTAACACTCCCCTATCTACAGTATGTGGGTAAAATACTCCTATATACATCAGTCATATCTACAGTATGTGAGGTAATAATACTCCTATATACATCAGTCATATCTACAGTATTGTGAGTAATAATAATCCAATATACATCATCAGTCATATCTACAGTATGTGAGGTATAAATACTCCAATATACATCAGTCATATCTACAGTGTGTGAAGTAGTAATACTCCAAATACATTCAGTCATAACTACAGTATGTGAGGTAATACTACTCCAATATACATCAGTCATATCTACAGTGTGTGAGGTAATAATACTCCAATATATTAGTCATATCCACAGTGTGTAGATGATGATTTGTTTTTACAACCTTTCCGTGTATTGACCAAGTAAAGCTGTGCTCACCACCTGCAAGTCACACCCACGGAAGCTGAATATCAAACTAGCTTTTACACATCAAAAATAGAAAAAGTTTAACCCTTTAAGGACCAGGCCCTTTTTTGTTTTTTCATTTTATTTTCACTCCCCACAATCAAAAAATCTATAACTTTTTTTTAAACGTAAAGAGCTCTGTGATGGTTTGTTTTCTGCGTAACAAATTGCACGTCATAGTGATTGGTATTATTTTTCTATGCTGTGTAGTGGGAAGGGGGAAAAAAAAAAAAAATTCAAAATTCAGTGAAATTTGTAAAAAAGCATTTGCTGCGTTTTCTTATGGGGTTGGATGGAATTTACAGCTTTCACTGTGCACCAAAAAAGACATGGTCTACGTTATTCTTTGGGTTCAGTGCTATCACATGGATATAAAATTTCTATAGGTTGTATAATGTTTTCATTACTTTTACAAAACGTAAAAACTAGTTGTAGAGTTTTTTTTTAATTTTGCCATTTCTGGCGCTAATAACTTATATTATTTATTTATTCTATATACTTTGGTGTATTTAATGTTTTCAATGCTACCATTTTTAGGACTGTGAACCTTTTGATCACTTTTTATGATTTTAAATATTTTTCAAATGGCAAAAAACAGTGCCATTTTTTACTTTGGGCGCTATTTTCATTTACGGGGGTTAACACAGTGGAAAAACCTATTATATTTGTATCGAACGGGCATTTCGGATGCAGCGATATCTAATGTGTTGTGATTTTTACTGTTCATTTATATTTATATCAGTTCTAGGGAAGGGGAGTGACATTTGATTTTTTAGTTTTTTTATTATAACTTTTTATTTTTACTTTACCATTTTTCAGACCCCCTAGGGCACTTTAACCCTAGGTAGTCGGAATTGATTCTGTCATTATACTGCCATACTACAGTATGGCAGTATATGGGGATTTCATTCCTCATACATTACAATGTGCAATTAGCACATAGTAAATGAACGGGTTAAATCCAGAAATCTGGAAGACCGAGGCGTCATGACAACCCGGTTCCGTGCTCCCACATCATAACGTGTACGATGGCTAGCTCAGTGAGCGCTTCCCATGCACCAAAGCCGACCGGCGACATAATGGTCGCGAAAGGTTGTTAAAAAGGAAACAACCACAAGAAGAAAAGAAATGGCACTTTATAGCATTAATAGACATCTAAATCGAGTGTAGAAGAACTGGGGGGATCAGGGCTATAACGGCTGTAATATTAATAATCCATAGTGATGGGCCATATTATACTGCAGGGAAAATAATCCCATATTTAGATTTCTATAGCAGGACAGAGACCCATAACTTGCACAATGAACCCTGGAAAATAAAAACCTCCAACAAAGTAAAATCTTTTCTTCCATCTCTAGTAAAAAAAAGTATTGAAATATAATAAAAAATTCCAATAAACAACAAGTAGAATGATGAATATAACTCCATCTCATCCACTAAAATAGGCAGCGACACGGGTATAGAGACCAAATAATATAAAGTTATGTACAATTCACATTTGGTATCTCCATAATCGCAGTGACCTGTAGAAGAGGAAAATGTCATTCAATATCACAATACTTAAAACAACCAATAACAAGGTCAAGATAGTGTTTTCAATTCTCCCACAGAAAGGTATAAACATTATTCATAAGCCAAGATGAAACTGAGGCCTAGTTTCCATCCCAGCACATCTGGAGAGGTGTGAGACCCCCGCCCTGACATTACCCTCACAATAGTAACTCTCCAGTCATTCAGGTGCTGATGCTGCTCCCCCGGCTCTCAGTGCAGGTGAAGGGGGGAAATACACATAAAGACAATGAGAATTAAATCCCTTTCATTATGAATGGTCTGACAGTCACACCAGGACCTAGGGGTTGGTGCTTCTGCAGGACTCTCCACCTCTTACTGTCAAAAAACGTGACTAACATGGCATGAGCTCCTCTCGAGAGACGACCCGACTCCTCTTCTCCCCTCTTTGAGGAAACTTATGTGGGAAAACCAGAAGTTTTTATTTAGTGCAAAAGATTTTCCAGGGAGATCCATGGATTTCTAATTCTTTCCAATACGCTCACTAGCGGCAAGTGATATATAAGTGATCTTGTATGGCAGGAGAAGGTCAATAATCCATAAACAGACACGGAACAAAGGGAGATCCAATAAACTTGTAGGTGAGACTATAAAAGAAAACCCCAACAAAATAAAATCTTTCCTTCCATCTTTAATAAAAATCATATAAAAATATAATTCAATTATTCCAATAAAACCAGTAGTATAAATAAAAACTTCACCTCATCTGCTAAAAACAGGCCACATATATGTTCAGATAGACCAAATAATAAAGAAAAAACTTCTGGTTCTTTAAATCTAATGGTTTATACGAAAATTATTTTATTGTCCAAAAGGCATAAAACCAAAAAACCTGCACATATTTGGTATCTCCACAATCGTAGTGAACCTGTAGAAGAAGGTAAAAGTTATTCAATGATGTAATATGAGACATAAAAAAACAGAAATAAATTGCAGTTTATTTTGAAAAATTTCAACACAGAAAAGGTAAATAATAATTATTAATTTAGGAAAAAAGTGAAAAACTGAGGCCTAGTTACCATCCCAGCACATCCTGGAGAGGTGTGAGACCCCGCCCCCCTGACAATACCCTACAATAGTAACGTCTCCAGTCATTCAGGTGGCTGATGCTGCGCCCCAGTCTCAGTGCAGGTGATTGGAGGAAATACACATAAAGACAATGAGAATGTAAATCCTCATATGAATAGGTATGACGTAATCCCAGACCGCAGGGGTTGGTGCTATAACGAGTACCCGAGCATTTTAGTGTTCGCTCATCTCTATTCTTAATTCATCTTTAGTTCTAATAAAATATTCCTATGAAATCTGATCGTTAAATTCTTTTTTTGTCACTTTTCTATACTTAGTGACCGGATATAGGCAATCCATGTCACAAACCACTTTGGTAGAAATCGTCATGATCATCGTTTTGAACAATGTGACTGGTTTGCTATTAGAGGCTCCTGGGCATGTGACCTCAGATTAGACGTCTGACCATATCATTGGACAGATCTATTCTCCATCGTGTAGTATTTCATGACATCCGGGGATTGTGTCATATGTACCCAGTATAATGGCAGGGTGGACACATCATCTATAAGAGACATGAGGAATGTCTACTGATGTGAGAATCAGGGTGAACAATGAGTATAATACATACAGGAGAAGGACCTCTCCAACCAGATATTACACATTCTTCCTCACTGACCTATTGTAGTAGAAGTGATGATGAATGTCCCTGTAGTCTGGGTCCTGCAGTACATGGTGCTAGTAGCAGATCTGTGTGGTCACTGCTGACAGACTCCTTTTATACCATATAACCTGATTGTAATTATTGTGACATCCTGCACCCACTGATAATCTGGAAAATGTAGAAATCTGACACTCGTTGGTTTAGAAGATAATAAGTAGAATACAGGGGGACATTTCACTTATTACAGTAAACTATATGTTTGTTTATATGAGGTCTCTATGCTCCTCTCATGCCATATCATATGTATCTCCCTGAACAGCGCTCCCTGTGGCAGGAGGGGGTTAGTGCAATGGCTCTCCACAAGCACAGAGTCTGGAGGCTTTTTTGGCACAATCATTTGGAAGCTGGAATCGTGCGTTTCCCTATGTGCCAAATAAAACTAAAAATGTAAAACAAAAATAATAATTATCAACCAGCCCTATGTTAATTTTTTTAAAAAAAGGTTAAAACATCTCGTTTTAACCCTTTCAGTACAATGTGATGAATGAGTATGATTGTAATGAATGAAGAGGAAAATCCCCGTATACTGCTGTACTGTAATATGGCAGTATATGTTAGGATCGATCAGACAACCTAGGGTTAAAGTAACCTTAGGAGTCTGAAAAATAATAAAAAATAAAAATAAAAAAAAAGTTTAAAAAAATTATAATAAAAAAAACTAAAAATTCAAAATCACCCCCCTTTCCCTAGAACTGAAATAAATAAAAAAATAAGCAGTAAAAATCATAAGCACATTAGGTATCAACACGTCCGAAAATGCCCGTTCTATCAAAATATAATGTTTTCACTGCATTTAACCCTGTTACGGAAAATTGCACTTTTCTTGAAATTTTGAAAAACATTTTAAAAATCTATAAAATGTGATCAAAAGGTTGCACAGTCCTAAACATGATAGCAATGAAAACATAATCAAAAGCCGCTAAAATGTCTCCACCCACAGCTCCGTACAACGAAGTATGAAGAAGTTATTAGTGCCAGAATATGGCAAAATCAAAAAAACTATTTTGTACAGGAGGTTTTAATTTTTGTAAAATGAAACATAAAATGAAAACATTATAAAACCTATACAAATTTGGTATCCCCATAATCGTATTGACCCAAAGTATAAAGTAGACATGTCATTCGGGGCGCACAGTGAAAGCTGTAATATCCAAGTCCACAAGAAAATGGCGCAAATGCGTTTTTTTCACCATTTTTACTGAATTTGGATTTTTTTCTCGCTTTACAGAACATGGCATGGGATATTCAATATCATCACTATGAAGTGCAATTTGTTACGCAGAAAACAAGCCATAACAGACCTCTGTACATGTAAAAATAAAAAAGTTATAGCTTTTTGAAGGTGGTGAGTGAAAAATGGAAATGAAAAAACAGGATAGGGCCTGCTCATACCTGGTCTCCACATGAAGGGGATATACAAAGATGGCCGCCCCTGGGTCAGTATACACTAAGGCCCCTGCACATGATTGTATATGGAGGCCGTATAAATATTTCTGTCCACACGTCTATATACAGCTATAGATGAAGATGCGTCAGCCTTTTACCTCACACATATCTGTATCTCTGTATCTCTCCTCCTGTCAGCAGACTTTGGCTTTATAGTTATAGTGCAGGGAACTATCTCCATTATTTCTAGAGATGTTTGTCACATATTTCTTTTCTCCTGATGAAACTTCTCTTCTCTTTCATCTCTGGACCTTTTTCTTATTATCTTCTCCATCTTTTACCTCAGGATCCTATTATCTCCCTTCTCTCTCATCTCCCTCAGCTCATCTCTACCTCTCACTTCTCCTCTCATTGGCCAGTTATTCCAGAGGGGAGGAGCAATGAGCATGACCTAACAAGATTGGCAGCTCTCCTAGCTAAGCTTGGTTGTCATGTGCTCCAATACAATCTATGACACATTATACCAAGGCCAACAAAATCCACAAGCAGGAGCCCAGAGGTGATGTACACATATGAGGGGACACTCCAGCCCCTCACACAGTAATGGTGGTTATCTGTCTTCCCTATCACACTGCTCCAGCACACCAGGGCTCATGAAGACGCTGCAGTACAGAGCAGTAATATGTCATATATCAGCCATGTCTGCAGTAAGTGATCACAGGGCGATGTATCTGCAGCATGAGAGGTAAATGGAGCAGATTCATGAGGAGACACAGTGACTACAGGAATTCATGAGGTAACACTCCTGCCATATCTACAGTATGTGAGGTAATAATACTCCTATATACATCAGTCATATCTACCAGGTGTGTGCGGTAAAAACTCCAATATCCATCAGTCATTATCCACAGTGGTGAGGTAATAATACTCCTATAATATCCTACTACGGGGGGAACCCTCATCAGTCATAGCAGTGTGTGAGGTAATAATACTCGAATATACATCAGTATATCTACAGGTGTGAGGTAATAATACTCGAATATACATCATCATATCGACAGTATGTGAGGTATATACTCCAATAGAATCATCATATCTACAGGTGTAGGTAGGTAATAATACTCTATATACATCAGTATATCTACAGTGTGTGAGTTAATAATACTCCAAATACATCATCATATCTACTTATATGAGGTAATAATACTCCAATACATCAGTTATATACAGTTGTAGGTAATATACCCAATATCATCAGTCATATCGTACAGTGGTGTGAGGTAATAATACTCAATATACATAGTCATATCTAAAGTATGTGTGAGGTAATAATACTCTAATATACTTCTGCATAACTACAGTTGTGGAGGCAATATACTCCAATATAATCGTCATATCTACAGTAAGTACGGTAATAAACTCCAATATAGCAGTCATATCTACAGTGTTGATAATAATACTCCAATATACATCATTTATATCTACAGAGTGTGATGTAATAAACCTTATAATACCTCAGTCATATCTACAGTATGTGAGGTATAATCCATATAATACATCAGTCATATCTCAGTGTGAGGAAATAATACTCCAATACTTTAGTCATATCTACAGTGTGTGAGGTAATAATACTCCAATATACTTTAGTCATATCCACAGTGTGTAGATAAGATTTTGTTTTTCAACTTTCGGTTTTGTACTGACCAGTAAGCTGTGCTCACCACCTGCAAGTCCATACTCACGTAATGAATACCAACTAGCTTTACACATCAAAATAGGAAAAAAGTTTACCCTTTATGGACCAGGCCCTTTTTTGTTTTTTCATTTTATTTTTCACTCCCCACAATCAAAAATCTATAACTTTTTTTTTTACACGTAAAGAGCTCTTGATGGTTTGTTTCTGTGTAACAAATTGCACTTCATAGTGAGGTATTATATTCTATGCCATGTACTGGAAGGGGGAAAAAATTCAAAATTCAGTGAAATTTGTTAAAAAACGCATTTGTACGTTTCTGTGGGGTTGGAATTTACAGCATTTATGTGCGTCATAATGACAGTGTCTACTTTATTCTTTGGGTCAGTGCTATCACAGGGATATTAAAATTCTATAGGTTTTATAATGTTTTCATACTTTTACAAAACTTAAAAACTCGTGACAATTTTTTTTTTATTTTGCCATCTTCTGGTGCTATAACTTTTATATACTTGTGTAGGAGCTGTGGGTGGTATCTTTCTTTGCGTCTTTTGATGCAGTTTTTAGGACTGTGTGCAACCTTTTGATCACTTTTTATAGATTTTTTAATATTTTCAAAAAGTTGCCATTTTTTGACTTTGGGCGCTATTTTCCTTTACGGGGTTAAACACAGTGGAAAAAACCTTATTATATTTGATAGATCGGGCATTTTCGGATGCGGCACTACAGTATGGCAGTTATGGGGGATTTTCATCCTCATACATCACAATGTGCAATTAGCATAAAGTAATGAATGGGTTAAATCCAAAATCTGGAAGACCCGAGTGCTGTCATGGCAACCGGTCGCTGCTCCCCGATGACATCACATGCTAGCGCCTGACCCTCCCCATGCAGCCGAACCCCGCGACATAATGGTCGTGAAAGGGTAAAAGGAACAACCACAGATAAGAAAGAAATGGCCTTATGCATTATAGACATCTAAATTCAGAGTGTTAAAGAACTGGGGGATCAGGCTATAACGGCTCTAATATTAATAATCATAGTGATAGGCCAATTATACTGCCAGGGAAAATAATCCTTTTTTAGATTTCTATAGCAGCACAAGAGACCCATACTGTACAACGAACACTGGAAAAAAAAACCTCAAACAAAGTAAAATCTTTTCTTCCATCTCTAGTAAAAAAAGTACTGAAATATATAAATAATTCCAATAAAAAACAAAAAGTAGAATGAAATAAACTCCATCTCATCCACTAAAATAGCAGCGGACACGGTATAGAGACCAAATATATATAAGTTATGTACAATCTGCACATATTTGGATCTCCATAATCGTAGTGACCTGTAGAAGAAGGTGAATGTTATTCAATATCACATACTTAAAATACAACAACAAGGCTCAAGCATAGTTTTTTCTCAATTCTCCGACAGAAGTGTTAATAAACATTATTCTAAACACAGATGAAACTGAGGCCTATTTCCATCCCAGCCATCCTGGAGAGGTGTGAGACCCCGCCCTGACATTACCCTCACAAAGTAACGTCTCCAGTCATTATGGTGCTGATGCTGCTCCCCCCCCCGGCTCTCAGTGCAGGTGAATGGGGAAATACACATAAAGACAATGAGAATATAAATCCCTTTCATTATGAATAGGTCTGACCAGTCACAAACCCCGGACCGCAGGGGTTGGTGCTTCTGCAGGACTCTCCACCCTCTTACTGTATATAAGTGATGTTCAGTCCTGAATCCTTCAGATGAGACACAACTTCTGCTGCTCGTGTATTGTGAGTGGCTGGATGTACAGGAGGGGCTGGAGGATATTCCTGTCCTGACGCAGAAAGAAGCATTCGTGACGTTCGTAATCAACAAAGAAAGAAAGGAATCTTGGGAAAATAATGGAGAATTTATCTACTCAGCCTAAGATGGAGGAGACCAGAGTCTGCTGCACCTACTGCGATTTCTCCTGAAACCGGCTGTGAGAACATGTCTGCAGTGCGAGGCTTCTTTCTGTAGAAAACTTCCTCAGAGACACAGTAGTCCTCAGAACATATTGGTTGATCCTGATGTTAACCTGAGGAAAGAAAATGCTCCACCACACAATGAGGCACTGAAATACTATTGTCTAAGGATTCCAGCTGTATCTGTGTGTCCCTGCGGTGGCTGGAGATCACATGGGACATGAGGTGGGATATTGGATGGGCCTCTGAGAAAGAGAAGGAGAAGCTGAGATCTGCTGGTGAGAAATGAACTTGGATAAAATGGAAGCAGAAAAGGAAAAAAAATCCAGCAATCTCACAAGATCATGGGGTAGAAGAAGAAAGAAATTATCTGGACTCACTCTGAGAAAGTCAACTAGCTGTTTACTGATCTGAGAAGAAGCTGGTATGATTTGGAAAGTAGAGTTCTGAGTGAGATCTCAGACATAAGGATGGGTGTCACTCAGGTCTCGACATGATCAGACAGGTGGAGTACACACAAGGATTGAGCTGAGCAAGAAAATTCATCAATTTGAGGAAGTCATGTGATATCACAGATCCATTAACCTTATTACGAGAAGATTATTCAAAGTTGATGTCAGTGATCGGGAGCTGTGATGTCATTGGAGATGTAAGAGTAAGCTCAAGTCTGGATTATGTGTAGTCACAGATATATACGAGGACTGCTGCGCTTTGGTGGAGGATCTGATAAATCTGAAAAAGTAGGAGCGCAAGTTCCCATTGAGGAGAAATCGAGGTATACTGGATATAGACTAGGCTCTATAACAGCATTATATACAGAGTCTAGATCTGCTTCTTTACAGCACTCACAGAACAGACTCTGTGGACCCAGAGGGTTTGAGTCCTGTCAGGTGTTACAGCCCCTGAGCTTCTCCTCTGGGAGACATTACTGGGAGGGGGATGTGGTTCAGGCGAAGAGAAATGGATCATGAGTGGCCGGGGAAACTGTGGAGATGGAAATCGTCTGGTACGAGTCATTTATTGTTTTAATGAGAAAGTCCTGTGGTTTGATGGTATAATAGCCTTGGTGTGCTTTCATAACAATATATTTTAACAAGTCTGGAATCAGAGTCTCCTGTGAAGGTTGTTGGGATCTATCGGATATGAGGCCGGGCGTCTGTCCCTTCTATCAGCTTGTGACACCCATCATACTATACCTCACCCCATACACGCGCTCCTTCACCGAGCCGCTCTATGCGCCCTCCCTCGTATGTTGACAATTGTATCCTCACATCTAAAATATTTAGAAAATTGTGGCTTAATATGTTAAAATGAATCTGGGCCTTCTAAGATCCTCTCATGCTATTTCGTGCTGTATCATTACGAATTAGATTATTAACATTTTTTTGGTCCAAAACTGTCAGTTATTTCCTACCATAAGATTAGATAAAAGTGATTAGTATTACTGTTCTTTCTCACTTGTAAACTTTATTAAGTGTGTTGATGTTTATGTGATTACTTTTGCCCTGTGATCGAAATGTTTTTTCTCCTAGAACGAGGGAATAGATAAAATGGTCTATTGTTTGTCTGTTTAGATTTATATCCTTTTCGTATGGTCCGCTAATAATGGTTTTTAACAAATGAAATACAGATTAAACATAAAAAGTTTAAAAAGCACAATTTATTTTTCCATGTGTCTGACGGATGGAATTCCACTTTCTTAGAATTACCGTATATATCGAGTAGTAAGTACCAACCCGAGTTAAGCCGAGATCCCTTATTTCAACACAAAAAACTGGGAAACCCTTAACAAAGACTTGAGTATAAAGCCAGAGGGGTGGGAATGCATGGTTACAGCCCCCAGTATATAGTTGCAAGCCCCTGTAGCATACAGCCTCTGCCAACCCCCTGTAGCATAAAGCCTGCACCCTCGTAGCCATGCCTGCAGCCTTTGCAATACAGCCTGCCCAGCCCCTGTAGCAACAGCACTGCCCACCCCTGTAGCAATACATGCCCTACTGTACCCGCCCACACTGTAGCATACGTCTGCACAGCCCCTGTAGTAGGAAAAAAAATAACACTGTATCTCTTTCCAACGTCCCCTGTAGGTCCTTTCTGTTCAGACTGTCTCAGACATAAGAAGGACTACGGGTGACATCATAAATGGTGAGTTTTGTCTTTATGTTTTAGTTGGACTACGGGATAAAGCGAGTTAGGGTTTTGAGCACAATTTTTGTGCTGAAAAACTAGGCTATACTCGAGTATATAAAGGTAGTGTTCCTATGGTAATAGATAACACAAAAAAATATTTTTCATACTTCATTCTTCTTCCATCTGTCCCTCCTTGTAGAAGAAGGGAAAGGCGGGATGAGGTCTTTCTAAATCAGAACACACAAGGTTTATTTATTGGTCAGTTACCATGGATTACAATGATCTACCTGTGAGCTGCATGCACAGAAAGATATGGAAAAGGCCATCAAAACACCAGGAAAGTGTTTCAATCAATTCTCATGGGATATGTACTGTATAAATAACAGGGATTTTGCGTGAGAATGCAGTCATGGACAGTGTAGACCCCCCCTGGCTTTCGTAGAGGGTTTCTCCACCTACTTACTGCCTTCTGCTCTGAGTGAGGCTGTGGCCATAAGGGACTTTACAGCTGTCACTTAGCAGCAGGAAGGGGGGTTGGTGTGGGAAGTTCACTGACAGAGCTGAGGCCTTCATGAGATCACATTGGGGGGGCTTGCTCCTACTATGTTACTATGTGATTTTGAAATGTAAAAAAACATGGATACAGATAGAGAGCAACATCGCCCCCACATCCTCCATAACGTGTTAATTATGGGCATGAGTCTTGAGCAAGCCGTTGCATGGCTCTTATATGTACATTCCAATGTCAGGATATAGCGAAACAAAAGGAGACAACGAGGACGGCGTCCTCGGGGAATGATAACGTCTGGTGTTCCAGCTTTCGTAGGGAAAATTAGAGGTGCCACCTGGTGAATTCTTGATTAGTGGCTCATAAAACGCTAGACAGCGTGGGGATAAATATAACAATGTGTGGTCCAATTTGCTAGCTGTATTTGTAGGGGTGTCACTGTCTGTGCAGCTCCCACAGCTCAAAATCCGGGACAACACTCGGGGTCCAGTAAATGGCATAAGACAAAGTTGACAAAAGGCAAAGAGCTGTCGTGGGGCGCGCGACAGTGCACTTCCCCAGAAATCCCATTTTTTTCCAACATAGGACGACAAATGAGCAGGATAATACACTTGACAGGTCTTATATATAATACATAGAAAACACAATGACTTGTGGAACTTCTTGGCTGCACATATTAGTTAGGTGCGCATGTTCAGAGATGAAGTTTCACTCTGAAAACGCTGGTTAACTGTAAGGTCATTTGTTTTCTATGTATTAGTATATAAGGAACGGTCAATGTGTATTATCCCTCATTTATGTATGCAGCAAAAACGGATACGAGGGAGACACACCGTTTTATGCCCTCCCCTGCTCCCTCGACCCTGTGTTTCGTATATCCCTGATTTGAAATCTCCACCAGTCCACATTATTAAAAAAAAATGTTTACTTTTCGGGAGAGTAAAATTGTATTATTAATGCAATTTATCATCCCTCATTTTTTAGTTCAAATATCCCTTTATACCTGATGAATACTAGATGCCGCCCACCGACTGGCCCCCCTCGACTGGCTGAAAACTGCCATTACATAGAAATTGGCAGGTTTTAAATATGCTCATTGCCTTCTGAGCCGTCGCATGGGCCGTACAGCAGGTTATGACCCTATATTCATTGCCATATTGAAGAGAAAATTTCTAATAAAACTGGGTGTCTGCATTTCCTGTTCTAACCCTTTTGAAAATTTTAAAAATAGGGTTGGGTTAAATAGCTTTTTTGGAATAAATATATTTTTTCTATTTGTTGTAAATCTGCAAAAAGGTGAAATGAAATGATCATATTAGAGATGAGCGAACATACTCGTCCGAAGCTTGATGCTCGTTTCGTAGCATTAGCGTACCTCGAAACTGTCGTTGCTCGGACAATACTTCGCCCCTCGAAAATGGCATCTCCCCCGCTTTTGCTTTTGGGCGCCAGAAACAAGCCAATCACAAGCCAAGAGACTCTGCCACCCACCCAGCATGACGTGGTAACCCTTACACGTCGATTACAGTTGTTTGGCTGTCCAGATCAGGTGACCCTGGGATACGACCCTAGCTGCTCGGTCAGGGAAGCGTTCGGGTGTTCTATTAGAATAGTGTTAAGGCCCAGCCATGATTCTACAAGAACCCCAAACGCCTTCTGGGCTAAACAATAACGTTTTTTAGTCTTTTTTGGTTTGTTGTGGCTTGGCTTGCTGCTATTAGTAGTGGCTAGTACCATATTGAGAGGAATTTGCAGGAGACTTGTTGATAGCTCTTAGTGACACACAATCCCACCTCAATACAATAACAATAGCCGTATATTTTCTTTGTTTTTTGGTTGCTTGTGGCTGGGCATGCTGGCATAGTAGTGCAGCTGTACCATATGTAGTAAATTTGCAAGGAGGAACTTGTGTTTAGCTCTTTAGTGCACAACTATCCACCTCAATACAATACACATAGCGTTAATATTGTCCTTTTTTTTGTTGTTTGCTTGTGGCTGGGCTTGATGGCATTAGTAGTGCAGTCTAGATCATATTGTTAGGAATTTGCGGGAGACTGGACCGGTTGGTTTAGCTTTTTAGTGACACTAACATATCCACCTCAAACACGAAGTGGACAATTTATTGGGGGTTGATTTGAATTACGTCCGAGTCGTGCTGATTTATTTTTTTTACGTTATTTCTTTTTAGAACTCACATTAATCTGCAAAGCAGTGTGTCTTGAGTTGTGGGCTAGAAAAGTAGCCATATGAGAACCCCAGTTTATTAGGGCCTCAATAGCGTTATATTTCCTTTTTTTTTGGGTTTGCCTTGTGGCTGGGCTTGCTGGCATTAGTAGTGCAGCTAGTACCATATTGTGAGGCAATTTGCAGGGGGACTTGCGACCGGTTGTGTGTTAGGCTTTATGACACAACATATCACCCTCAAACACCGAAGTGGGACAATTTATTAGGGGTTGATTTGAATTAAGGCCGATTCTGCTGATATATTTTTTTTTTACGTTTATTTCTTTTTAAGAACTCCACAGTAATCTGCCAAAGCAGTTGTGCTTTGAGTGTGGGCTAGAAAATAGCCATAGGAGAACCCAAACGGCTATTTAGCCTACAATACGTTATATTTTCCTTTTTTTCTAGTTGCTTGTGGTGGGCTTGCTGGCATTAGTAGTGCCAGCTAGTACCATAGTGAGGAATTTGCAGGGAGACTTCGACCGTTGGGTTTAGTCTCTTATTGACCACATATCCACCTCAAACCCGAAGGGGACTTTATTAGGGGTTTGATTGAATTACGCCCAGTCTGCTGCATTTATTTTTTTTTTACGTTTATTTCTCTTATACACTCACAAAGCATCCTGGCACAGCACAAAAATCAGTGTGTCGTTGTGTGCTGTCAGTGTAGGTTAAAACTAGCCATGCAATGGAGAAAGTCGTTTTGTTTAAAAAAATCCACAAAAAAAACACCAAAAAAAAATTTGAAGTTTACAACTTTAATTTTGAAAATGTTTAAACACCCGAGGGTGCGGGTAGAGGACAGCGGGGACGTGGACGTGGGCTTCCACTAACTACTGCAGGGGTCCTGGGGCGGGGTGAGACACCACTGCTGATGGAGGGAAGCAGGGGAACGCCGCAGAGTCTACTCCCCTAAGTTAATCATGATCCCAGTACTGGGACTCTCGTGGAGAGTACTGTTGGGCGACAGAAACAGGTGCGAAGAGGTGATGTCGTGGATTGCGGACAATGCTTCTATGCCAATTTTGTCCACCAGTCAGTCGTCCACGCAGTTCCACCGCATGTCACCGAAATCGCCACTCCTCCCAGCTACCTGCACTCAGCCTCTCCCCCCCAGTCTGCCCCTCCCAGGAAATTTGGCATTTGAACCGGCATACTCTGAGGAACTGTTCTTAGACCCTTCCCACAGTCACAAACACACTTTGCCGGTTGCTGCTGAGCAATTTCTCCGATGCCCAGGTTTCATCCACCAGTCGCCAGTCTGTGGGTCTGATTGACTTATTGACGTGGTGGTGAAGGAAAGTGTGTAAATAGGCTGTCGGACGATGAGAGACACGGTTGTAGACAGTGTGAAGATTGTTGGTCAGGGCAGGAGTGGGAGAGGGCGAGACAGAGAGCGAGGATAGAGATTGATGAGGGGGGGTGACAGACCCAAGCTTGGTTGATAGGCCGGTGAACACAGTGCTTCTGAGAACGGAGGCGAGTCCTATAGCAAAAGCAGTTGGAAGAGGCAGTGGATGGGCTAGAGACGGAAGGCAAGGGCAAGCTGGTGGCGATCAGCCGCCAAAGTTGCCCGTATCAAGCCCCGTGGCGAGGCTAGATTTTCAGAATCTGGATCTTTAAAGAAACACTGGTATGACCGAGGACGTGGGTGCAACCTTGGCCAAACCCAGATCAGCAGGGGTTCCACATACTACTTAACTACCACCATATTGCCGCAGGCATATGAAATGCTGAAACCACCCCCTCAATGGCACCAAGCCCCGTTCACCTCCGGCCGGGCAACACCACTGCTCCTTCCCCTGTTTCATCTGCTAGTTCAGCCCCTCTGCCCAAGACCACGGCCCAAACACCTCCCGTGCGAAAACCCCATCTTCGCCTCCACGATCCTCCACAGCATCACCAGCGTCAAGCTCTCAGCGCAAAAGGACAGTATAGCGCAACCACACCCACAAACGCCCAAGCCCTCAACGTCCACCATCTCCAGTTGGCTTAGCCTGGAGATGCAGATGCACCTAAGGCTGGAGAGACCGAGCCTTCAAACCTCATGGCGGTGGTGCCCTCGGTATTCGGTCCCCAGCGCCACTACTTTCTCCCGATGTGCGTCCCAGCCTGCACAAGAACGTGTCAGAGAACATCTCCGTGCCCTGACCAACGACCGTTTCTGACAAGGTCCACCTGACCACGGACACGTTGACGAGTGCGCCGGGCAGGGCCACTTATATCGCTGACGGCACATTGGGTTAACTTGGTGGAGCGTTGGGACGAGTCTGACCCTGGGGCGCTATATACTGCCGACGCCGAGGATTGAGGGGCATACCTCGGTCCAGGTCTCAAAGGCCTACTATGCCTCCTCCTCACCTCCTCCTACGAATTACATTCCGTGACGGGCATGGCGCCATCAGTCATATTTTTACCCGTCTATCTCCCTTCTCTCTCACCTCCCTCAGCTCATCTCTACCTCTCACTTATCCTCTCATTGGCCAGTTATTCCAGAGGGGAGGAGCAATGAGCCTGACCTAACAAGATTGGCAGCTCTCCTAGCTAAGCTTGGTTGTCATGTGCTCCAATACAATCTATGACACATTATACCAAGGCCAACAAAATCCACAAGCAGGAGCCCAGAGGTGATGTACACATATGAGGGGACACTCCAGCCCCTCACACAGTAATGGTGGATATCTGTCCTCCCTATGACACAGCTCCAGCACACCAGGGCTCATGAAGACGCTGCAGTACAGAGCAGTAATATGTCATATATCAGCCATGTCTGCAGTAAGTGATCACAGGGCGATGTATCTGCAGCGTGAGAGGTAAATGGAGCAGATTCATGAGGAGACACAGTGACTACAGGAATTCATGATGTAACACTCCTGTCATATATACAGTATGTGAGGTAATAATACTCCTATATACATCAGTCATATCTACAGTGTGTGAGGTAATAATACTCCAATATACATCAGTCATATCCACAGTGTGTGAGGTAATAATACTCCTATATACATCATCCATATCTACAGTGTGTGAGGTAATAATACTCCAATATACATCAGTCAACAGATATTACACATTCTTCCTCACTGACCTATTGTAGTAGAAGGGATGATGAACATGTCCCTGTAGTCTGGGTCTGCCAGTTCATGGTGCTAGTAGCAGATCTGTTGTGGTCATGCTGACAGGATCCTTTTATTACCATATAACCTGATTTAATTATTGTGGACATCCTGCCACCATGATAATCTGGAAAATGTAGAAATCTGCACTCGTTGGTTAGAAGATAATAAGTAAGAATACAGGGGGACATTTCACTTATACAGTAAACTAATGTGTGTTTATATTGAGGTCTCTAGATCCTCTCATGCCATATCATATGTATCTCTGAACAGCGCTCCCTGTGGCAGGAGGGGGTTAGTGCAATGCTCTCCACAAGCACAGAGTCTGGAGGCTTTTTGGCACCAATCCATTTGGAAGCTGGAATCGTGCGTTTCCCTATGTGCCAAATAAAAATAAAAATGTAAAACCAAAAATAATAATTACAACCAGCCCTTATGTTAATTTTTAAAAAAAGGTTAAAAAATTCGTTTTTGAACCCTTTCAGTTACAATGTGCTGAATGAGTATGATTGTAATGAATGAAGAGGAAAAAATCCCCCGTATACTGCTGTACGTAATATGGCAGTATATGTTAGGATCGATTCAACAACATGGGTTAAGAACCGTAGGAGTCTGACAAATAATAAAAAATAAAAATAAAAAAAAAGTTTAAAAAAATATAATAAAAAAAACTAAAAAATCAAAAAGCACCCCCCTTTCCCTTAGAACGAAATAAATATAAAAAAATAAGCCGTAAAAATCATAAGCCATTAGGTATCAACACGTACGAAAAATGCCGTTCGATCAAAATTATAATGTTTTCACTGATTTAACCCTGTTACGGAAAATTGCACTTTTTCTTGAAATTTTGAAAAACATTTTAAAATCGATAAAATGTGATTCAAAAAGGTTGCACAGTCCGTTAAAACATGAATAGCACATGAAAACATAATCAAAAGCCGCTAAAATGTCTTCCACCCACGAGCTCCGTAAACGAAGTTGAAGAAGTTATTAGGCCAGAATATGGGCAAAATCAAAAAAATATTTTGTACAGGAGGTTTTAATTTTTGTAAAATGAAAACATAAAATTGAAAACATTATAAAACCATTACAAATGGTATCCCCATAATCGTATTGAGCCCAAAGTATAAAGTAGACATGTCTATTCGGGGCGCACAGTGAAAGCTTTTTTTGTATATCCAAAGTCACAGAAAATGGGCGCAAATGCGTTTTTTTCACCATTTTTACTGAATTTTGGATTTTTCCGCTTTACAGAAACCATGGCATGGGATATTCAAATTCATCACTTGAGTGCAAGTTGGTACGCAGAAAACAAAGCAAACAGGACTCTGTACATGTAAAAATAAAAAGTTATAGCTTTTTTGAAGGTGGTGAGTGAAAAATGGAAATGAAAAAACAGGGATAGGCCTGCTCATCACCTGGTCTCCACATGAGGGGATATACAAAGATGGCCGCTGGGTCAGTATACACTAAGGCCCCTGCACATGATTGTACTGGAGGCCGTATAAAATATTTTGTAACGTCTATATACAGCTATAGATGAAGATGGAGTCAGCTTTTACCTCACACAATCTGTATCTCGGTATCTCTCCTCCTGTCAGCGGACTTTGGCTTATAGTTATAGTGCAGGGAACTATCTCCATTATTTCTAGAGATGTGTCCACATATTTCTTTTTCCTGATGCCACAAACTTCTCTTCTCTTTCATCTAGTGACCTTTTTCTTATTATCTTCTCCATCTTACCTCAGGTCCTATTATCCCTTCTCTCACCTCCCCAGCTCATCTCTACCTCTCACTTATTCCTCTCATTGGCCAGTTATTTCCAGAGGGAGGGGAGCAATGAGCCTGACCTACTAAACAAGATTGGCAGCTCTCCTAGCAAGCTGGGTGAAGTGGCTCCAATACAACTATGACACATTCTACCAAGGCCAACAAAATCCACAAAGCAGAGACCAGAGGTGATGTAACATATGAGGGGACACTCAGCCCCTCACACCGTAATGGTGATATTGTCCTCCCTATGAAACAGCTCCAGGCAACAGGGATCATGAAGACGCTGCAGTACAGAGCAGTATATGTCATTTATATCAGCCAGTCTGCAGTAAGTGACACAGGGCGATGTATCTGCAGCGTGGAGGTAAAGGGAGAGATTCATGAGGCGACACGTGACTCCAGGAATTCATGATGTAACACTCCTGTCATATATACAGTATGTGACCGGTAATAATACTCCTATTACATCAGTCCTATTACAGTGTGTGAGGTAATAATACTCCAATATACATCGTCAGATCCACAGTGTGGAGGTAATAATACTCCTATATACATCACCATATCTACAGGGTGGGGGTAATGTAATAATACTCCAATATACATCGTCATATCTACAGTGTGTGAGGTAATAATACTCGAATATACATCAGTAATATCTACAGGTGTGAGGTAATAATACTCGAATATACATCAGTCATATCGACCGTATGTGAGGTAATAATACTCCAATAAATCAGTCATATCTACAGGTGTGAGGTACGGTAATAAATACTCTACTATACATCAGTATATATACAGTGTGTGAGTTAATAATACTCCAAAATACATCAGTCATATCTACCTTATATGAGGTAATAATACTCAAATACATCAGTTAATATACAGTTGTAGGTAATATACCCAATATCATCAGTCAATCGACAGTGGGTGAGGTAATAATACTCCAATATACATAGTCATATCTAAAGTATGTGCGTGAGGGTAAAATACTCTAATATACTCTGCATAACTACAGTTGTGTGAGGCAATACTACTCCAATATACATCGTCATATCTACAGTAAGTGACGGTCATAAAACTCCAATACAGCAGTCATATCTACAGTGTGTAAGATAATAATACTCCAATACTACATCATTTATATCTACAGAGTGTGATTGTAATAATACCTTATAAATACATCAGGTCAATCTACAGTATGTGAGGTATAATCATAATAATACATCAGTCATATCTACAGTGTGAGGAAATTAATACGCCAATACTTTAGTCATTCTTACAGTGTGTGAGGTATAAACTCCAATATACTTTAGTCATATCCACAGTGTGTAGATAAGATTTTGTTTTTACAACTTCAGTGTTTTGTACTGACAGTAAGCATGTGCTCACCACCCTGCAAGTCCATACTCAAGTAATGGAATACCAAATAGCTTACACATCAAAATAGGAAAAAAGTTACCCTTATGGACCAGGCCCTTTTTTGTTTTTTCATTTATTTTTCAATCCCCACAATCAAAAATCTATACTTTTTTTTTTACACGTTAAAGAGCTCTTGATGGTGTGTGTTCTGTGTAACAACTTGCACTTCATAGTGAAGGTAATATTCTATCCTGGACGGGAAGGGGGAAAAAATTCCAAAATTTCAGTGAAATTTTGTTAAAAACGCATTTGTACGTTTCTGTGGGGTTGGAATACAGCATTTATGTGCGTCATAATGACATGTGTCTACCTTTATTTCTTGGGTCAGTGCTATACAGGGATATTAAAATTCTATAGGTTTTATAATGTGTTAATACTTTTACAAACTTCAAAAAATCGTGACAATTTTTTTTTTATTTTGCCATCTTCTGTGGTGCTATAACTTTATATACTTGTGTAGGAGCTGTGGGTGGTATCTTCTTTGCGTCTTTTGATGCAGTTTTTAGGACTGTGCTGCAACCATTTTGATCCGGTATAGATTTTTTAATATTTTTCAAAAAAGTTGCCATTTTGACTTTGGGCGCTATTTCCTTTAGGGTTAAAACACATGTGGAAAAACCTTATTATATTTGATAGATCGGGCATTTTCGGATGCTGGAACTAACAGTATGGAGTTATGGGGGGATTTTCATCCTCCTACATTCACAATGGCAATTAGCACATGGAAGAATGGGTTTAAATCCAGAATCTGGAAGACCCGAGGCTGTCATGGCAACCGGTCGCTGCTCCCCGATGACATACGATGCTAGCGTGAGCCCTCCCCATGCAGCCGGAACCCCACCGCGACATAATGGTCGTTGAAAGGGTAAAAGGAAACAACCACAAGAAAGAAAAGAAATGGCATTAGAGCATTTAATAGACATCCTAAATCAGAGTGTTAGAAGAACTGGGCGATCAGGGCTATAACGGCTCTAATAGTAAAATCATAGTGATAGGCCAATTATACTGCCAGGGAAAATAATCCCATGTAGATTTCTATAGCAGACAACAAGAGACCCATAACTGTACAACGAACACTGGACAATAAAAAAACCTCAAACAAAAGTAAAATTCTTTTCTCCATCCTCTAGTAAAAAAAAGTACTGAAATATAATAAATAATTCCAATAAAAAACAAAAAGTAGACATGAATATATAACCTCCATCTCATCCACTAAAATAGCAGCGGACACGGGTATAGAGACAAATACTATAATATAAAGTTATGTACAATCTGCACATATTTGGTATCTCCATAATCGTAGTGACCTGTAGAAGAAGGTGAAATGTTATTCAATATCACAATACTTAAAATACAACAACAAGGCTCAAGCATAGTTGTTTTCTCAATTCTCCCGCAGAAAGTGTTAATAAACATTATTCAATAAACCAAGATGAAACTGAGGCCTAGTTTCCATCCCAGCACATCCTGGAGAGGTGTGAGACCCCCGCCCTGACATTACCCTCACAAGTAGTAAACGATCTCAGTATTATGGTGCTCATGCTGCTCCCCCCGCCGGCTCTCAGTGCAGGTGTAATGGGGAAATTACACATAAGACAATGAGAAATATAAATCCCTTTCATTATGAATACGGTCTGACCAGTCACAACCCGACCGCAGGGGTTTGGTGCTTTGCAGGACTCTCCAACCTCTTACTGTATATAAGTGATGTTTTAGGCCTGAAAATCTTCAGATAGACACAACTCTGACTGCTCGTGTATTGTGAGGTGTGGATGTACAGGAGGGCTGCTGGAGGATATGTCCTGTCCTGGACGGCAGAAAGAAGATCATTCGTGACGTTCTAATCAACAAAGAAAGAAAGTATCTGGGAAAATAATGGAGATTTTATCTACTCAGCCTAAGATGGAGGAGACCAGAGTCTGTGCACTACTGCGATTTTCCTGAACCGGTGTGAGAACATGTCTGCAGTGCGAGGCTTCTTTCTGTAGAAAACTTCCCAGAGACACAGTAGTCCTCAGAACATATTTTTGGTTGATCCTGATGTTACCTGGAGAAAATAAAATGCTCACCACACAATGAGGCACTGAATACTATTGTCATAAGGATTCCAGCTGTATCTGTGTGTCCTCTGGGTGGCTGGAGATCACATGGGACATGAGGTGGAGATATTGGAATGGGCTCTGAGAAAGAAGGAGAAGCTGAGATCTGCTGGTGAGAAATGAACTTGGATAAAATGGAAGCAGAAAAGGAAAAAAAATCCAGAATCTCACAAGATCATGGGGTAGAAGAGAGAAAGAAATTATCTGGACTCACTCTGAGAAAGTCAACTAGCTGTTTACTGATCTGAGAAGAAGCTGGTATGATTGGAAGTAGAGTTCGAGTGAGATCTCAGACAAAGGATGGGTGTACACTTCAGGCTCTGACATGAATCAGACAGGTGGAGTACAACAAGGATTGACTGAGCAAGAAAATTCATCAATTTGAGGAGTCATGTGAATCACAGATCCATTAACCTTATTACGAGAAGATTTATTCAAAGTTGATGTCAGTGATCGGGAGCTGTGAGTCATTGGAGATGTAAGAGTAAGCTCAAGAGTCTGGATTATGTGTAGTCACAGATATATACAGGACTGCTGCGCTTTGTGGAGGATCTGATAAATCTGAAAAAGTAGGAGCGCAAGTTCCCAGTTGATGGAGAAATCTGAGGTATTACTGGAATAGACTACGGCTCATGTATAACACATTAATACAGAGTCTTAGATCTGCTTCTTTAAGCAACGTCACCAGAACAGACTCTGTGGACCCAGAGGGTTTGAGTCCTGTCAGGTGTTACCAGCCCCTGCAGCTTCTCCTCTGGAGACATTACTGGGAGGGGGATGTGGTTCAGGCGGGAGAAATGGAATCATTGGAGTGGCCGGGGAACTGTGGAGAGGAAACGCTGGTACGGCATTTATTGGTTTTAATGAGAATACCTGGTGGTTTATGTTAAATAGCCTTGGTGTGCTTTCATAACAATATATTTAAACAAGTCTGGAATCAGAGTCTCCTGTGAAGGTTGTTGGGATCTATCGGATATGAGGCCGGGCGTCTGTCCTTCTATCACCTGGTGAACCCATCGAACATACCACCCTTCCACCCTCCTTCACGAGCCGCTCTATGCGCGCCTCCCCTGTATGTTGACAATTGTATCCTCACATCCTAAAATATTTAGCAAAATTGTGGCTGTAATATGTAAAATGAATCTGGCCTTCTAAGATCCTCTCATGCTATTTCTTGCTGTCATTACAAATATATGATTATTAACATTTTTTTTGTGCCAAAACTCAGTTATTTCCTCCATAGATGTAGATAAAAGTGATTAGTATTCCTGTTTTTTCTCACTTGTAAACTTTATTAAGGGTGCTGATGTTTATGTGATTACTTTTGCCCTGTGATCGAAATGTTTTTTCTCCTCAACGAGGAGAAAGATATAAAATGGTCTATTGTTTGTCTGTTTAGATTTATATCCTTTTCGATGGTCCCTAATAATGGTTATTTTAACAAATGAAATAACAGTATTAAACAATAAAAAGTTTAAAAGCACAATTTATTTTTTCATGTGTCTGACGGATGGATTCCACTTCTTAGAATTACCGTATATACTCGAGTATAAAACCAACCCGAGTATAAGCCGAGAGTCCCTTATTTCAACACAAAAAACTGGGAAACCCTTAAAAGACTTAGTATAAGCCAGAGGGTGGGGAATGCATGGTTACAGCCGCCCAGTATATAGTCTGCAAGCCCCTGTAGCATACAGCCCTGCCAACCCCTGTAGCATAAAGCCTGCCACCTCTGTAGCCACCTGCCTTAGCAATACAGCTCTGCCCAGCCCCCTGTAGCAAGCAGCACTGCCACCCTGTAGCCAATACAGCCCCCGGTACATGCGCCAGCCCACACTGTAGATACAGTCGCCAGCCCCTGTAGTAAGGAAAAAAATAACCTGTACTCTCTTTCCAACGTCCCCTGTAGGTCCTTTCTGTCAACTGTCTCAGACAAGAAGGACTACGGGTACATCAGAAATGGTTGAGTTTTGTCCTTTATGTTTTTAGTGACTACGGGTAAGCGCAGTTAGGGTTTTGAGCACAAGTTTTGTGCTGAAAAACTAGGCTTATACTCGAGTTATAAGGTAGTGTTCTATGGTAATAGATAACAAACAAAAAAATATTTTCATACTCATTTCTTCATCTGTCCCTCCTTGTAGAAGAAGTGATGAAAGGGGGATGAGGCTAAATCAGAACACACAAGGTTTATTTATTGTCAGTTACCATGGATACACATAGATCTACCTGTGAGCTGCATGCACAGAAAGATAGGAAAAGGTCATCAAAACCCAGGAAAGTGTTTCATCATTCTCATGGGATATGTACTGGTATAATAACAGGGATTTTGTTGAGAATGCAGTCATGGACAGTGTAGACCCCCGTTTCTGTAGAGGGTTTCTCCACCATACTGCCTTCTGCTCTGAGTGATGGCTGTGGCAATAAGGAGACTTTTACAGCTGTCACTAGAGCAGGAAGGGGGGTTGTGTGGGAAGTCACTGACAAGAGCTGAGGGCACTTCATGAAGGATCACATTGGGGGGGCTGCTGCCTACTATGTTACTATGTGATTTAAATGTTAAAAAAACATGGATACAGATAGAGAGCAAGCATCCCCACAGTCTCCATAAGTGTTAGATTATGGGCATCAAGTCTTGAGCAAGCCGTTGCATGGCTCTTTACTATGTACATCCAATGTCAGGACATAGCAGAAAAAAGGAGACAACTGAGGACGGCGCCTCGGGTGTGATAACGTCTGGTGTTCCAGCTGTATCGTAGGGAAAATTAGAGGTGCTCACCTGGTGAATTCTTGATTAGTAGGCTCATAGAACGCTAGACAAGCATGGGAGATAGTAATATAGACAATGTGGGTCCAATCTGCTAGCTGTATTTGTAGGGGGTGTCACTGTCTGTGCAGCTCCCACAGCTCAAAATCCAGGGACAACACTGGGGTCCAGTAAATGGCATAAGACAAAGTGGACAAAAGGCAAAGAGCTGTCGTGGGGCGCTGACAGTACACTTCCCAGAAAATTCCATCTTTTTTTTTTTTTCCCAAACATCAGGCGACAAATGAGCAGGATAATACACATTGACAGGTCTTATATACTAATACATAGAAAACAAATGACTTGTGGAACTTCGGCTCATATTAGGTTAGGTGCGCATGTTCAGAGATGGAAGTTTCACTCTGAAACGCTGGTTACGTGTAAGCATTTGTTTTCTATGTATTAGTATATAAGACGGTCAATGTGTATTATCTGCTCATTCTTGGTTATGCAGCAAAAAACGGATACGAAGGGAGACACCGTTTTATGCCCTCCCTGCTCCCTCGACCCTGGTTCTGTAAATATCCTGATTTGAAATTCCACACAGTCCCACATTATTAAAAAATGTTTACTTTCGGGAGAGTAAAATTGTATTATTAATGCAATTTATCATCTCATTTTTTATTCAAATATCCCTTTATACCCTGATGAATACTAGATGCGCTCCCGCTGTGCCCTGAACGGCGCCATTACAGAGAAATTGCAGGTTTTAAAAATAATGCTCATTGCCTTCTGAGCCGCGCCATGGGCCGTACAGCAGGTTATGACCCTATATGCATTGCCATATTTGAGAGAAATTTCTAATAAACTGGGTCTGCATTTCTGTTCTAACCCTTGTTGAAAATTTAAAAATAGGGGGGGTTAAATAGCTTTTTTGGAAAATAAATATTTTTTTCTTTTGTTGTATAATTCTGCAAAAAGGTGAGAATGAAAATGATCATATTAGAGATGGAGCGAACATACTCGTCCGAAGCTTGATGCTCGTTCGTAGCTTAGCGTACTCGAAACTGCTCGTTGCTCGGACAATACTTCGCCCCCAAAATGGCATCCTCCCCCGCCTTTTGCTTTTGGGGCGCCAGAAAAGAGCGCCAATCACAAGCCAAGAGACTCTGCACCCACCCAGCATGACGTGTACCCTTACACGATCGATACAGTTTTTTGGCTTCCAGATCAGGTGACCTGGGATAGACCTAGCTGCTCGGTCAGGGAAAGCGTTCGGTGTTCTATTAGAATAGTTTAAGGCAGCATGATTCTAACAAGAACCCCAAACGCCCTTCGTGGGTAACAATAAGTTATTTTAGTCTTTTTTGGTTGCTTGTGGCTTGGGACTTGCTGGCTATTAGTAGTGACGCTAGTACCATATGTGGAGGAATTGCAGGAGACTTGTTGTAGCTCTTAGTGACACACATATCCACCTCAATACAATAACAATAGCCTTATATTTTCTTTTTGTTTGGTTGCTTGTGGCCGGGCATGACTGCATTAGTAGTGCATGATACCGATATGGTAGTAATTTGCAACGGAGGATTGTGTTTAGCTCTTAGTGCACAAATCCACCTCAATACAATACACATAGCGTTATATTGTTCCTTTTTTTTTGTTTGCTTGTGGCTGGGCTTGCTGGCATTAGTAGTGCATAGTTATCATATTGTTAGGAATTTGCGGGAGACTGCGACGGTTGGTTAGGCTTTTTAGTGACACATACATATCCACCTCAAACACCGAAGTGTGCAATTTATTAGGGGGTTGATTTGAATTACGTCCGAGTACGGTGCTGATTTATTTTTTTTACCGTTATTTCTTTTTAAACTAACACATTAATCTGCAAAGCAGTGTGTTGAGTGTGGGCTAGAAAAAGTAGCCATAGTGAGAACCCAACACGTTATTAGGGCCTACAATAGCGGTATATTTCCTTTTTTTTTTGGTTTGGCCTTGTGGCTGGGCTTGCTGGCATTAGTAGTGCAGCTAGTACCATATTGTGAGGCAATTTGCAGGGGGACACTTGCGACCGTTGTGTTTAGGCTTTAGATGACACAACATATCAACCTCAAACACCGAAGTGGGACAATTTATTAGGGGTTTGATTTGAATTAGCGCCGAGAGTCTGCTGATATATTTTTTTTTTACGTTTATTTCTTTTTAAGAACTCACAGTAATCTCCAGCATTGGCTTTGAGTGTGGGCTAGAAAATAGCCATAGGGAGAACCCAACGGCGTATTTAGGCCTACAATAGCGTTATATTTTCCTTTTTTTCTAGTTGCTTGTGGACTGGGCTTGCTGGCATTTAGTAGTGCGCGCTAGTACCATAGGTGAGGATTTGCAGTGAGACTTCGACCGCTTGGTGTTTACTCTTATTGACCACATATCCACCTCAAACACCGAAGGGGACATTTTATTAGGGGTTTGATTGAATTACGCCCAGTCTGCTGCTTTATTTTTTTTTTTACGTTATTTCTCTTATACACTCAAAAGTCATCTGGCACAGCACAAAAATCAGTGTCGTTGTGTGCTGTCAGTGTAGGTTAAAACTAGCCATAGCAATAGGAGATAGCTCGTTTTGTTTAAAAAAATCACACAAAAAAAACACACAAAAAAAATTTGAAGTTACACTTTAATTTTGAAAATGTTTAAACAACGAGGGCTGGGTAGAGGACCACGGGGCGTGGGACTGGGCTTCCAACTAACTACGCAGGGGTCCTGGGGCGGGGTGAGACACCACTGTGATGGAGGGAAGCAGGGGAACGCCGCAGAGCACTCCCTAAGTTAATCCATGATCCAGTTACTGGACTCGTCGTGGAGAGTACTGTGAGGCCGCCAGAACAGGTGCGAAAGGTGATGTCGTGGATGCGGACAATCTTCTATGCCAATTTTGTCCACCAGTCAGTCGTCACGCAGTCCACCCATGTAACCGAAATCGCCACTCCTCCCAGCTATCCTGCACCTCAGCCTCTCCCCCCCAGTCTGCCCCATCCCAGGAATTTGGCATTGAACGGCATACTCTGAGGAACTGTTGACCTTCCCACAGTCACAAACACTTTCCGGTTGCTGTGAGCAATTTTCTCCGATGCCCAGGTTTTCCATCCACCAGTCGCCAGTCTGTGGGTTGATGTGACATTATTGACGTGGTCGTAAAAGAAGTGTGTAAAGAGGTGTCGGACGATGAGGAGACACGGGTTGTACAGACAGTGGTGAAGATTGTGTGGTCAGGGCAGGAGAGGGGAGGGGGCAGACATGAAGGGTGAGGTGAGGATGATGACGGGGGTGACAGACCCAGCTGGTTGATAGGCCGGGTGAACACAGTGCTTCTGAGACGGAGGCGAGTCCTATAGCAAAAGAGTTGGAAGATGCAGTGGGTTGGGCTAGACGGAGAGCAAGGGCCAGAGCTGGTGGCGATCAGCCGCCAAAGTTGCCCGTATCAAGCCCCGTGGCGAGGGCTAGATTTCAGAAAGTCTGGATCTTTAAAGAAAACACTGATGACCGAAGGACTGTTGGTGTGCAAACCTTGGCCAAACCAGGATCAGCAGGGGTTTCCACATACTACTTAACTACCACCATATGCGCGGCATATGAAATGCTGAAACACCCCCTCAATGGCACCAAGCCCCGTCAGCTCCGGCCGGGCAACACCACTGCTCCCTTCCCCTGTTTCATCTGCTATCAGCCCCTCTGCCAAGACACGCCCAAACACCTCCCGTGCGAAAACCCCAATCTTCGCCTCCACGATCCTCCACAGATCCACCAGCGTTCAAGCTCTAGCGCAAAAGGAAGTATAGCGCAACCACACCCACACGCCCAAGCCTCAACGTCCCATCTCCAGTGCTTAGCCTGGAGATGCTGCATCCTAAGGCTGGAGAGGACCGAGGCCGTTCGATAAACCTCATGGCGGTGGCTGCCCTCGGTAATTCGGTCCCCAGCAGGCCACTACTTTTCCCGATGTGCGTCCCAGCCTGCACAAGAGTTGTCAGAGAACTCTCCGTGTCCCTACCAACGACCGTTTCTGACAAGGTCCACCTGACCCGGACAACGTGACGAGTGCTGCCGGGGCAGGGCCACTTATATGCGCTGACGGCACATTTGGTTAACTTGGTGGAGGTTGGGACGAGTCTGACCCTGGGGCGCTATATACTGCCGACGCCGAGGATTGAGGGGCATACCTCGGTCCAGGTCTCAAAGGCCTACTATGCCTCCTCCTCACCTCCTCCTACGAATTACATTCCGTGACGGGCATGGCGCCATCAGTCATATTTTTACCCGTCTTCTACAGTGTGTGAGGTAATAATACTCGAATATACATCAGTCATATCGACAGTATGTGAGGTAATAATACTCCAATATACATCAGTCATATCTACAGTGTGTGAGGTAATAATACTCTAATATACATCAGTCATATCTACAGTGTGTGAGTTAATAATACTCCAAAATACATCAGTCATATCTACATTATATGAGGTAATAATACTCCAATATACATCAGTTATATCTACAGTTGTAAGGTAATAATACTCCAATATACATCAGTCATATCTACAGTGTGTGAGGTAATAATACTCCAATATACATCAGTCATATCTAAAGTATGTGAGGTAATAATACTCTAATATACTTCTGCCATAACTACAGTGTGTGAGGCAATAATACTCCAATATACATCAGTCATATCTACAGTAAGTGAGGTAATAATACTCCAATATACAGCAGTCATATCTACAGTGTGTAAGATAATAATACTCCAATATACATCATTTATATCTACAGAGTGTGATGTAATAATACTCCTATATATACATCAGTCATATCTACAGTATGTGAGGTAATAATACTCCTATATACATCAGTCATATCTACAGTGTGAGGAAATAATACTCCAATATACTTTAGTCATATCTACAGTGTGTGAGGTAATAATACTCCAATATACTTTAGTCATATCCACAGTGTGTAGATAAGATTTTGTTTTTACAACTTTCCGTGTACTGACCAAGTAAGCTGTGCTCACCACCTGCAAGTCCTACTCACGTAATGAATACCAAACTAGCTTTACACATCAAAAAGGGGGCATTGTGTTTTTGAAAGCCCTTGTTGAGAATACCCCTTTAAGTCCCAGGCTGCAATGATCAGCTGTAAGGTGTCTGTAATGATGCTTTATTGACAATCCTTGGTCCCATTACAGCAAAAAATGTTCAAACTCTGATTGTCACTGGGGCCAAATTTATTTTTTGGCTGGATCTACAATTGTAAAATATACAGTTTCGACTTGCATACAAATTCAACTTAAGAACAAACCTCCGGACCCTATCTTGTACGTAACCCGGGGACTGCCTGTATATCAAAACCACAAAAGAACAATGTTTGTATTATTTGTGTTCTTTTTGTGTTAATTTTATGATTTAAGGAAAACCTCAATTAAAACTATACATTGAAAAAGCTTTTTTCATTTTTTGTAATGTTATCTTCAAATAAAATTACGAAGAGTGGGAATTCCGTTCCCCCCGATTACGTGGCCATTAACACCCGTGCAGATCACGAGCAACAATCACTCCGGCTTGAGATTACTGAGGCACATAGGAAAACGCACGATTCCAGCTTCCAAATGATTGCACGATGCAAAAGTAAAATGCAAGGCTTTATTCCATCACATAAATAAAAAAGATACAGGGGATACAGCAAGCAAGTAGTCTACCTGGCTACATCCCTGGCAGGCCCCTGGTACCAAGGGGCCCAAAGAGTGCCAAGAGTGCCAAGAAAATATTCCCCACACCATGACACCACCACCACCAGCCTGACCCGCTGATACAAGGCAGGATGGATCCATGCTTTCATGTTGTTGACGCCAAATTCTGACCCTACCATCCGAATGTCGCAGCAGAAATCGAGACTCATCAAACCAGGCAACGTTTTTCCAATCTTCTACTGTCCAATTTCGATAAGCTTGTGCAAATTGTAGCCTCAGTTTCCTGTTCTTAGCTGAAAGGAGTGGCACCCGGTGTGGTCTTCTGCTGCTGTAGCCCATCTGCCTCAAAGTTCGACGTATTGTGCGTTCAGAGATGCTCTTCTGCCTACCTTGGTTGTAACGGGGGGCGATTTGAGTCACTGTTGCCTTTCTATCAGCTCGAACCAGTCTGCCCATTCTCCTCTGACCTCTGGCATCAACAAGGCATTTCCGCCCACAGAACTGCCGCTCACTGGATTTTTTTTCTTTTTTCGGACCATTCTCTGTAAACCCTAGAGATGGTTGTGCGTGAAAATCCCAGTAGATCAGCAGTTTCTGAAATACTCAGACCAGCCCTTCTGGCACCAACAACCATGCCATGTTCAAAGGCACTCAAATCACCTTTCTTCCCCATACTGATGCTCGGTGTGAACTGCAGGAGATTGTCTTGACCATGTCTACATGCCTAAATGCACTGAGTTGCCGCCATGTGATTGGCTGATTAGAAATTAAGTGTTAACGAGCAGTTGGACAGGTGTACCTAATAAAGTGGCCGGTGAGTGTACATCAGTCATATCTACAGTGTGTAAGGCAATAATACTCTAATATACATCAGTCATATCTACAGTGTGTGAGGCAATAATACTCTAATATACATCAGTCATATCTACAGTGTGTGAGGTAATAATACTCCAATATACATCAGTCATATCTACAGTGTGTGAGGTAATAATACTCCAATATACATCAGTCATATCTACAGCATGTGAGGTAATAGTACTCCAATATACATCAGTCATATCTACAGCATGTGAGGTAATAGTACTCCAATATGCATCAGCTATATCTACAGTATGTGAGGTAATAATACTCCAATATACATCAGCTATATCTACAGTATGTGAGGTAATAATACTCCAATATACATCATCCATATCTGCAGTATGTGAGGTAATAATACTCCAATATACATCAGTCATATCTACAGTGTGAGGTAATAATACTCCAATATACTTTAGTCATATCTACAGTGTGTGAGGTAATAATACTCCAATATACATCAGCCATACCTACAGTGTGTGAGGTGATAATACTCCAATATACTTTAGTCATATCCACAGTGTGTAGATATGATTTTGTTTTTACAACTTTCCGTGTATTGACCAAGTAAGCTGTGCTCACCACCTGCAAGTCCTACTCACGTAATGAATACCAAACTAGCTTTACACATCAAAAATAGAAAAAAGTTTAACCCTTTATGGACCAGGCCCTTTTTTGTTTTTTTCATTTTTATTTTTCACTCCCCACAATCAATAATCTATAACTTTTTTTTTTTTACACGTAAAGAGCTGTGTGATGGTTTGTTTTCTGTGTAACAAATTGCACTTCATAGTGACGGTATTTATTATTCTATGCTGTGTACTGGGAAGGGGGAAAAAAATTCAAAATTCAGTAAAATTTGTTAAAAAACGCATTTGCTGCGTTTTTTTGTGGGGTTGGAATTTACAGCATTCAATGTGCGTCATAAATGACATGTCTACTTTATTCTTTGGGTCAGTGCTATCACAGGGATATAACATTTCTATAGGTTTTATAATGTTTTCATACTTTTACAAAACTTAAAAACTCGTGTGGAATTTTTTTTTATTTTGCTATCTTCTGGTGCTAATAACTTTTATATACTTTGGTGTACGGAGCTGTGGGTGGTATCTTTCTTTGCGTCTTTTGATGAAGTTTTCAATGCCTGGTGCTAATAACTTTTATATACTTTGGTGTACGGAGCTGTGGGTGGTATCTTTCTTTGCGTCTTTTGATGCAGTTTTTAGGACTGTGCAACCTTTTGATCACTTTTTATAGATTTTTTAATATTTTTCAAAAAAGTGCCATTTTTGACTTTGGGCGCTATTTTCCTTTACGGGGTTAAACACAGTGGAAAAAACCTTATTATATTTTGATAGATCGGGCATTTTCGGATGCGGCACTACAGTATGGCAGTTTATGGGGATTTTCATCCTCATACATCACAATGTGCAATTAGCACATAGTAATGAATGGGTTAAATCCAGAAATCTGGAAGACCCGAGGCTGTCATGGCAACCGGTCGCTGCTCCCCGATGACATCACGATGCTAGCCCGTGAGCCCTCCCCATGCAGCCGAAACCCACCAGCGACATAATGGTCGTGAAAGGGTAAAAGGAACAACCACAAGAAGAAAAGAAATGGCACTTATAGCATTAATAGACATCTAAATTCAGAGTGTAGAAGAACTGGGGGGATCAGGGCTATAACGGCTCTAATATTAATAATCCATAGTGATAGGCCATATTATACTGCAGGGAAAATAATCCCATTTTTAGATTTCTATAGCAGGACAGAGACCCATAACTTGTACAACGAACACTGGAAAATAAAAACCTCAAACAAAGTAAAATCTTTTCTTCCATCTCTAGTAAAAAAAAGTACTGAAATATAATAAATAATTCCAATAAAACAAAAAGTAGAATGAATATAAACTCCATCTCATCCACTAAAATAGGCAGCGACACGGGTATAGAGACCAAATAATATAAAGTTATGTACAATCTGCACATATTTGGTATCTCCATAATCGAAATAATCCCATATTTAGATTTCTATAGCAGGACAGAGACCCATAACATGAACAATGAACACTGGAAAATAAAAACCTCCAACAAAGTAAAATCTTTTCTTCCATCTCTAGTAAAAAAAAGTATTGAAATATAATAAATAATTCCAATAAAACAATAAGTAGAATGAATATAAACTCCATCTCATACACTAAAATAGGCAGCGACACGGGTATAGAGACCAAGTAATATAAAGTTATGTACAATCTGCACATATTTGGTATCTCCATAATCGTAGTGACCTGTAGAAGAAGGTGAAATGTTATTCAATATCACAATACTTAAAATAGACTCGGCTCATGATAACATCATTATATCACAGAGTCTTAGATCTGCTTCTTATACAGCAACGTCACAGAACAGACCTGATGGACCCGAGAGGTTTGAGTCCTGTCAGGTGTTCAGCTCCTGCAGCTTCTCCTCTGGGAGACATTACTGGGAGGTGGATGTGAGTCAGGCGGAGAAATGGATCATTGGAGTGGCCGGGGAAAGTCTGGAGAGGAAAGCGGCTGGTACCGAGTCATTTATTGGTTTTAATGAGAAATCCTGGGGTTTGATGGTTATTAATAGCCTTGGTGTGCTTCATAACAATATATTTACAAGTCTGGAATCAGAGTCTCCTGTGAAGGTTGTTGGGATCTATCTGGACTATGAGGCCGGGCGTCTGTCCTTCTATCAGCTGTGTGACCCCATCAGACACTTACACACCTTCACCGCCTCCTTCACCGAGCCGCTCTATGCCGCCCTCTGTATGTATGACAATTGTATCCTCACAATCTTAAAATAATTTAGCAAAATTGTGGCTGTAATATGTTAAAATGAATCTCTGCCTTCTAAGATCCTCTCATTTCTATTTCTGTGCTGATTCATTACTGAATATATATTAATTAACATTTTTTTGGTGCCAAAACTTCAGATTTCCTCCATAGATGTAGAAATAAGTGATAGATATTACTGTTCTTCTCACTTGTACTTTATTAATTTGCTGTTGATGTCTTATGTGATTACTGTTGCATTGTGATCAGAAATAGTTATCTTCTACTAACGAGGAATAGATAAAAATGTCTATTGTTTGTTCTTCTCACTTGTACTTTATTAATTTGCTGTTGATGTCTTATGTGATTACTGTTGCCTTGTGATCAGAAATAGTTTTCTTCTACTAACGAGGAATAGATAAAAATGTCTATTGTTTGTCTGTTTAGATTTATATCCTTTCTATGGTCCCATAATAATGGTTTTAACAAGATGAAATAAACAGTTAAACAATAAAAAGTTTTAAAGCCCAATTTATTTTTTCCATGTGTCTGACTGATGGATTCACTTTCTTAGAATTATGTGTCTCTATGGTATCAGACAACAAACAAAAAAATCTTTATCCTACTCCATATTCTTCCATCTGTCCCTCCTTGTAGAAGAAGGTGAAAGGAGGGATGACGGCTAAATCAGAACACACAAGGTTTATTTATTGTCAGTTACCATGGATACACATCAGCTGTTCTCCTGTGAAGGTTGTTGGATCTATCTGAGCGATATGAGGGCCGGGCGTTGGGCCTTCTATCAACGTGTGTGACCCATTCAGCACACTACACACCTCACCGCCTCCTCACCGGAGGCTCTATGCCGCCCTCTGTAGTGGTATGACATATGTATCCTCAACCAATCTTAAAAATATTCAGGCAAATTGGGCTTTGTTGAATATGTATAAATGGAGTATGCTCTTCTAAGCATCCTCCATTTCTATTCTGTGCTAATTCATTACTGATTAGTAATGGGGCACATGTTTTTTTGGTGCCAAAGCTCGATTTTCTCCATAGATGTTAGAAATAAGTGATAGTATATTCTATTCTTCTCACTTGACTTTATTTGAAGTTTGCTGTTGAGTCTATGTGATTCTACGTTGCCTGTGTGAGTCAGAAAAGTTTTCTTCTACTAACGAGGTAAAGATAACCAATGTCATTGTTAGATTATATCTTTCTATGGTCCATAATAAATTGTTTTAACAAGAGAAATAAAACAGTTAAAACAATAAAAAGTTTTAAAGCACAATTTATTTTTCCATGTGTTGACTGAGGATTGCACTTTCTTAGAATGATGTGTCTTCTATGGGAACAGCAACAAACAAAAAAAATCTTTTCACTACTCCATATTCTTCATCTGTCCCCTCCTTGTAGAAGAGTGAGAAAGGAGGATGAAGGCTAAATCAGAAAACACAAGTTTATATTGTCAGTTACCATGGATACACATAAATCTACTGTGAGCTGCATGGCACAGAAAGATATGGAAAAGGCATCAAAACCAGGAAAGTGTTTCCTCACTTCTCATGGGATATGTACTGGGATAATAACAGGGATTTTGTTGAGAATGCAGTCATGGACAGTGTAGACCCCTTGCCTCTGCAGAGGGTTTCTCCACCATTACTGCCTTTGCTCGAGTGATGGCTGTGGCCAATAAGGAGACTTTTACAGCTGTCACTTCAGAGCAGGAAGGGGGGTTTGTGTGGGAAGTCACTGACAGAGCTGAGGGCACTTCATGAAGGATCACCATTGGGCGGGCTGCTGCCTACTATGTTACTATGTGAGTTAAATGTTAAAAAAACACGGGATACAGATAGAGAGTGGCATCCCCACGTCCTCCATAAGTGTTAGATTATGGGTATCCAATCTTGAGCAAGCCGTTGCAAGGTCTTTACTATGTTACAGTCCAAAGGTAAGACATAGCAGCAAAAAGGAGACAACAGAGGACGGGCCTCGTGAGTGATAACGTATGGTGTTTCCAGCTGTATCGTAGGGAGAATTAGAGGTGCCTTACCTGGTGAATTCTTGATTAGTAGGCTCATAGAACCCGCTAGACAGCATTGGAGAGCAGTAATATAACAATGTGGGTCCAATCTGCTAGCTGTATTTGTAGGGGGTGTCACTGTCTGTGCAGCTCCCACAGCTCAAAATCGGAGGACACCAGGGGGTCCAGTCAATGGCATAAACAAGTGGAAAAAGGCAAGAGCTGTGTGGGGCGCTGACCCAGAAATTAACATACTCCATAGTAAAAAAATATGATACTTTGCTATTTATTATTGATTTATCAAGAAAAAAATGAAGGACATGCTTAAATAAATGGTCCATGTGACGCATTTCGGGACCGACCTCTTCTTCAAACATAGAACGATGACGGACAGGATAATACACATTGACAGTCTTATATACTAATACATAGAAAACAAATGACTTGTGGAACTTCCGGCTCATATTAGGTAGGTGCGCATGTTCAGAGATGAAGTTTCACTCTGAAACGCTGTGTACGTGTAAGTCATTTGTTTCTATGTATTTAGTATATAAGACGGTCAATGTGTATTATCTGCTCATTTGGTTGTATGCAGCAACAAAAATGGATACGAAGGGAGACACCGTTTTATGCCCTCCCTGCCTCTCGATCCTGGTTCTGTAAACATCCCTGATTTGGAATTTCCACACAGTCCACATTATTAAAAAATGTTACTTTCGGGAGGTAAATTGTATTAATTGCATTGGAAATTTGATTTGGGGGCGCAATTTATCATCATCATTTTTTATTCAAAATATCCCTTATTATACCCTGATGAATACTAGATGCGCTCACTGCTGTGCCCAGAAACGGCCCCCCCATTACAGAGAAATTGCGGTTTTTAAAAATAATGCTCATTGCCTTCTGAGCGCGCCATGGGCCGTACAGCAGGTTATGACCCTATATGCATTGCCATATTTGAGAGAAATTTTCTAATAAAATGGGTCTGCATTTCTGTTCTAACCCTTGTGAAAATAAAATGTAGGGGTTAAAATAGCTTTTTTGGAAAATAAATATTTTTTCTTTTTGTTGTATAATCTGCAAAAAGGTGAAAGGATGTCATATTACCCCATTTACTAATTGCATGGGGGGGGATCAGTTTGAAAAAATGGGGTCAGTGCTGCTGATTATCCCAGGGGGCTTTCCAAAGCCCCACCCCGCAAAATCTGGTTTTAAAAGTCCAAACATGTCTCTGTCATGTTGAGGCCCCCCATGTGCCCCGACAGCAGTTTAAGGCCACAAATATACCGTATTATATCGTGTTAGTATAAATCCGAGTTTCAAAAAAATGTGCTGAAAAACGCCCCATGGCTTATATACAGTCAGGTCAGTCAAAATTACTTAAAAAAAATAACTTAGTATACTCACCCCCGTGGCCCGATGCGCAGCGCTCGCCCACGATGTCCACGCGGTGTCTTAAGGCATGCGGTTCGGTCTTGTTGTCGTCGCAGGGCGCACGCCATTGTTTTCCCCGGGGCGCGCTAGCATGGACGTCAGCGCGGTGACGTCATAAGGCGCCGGCCCGGCGAGAGACGAGCAATGGCAGCGCCCACGAGAAGAAGAAAGAAGGAGACGGAGCAGAAGGAGCGCTGAAGACAAGCGGCGCGTTGACATCGGGTGGAGCAGCGCTGCAATTGGGGCACCGCGAGGGGAGTATATAACGTTAATTTTATTTTACTGGGTGGTGTATACTACAAGGGGGGCGGTTGTATACTGATGGCGAGCTGCAGGCTGGGCGGAGTCGATGGCTGTGGACCAATAAGGAGACGTTTACCAGTGTCACTCAGAGCAGGAAGGGGGGTTGTGTGGGAAGTCACTGACAAGAGCTGAGGGCACTTCATGAAGGAGCACATTGGGGGGCTGCTGCCTACTATGTTACTATGTGATGTTAAATGTTAAAAAAACCACTGGATACAGATAGAGAAGAATGCATCCCCACAGTCCTCCATAAGTGTTGATTTTGGGCATCAATCTTGAGGAAGCCGTTGCCATGGCTCTTTATATGTACATCAATGTCAGGACATAGCAGAAAAAGAGACAACAGAGGACGCGCCTCCGGTGATAACGTCTGTGTTTCCAGCTGTATCGTAGGGAGAATTAGAGGTGCTCACCTGGTTGAATTATCAGACAAGCATGGGGATCAGATACAGTCATAGTAGACACGTGGGTCCAATAGCTAGGTTGTATTTGTAGGGGGTGTCACTGTCTGTGCAGCTCCCACAGCTCAAAATCGGAGGAGACACCACTGGGGGTCCAGTAAATGGCTAAGACAAAGTGGACAAAAGGCAAGACTGTCGTGGGGCGCTGACAGTGCACTCCCCAGAAATTCACTACTCCAAATAGTAAAAAAAATTGATTACTTGTTATTTTATTATGATTTTATCAAAGAAAAAAATAAGGACATGCTAATATTAATGGTCCTCTGTGACGCATTTCGGGTACTCGACCCTTTCTCAAACATAGGACGAAAATGAGCAGGACTAATACACATTGACCGTCTTTATACTAATACATAGAAAACAAAGAATGTGGAACTCGGTCATATTAGGTAGGTGCGCATGTTCAGGAAGTGGAGTTTCACTCTGAAACGCTTGGTACGTGTAAGCATTGTTTTTATGTATTAGTTTATAAGAAGTCAATGTGTATTATTCCTGCTCATTGCTTGTATGCAGCAAAAATGGCATACGAAGGGAGACAGTTTATTTGCCCTCCCTGCTTCCCTGACCCTGGTCTCTGTAACTATCCCTGATTGAATTTTCCACACAGTCCCACATTATTAAAAATGTTTACTTTCGGGAGAGTAAAATTGATTTAATTGCATGCGAAATTTGATTTTGCGGCAGCATTATCATCCTCATTTTTTATTCAAATATCCTTATACACCGATGAAATACAATAGATGCGCCCACATGCTGTGCCCGAAACGGCACATTACAGAGAAATTGCAGTTTTTAAAAAATAATGCTAATGCCTTCTGAGCCGCGCCATGGGCCGACGCAGGTTAGACCCATATGCATGCTATTGTGAGAGAAATTTCTAATAAACTGGTCTGCATTTTCTGTTTAAACCGTTGTGAAAATGAAAAATGAGCTTTTTGGAAAAAATATTTTTTTTTGGTGATAAATTCTGCAAAAGGTGAATGATAATTTTTATACCCATTTATAAATTGCTTGGGGGGACAGTTGCAAATGGGGGTGAATGTTTGGGGTTTCCACTGTGCTGTTACTTCCCCCCCCCAGTGCTCCTACAAGCAGTTAGGCCCAAATAATACGGACATATTCAAGTTTTCAATTAGTGTAGTGTGTGAATTTTGGGGGTAAGTGAAAAGGAAAATCATCTAATGAAAACATGAAAAATTGTCCACCCAATTTTCTTGAAAATTTCTTGAAATTTTAAAATTTTACAATATTGTATTTTAACTATCGTGAAAAAACTAAAGGTTTTTTAACACATTTTCTATAAGTTTTTTGAATAGTGTAAGATGAGCAGTTTGAAAACTGCTGATTTTTTGGGAATTTGTGAAATTTAGGCTTACAAAGCCTTTCACAACTGCATTGGTCCCTAAAAAATGGCTTTGAAATTGTATTAAAATGAGGAAAATTGCAGTTTACTACAACCCTTCTACCACCTCATAAGATAAATGGATAGTGGGAAAAAGGAATTCCACATAAAGCAGGCATTGAAATGTTAATTAACTTAATTGTTTTACCACATTCACCTGTTTTCAAAATAAATGACTAATAAATATCACTAAACATTTTTTGCTAATCAAAAGGTCAATGTGCCATGAAAAACAATATCAAAAACACTTTTTAAATTAAGTTCTCCACAAGTATTATCATCGAAAGTGACACTGAAAACAATGTGTGGGATGATGTAAAAAGGTTTTAAGTTTTAAAAATAAAGTATACATTTACGATATCGCCACAACATAATGACCCCAAAATAATTTCACGTATCTTGTTGTTTTTGCTTAGATTTTTAAATGTATTCATTGTTAGACAACAAAAATAGTCCAAAAAATTAAGGGAAAAAACACATAAAGAAAACAAATGGCAACTTGTAGCATTAATAGACATCAAATTATCAGAGTGTAAAGAAGGGGAGGGGGGTGTTCAGGACTTACTGGCTCAAATTAATATCTATAGTGATGGTCCATATTATGAACTGCAGGAAGAAATAACTCCCATATTTAGTTTCAAGCGGCAGGAGGCCCATAACTTGCCACAATGAATACTGGAAATAAAAAACCTCCAGCAAAGTAAAATCTTTTCTTCACTTCTAGTAAAAAAAGTATTGAAATCATAAACAATAATTCCATAAAACACAGTAGAAGAATATAAACTCAATCTATCCATCTCATCAATAGGAGGAACTCACGGGGTATAGAGACCAAAAATATAAAGTTATGTACAATCTAGCACATATTTGGTATCTCCATAATGTAGTGAACTGTAGAAAGAAGGAATGTTCAAATGCAATCATAATACTGTAAAAACACAATAAAAGCGTGTAGGTTTAAAGTTTGTTCCCAATCTTCCAACAGGAAGGGTTAATTATAAGTAATTAATCAGCTAGAAAGTGAAACTCTCACCACACCCTGAAGAAGGTGTGAGGAGACCCCCGCCCGGAATTACCGCACAATAGTAACGCCTGCCAGGTCATTCAGGTGGCTGGATGCTTGCTCCCCCAGGCCTCTACAGTGCTGAATGGGGGTAAATACACATAAAGACAATGAGAATGTAAATACCTTTCATTAGAATAGGTATGGAACAGTCACACACACAGGACCACAAGGGTTGGTGCCAACCCCTCTGTCAGGAGCTCCGCCCTCTTACTGGTCAACAACGGACTACCATGGCATTAGCTCCTCTACGAGAGACCGACCCGACTCCGCTCTCCCCTGACGTTGAGGAACTTAAGTGGTAACAACCAGAAAGTTTTTATTTTAGTTCAACGATCTTCCAGGAGACCATGGATTTCGATTCTTTCCTATACGCTCACTGCTTGGAAGTTGATATATAAGTGATCTTGTAGTCGGCAGGAAAGGCAATAATTCCCAAAACAACGGGACAAAGGGAGATCCATAACTTGTAGGTGAGCACTATAAAAGAAAATCCTCCAACAAAATAAATCGTTTCCTTCCCAACTCTAATAAAAATCATATAAAAAATAAATAATCATTATCCATAAACAACGTAGTATAAATAAAACTTCAACTCATCTGCTAAAAAACAGACCCCAATAATGGGCAGATAGACCAATAATAAAGAAAAAACTCTGGTTCTTTAAATCTAAGTGGTTTAGTACGACAACATTATTTTATTGTCCAAATGGTCATAAAACCATAAAACCTGATACAATTGGGTATTCCATATCGCGTAGTGGACTGTAGAGAAGAGTAAAATGTTATTCAATGTTGTAATATGAGAACATAAAAACCAGACTAAATTGAAATTCTCAATTTGAAAATCATTCCTCACACAGAAAGGTAAATTATAATTATTAATTTAGGAAAAAGTGAAACCTGAGGCCTAGTTCCCATCCCGCACATCCCCTGAGAGGTTGTGAGACCCCAGGCCCTGACTATACCTCACAATAGTAACTCTCCATATCAGGTGCTGATGGCTGTCCCCAAGGCTCTCAGTGCAGGTGATGGGGGAAATACACATTACAAGACAATAGATGTAAATCCCTTTCATTACTAAGGTCGACAGTCACACCCAGGACCCAAGGGAGTTGGTGCCTTCTGCAGGACTCTCCGCCCTCTTACTGATATAAGATGATGTTTCAGTCCTGATCCTTCGATGAGACACAAACTTACTGTGCTGGTATGTGATGCGCTGGAATGTACAGGAGGCCGGCTGGGGATATTCCTGTCCCTGAATGCAGAAGAAAGCATCCGGGACTCCGTAATCACCTAAGAAAGGAATCTGATATAATGGAGAATTTAATCTACTCAGCCTAGATGGAGGAGCCAGAGTCTGTGCAACCGACTGCGATTCTCCTGAACCTGCTTGTAAGACCATTGTCTGCAGTGCAGGCCTTCTTCTGTGAGAAACCACTTACAGAGACAGAGTAAGTCCTCAGACATATGTTGAGGTTTATCCTGATGTGTAACTTGGGGAAAGGAGTGCCCCACACAGCAAGGAGGCCCTGGATATTGTCTATGAGATTCCACCGTATCTGTGTGGGTCCCTGCTGGTGGCTGGGAGACCACAAGGGACATGAGGTGGAGAGTATTGGATGGGCCTCTGAGAAGAAAAGCAGGAAGCTGAGTCTGTGTTGAGAAAAATGAATCTAAAAAAATGGAACAGGAAAGAATCGAATCTCACAGTCAGGGGGATAAGAAGAAGAAAATATACTGGACTCACTGAGAAAGCACTAATCTTTTACTGATCTGGAAGAAGAGCTGCTGATGCTAGAAAGGAGAGTCAGGGTGAGTCTCCAGACAGAAGTATCAAGTGGCAACCCCAAGTCTCTAAATGATTCAGGACAGATGGACAAACAAGGATGAGCTGGACCTAAGAACAATCATCAATTTTGAGGACAGTCATGTGATACACAGATCCATTGGCCTTCTTACAAGATGATTTACCAGAGGTGACATCAGTTGATAGGAGATGTGATGTCATCGGCGCTTGCTAAAAGCAAAGCTCAGAGTTCTGGATGATGTCATCGTGTCACAGATATTATACAGAGGACTGCTGCGCTGCTGAGATCGAAATAATATGAAAAGAAGAAAACAACAGTTCCCAGAGATGAAAATATGAGGTAGTACTGGGGATAAAGATTCGGCTCTGAAAAGATTTTTATTTCACAGGATCTTAGATCTGCTTCTTATACCCTTCTACATTACAGAACAGACCCGTGGCACCAAGAGGTTCAAGTCCTTAAGGTGTTCAGCTCCTGCAGCTTCTCCTCTGGAGACATTACGGGAGGGGGATGGGAGTCCGGCGAGCAATGGGCTCTTGGAGTGGCGGGGAAAGTCTGGAGAGGAAGGTGGGATGGTCCTATACTGAATCTTATAGTGGGATAATGAAGAAATCCTGGGTGTTAAATGATATAGTACACTTGGTTGTGGTCATAACATATTTTTTTGTTTTTTTTTTTTTTTTTTTTGTTTTTTTTTTTTTTTTTTTTTTTTTTTTTTTTTTTTTTTTCATTTACAAGTATGGAATCAGCGTCTCTGTGAAGGTTGTGGCATCTATCGGACTATGATGGCCGGCGTCTGTCATTCTATCAGCTGTGGGGAACCCCATCAGACACTTACACACCTTCACCGCTCCTCGGAGCCGTTTTTTTTTTTTTCTTATGCCGCTTTCTATGTGCTTAAGAATTCTGGGATCAGAATCTTAAAAAATAATGAACCATCAAGAAGCGGCTGTAAGGTGTAAATAGTAAGGTGTTTTTTGGTTCTTAATACTTTTCACTTTTGGACAAAAAATGATGTAATGAATTTATTACTAAATATATTTTTATCACAGTGTCTTCTCATGTGCCACTTCAGGAGGCAATGTGACAGCCGTCACTAGAGCAGATGGGAGGGGTTGGTGGGTGTAGGTCACAGTCAAGATCTGAGGGCACTTTATAAGGAATCACCATTGGGCCAGATGTAAAAGCTTCAGATGATGAAAAAATAGAGAAATTACCCCATAAAATTGTGGTTTACAAGGAAAAAGTATCTGAAACAAATTATAAAATGTCTCCGTGTGTAAAATCATGATGAGGTTTTCTGATTTTTTGTAATAAACCATACATTTTCACTAGTGGACATAAGATTCCAGATTTAGTGATGGTTGTATTAGGATTGGTGGTGTTATACTGATCAAATATATTTTGGTAAAAATGGTAATTTCTTAATTCTCGTTAGCTCTAATAAAATATTTCTATGAAATCTGATTGTGAAATTCTTTTTTTGTCAGTCTGCAAAATCGTAATAAATTTCTATACTTAGTGACCGGATATAGGCAATCCATGTCACTAACCACATTGGAAAGATGGAAAGATGATCAATTATTACTAATAATTCCAATATAACTACTAATAGTAGAAATTAATACTTTATCTTCATTTAAAATTCCTCGACATACTGGATCTCTATAATTGCTCCATTGTACAGGACTATAAATGTAGTATAACAGGCGGTCCCTACTGAGGACACTGACGTACAACAACCATAGTTACAGACAAGACCCTCTGAAATCTGGTGAAGCTTTTGAATGCTTTACTTACGTCCAGGCTGCAAGGATCAGCTGAAGTGGTTGTAATGAAGCTGTATGACAATCCTTGGTTCCATACAGCAAAAATTGTTCAAACTCTGATGTCATGGGGCCAAATTTCTTTTTTGCTGGATCTACAATTGTAAAATATATAGTTTCAACCTTGCATACAAATTCAACTTAAAAACCAAAACCTCCAGACCCTATCTGTGTACGTAACCCAGGGACTGCCTGTATATCAAAACCACAAAGAACAACGTTTGTATTACTTTGTTCTTTTGTGTAATTTTATGATTTAAGGAAAAAAACTCAATTAAAATATCATGAAAAAGTTTTTTTCATTTTTTGTAATATTATCTTCAAATAAATTACGAAGAGTGGGAAGGAATTTCCGTTCCCCCGATTACGTGGCCATAACACCCATGCAGATCACTCCGGCTGAGATTACTGAGGCAATAGGAAACGCACGATTCCAGCTTCCAAATGATGCACGATGCAAAAGTAAAATGCAAGCTTTATTCAATCAATTAAATAAACAAGACTCGTGACAGGGGATACAGCAGCAAGTAGTCTACCTGGCACATCCTGGCACTGAGTCTTTTTATGTATGGATTAAAGCCGTGCACTTACTTTTGCATGTGCAATATGTGGAAGCGGAATCAGTGCGTTTTCATATGCTGACAAATAAAAGCTAAAAATTATGTAAAAACAAAAATAAATAATTATTAACTAGCCTATGTGAATTCAAAAATTCTTACAGTAAGGCCTGGTCATACCTGGTCTCCAAATGAAGGGGACATACAAAGATGGCTGCACCTGGGGCAGTATATATACAATAAGGCTACATTCACCACTGCTGATGGGGGACGGATATTACGGTGGACATATATATATCTATATATATATATAGATTATATACGCCATGTATTGTTCTCCCCACGGCCAAAGGGACACTGCACCGAATATGCGCCTTATATCACTAGGGTGAGGGGCGGGGGAGAGCAGCGCTCGCCCTCTCCTTGCCAGCACTATTGTGCCAGCCTATTACGGTCAGCGGGCCCACAGTGTGGTGAATATGCCTAGGAAGCTTGCACATGATTGTATATGGAGGCGTATAACTATCAAAAACACTTCTATCGACAGTTCTAGAGCAATGCATCAGCATTTTACTCACACATAATGTATCTTGTAATCTTCCTCCTGTCAGAGGGACTTGGCTTTATATTTATAGTGAAGGGAATATCTCCATTATTTCTACAGAGATTTCTGTACATATTTCTTTTCTCATGATGAAACGTCGCTTCTATGTCATCTCTGGACACTTTTTCTTATTATCTTCTCCAAATCTTTTACCTCAGGATCCTATAATCTGCCCGTCTCTCTCATCTCACTCAGCGCTCATCTACCTCTCACTTCTCTCATTGGCCAGTTATTCCAGAAGGGGAAGGGAAGCAATGAGCCGACCTAACAAGATTGGCAGCTCTCCTAGCTAAGCTTGGTTGTCATGTGCTCCAAATACAATCTATGACACATTATACCAAGGCAAACAAAAGCACAAGCCAAGATGGTGATATACACATATAGGGGCACTCACCCACTCACACAGTAATGGTGGTTATCTGTCCATCCCTATCACACAGACCAGCACACAGCGGCTCATAAGACTCTGCAGTACAGAGCAGTAAAATGTCATAATCAGCCCATGTCTGCAGTAAGTGATCACAGGGCGATGCTATTATACAGTGTTGAGAGGTAAATGGAGCAGATTCATGAGGAGACACAGTGACTCAGGAATTCATGAGGGAACCTCATGTCATATATACGTATGTGAGGTAATAATACTCCAAGATACAATCAGTCATATCTACAGTGTTGAGGTAATACTACTCCAATATACATCAGTCCTATCTACAGTAAAATGGGCTGGAGGGTAGGTCACTAATGACTGCCAACCTATGTGTAAAAATGGGACGCAGAAAGGCGCTGGTCATCAGGGGTAAGAGGTTTTCCTTTTTTCAGAGAATTTAGGACCAACGGCGTTTCGCACTCCAACGAGTGCTCACCTCAGGTCTTAATACAATACACAAAAAATAAATTAATTTTTAAATATTTATGGTAAGTTAAAAGGAGAATGGCGCAGGCAGAGGCCGGTATACCAAAAGAATAAAAGAATAAAAACATAGGCTTAAAAAGTCAGATAAGTGGAGGAAATGCATACATTTGAGGGAAATAAATATTCATATGGCCTTCTCTAAGGTAATTGGTGATCACATGAAGTGGAGAGACAGATAATACATGATAAAAATAAAAATATCGACGAAGGATATTAGACGAAGGATATAGACAATAATCCTGCGAACAGACCTCTCCCCCTTTTCCCATCCTCTCAAAAAATTTAGTTTATTTTATTTTAGTTATTCCCTTGTCACTTATAGATATAATTTGTTTGTTTTTTCTTTTTTTCTTTATTTAGAGCAAGCCCTTTTTTTTTTTTTTTTTCTCTTATTTTATTTTATTCAAGACCTCACACCTATAAATGTCCGCAAAAAAGGGGAACCTAGATCACTTCTCCAGCACAACAAGCCTAGGTGAGTACCTCCAGACTCTATTTAGACATACATCACAACAGCACATAGACTATTGGCCCTCAGCTAAACACAACTCCAGGGCCCCTCATCTTTAAGCCATCGATGCATACTCTATGTCACAGGTCACGTATATTATGATTATGTTGTACTATATAAAATCCATGATTTTAACCAATTGGTTGTTTTTAGCCTATAGGTTTGTTCATTTATAGTATAGATGTATGGGGTATATATATGTATATATATATTATTTATCATGTATTATCCTGTCTCTTCATTCCAATTGTGATCACCAATTACCTTAGAGAAGGCCATAGGAATATTTATTTCCATCAAATGTATCATTTCCTAACTTATAGAACTTTAAAGCCTAGTTTTATTCTTTTATCTTTTTTTGGATTACCGAGCCCGCAGGCCATGCTCCTTTTTAACTTACCATAATATTAAAAAAAAAAAAAAAAAAAAAAAAAATAATTATTTTTGTATTGTATTTAGACTGAGGAAGCACTCGTTGGAGTGTGCGAAAGCGTTGTCCTAAATATCCTGAATAAAAGGAAACTTCTTTACCCTGATGACAAGAACGCCTTCTGACGTCCCATTTTTACAACATAGGGTGTGGCCAATTAGTGACCTACCCTCCAGCCCATTTGCTATACGCCATTGGTTACCCAACCTTGGGGCGAGGGTGGGACCAGGCGGCCGGCAGCGGTTACTTAACCACATATGCCTGACCCAGCGTTGTGCCTGTCTCTAGCACAACCAGCAAAGGTGAGTACCAATTCACCAAGAAGAGCACTCTTCATCAAGAGCACCCCGAACTACCAGGATAAAATAGCACTAGGTAGCGCTGTGTCTCTCTGGCCTTTTCTCTGCATGTCCACAGTATCATATCTACGTGTGTGAGGTAATTGCAACACCCTCGCCGATGCAATGGCGAGTAGTGCTTGCGAATACGTCCCACTTGCATATACCCACATGATACTACATGGTCCGATAGGGAAAAGGGTAATTATTGCAGTGCGGAATCCTGCCTGGCAAGGCAGAGGTTAAGTATTTTGTATGATGCAAAAATGCTGTTGTCCAAGTCGGTACCTCCTGTCCCGTAAGGCTGAGATGGATTGGAGGAGCAGCCACACCTGACACACAGGGAGGTAATAAAAAACCCCTGTCCAGGAAGTTCTGGAAGGATTCTAGTTGAGAGAGATTCAAGTGTAGGAGAATCAGTGAGTGAGAGAGTAAATTCAGTCTAGCCCATACAGAGCAGGAAAGACTAGCCCCGCCTCTGTAGAGTGGAGCATTAGACTAGGAGTTAGTGTAGTGAGGAAAAGGGGTATCACTTACCTTTAAAGGTGATACCTGAAGCCCTACAGGAACAAGCTGAAGCTCCTACCCAGGGGCCCAGCTGCCTCCCAGCATGCCCTCTACTTCCAGGATGGTGAACATCTCCTGAGGCTCCCTCCAACTCACATCTCAGCCACCCTACCTACCTGTTTAAAGGCACCGTTGCGCGGTTCCTGCGGGGCAAATAAAGAACTGTAAGTTGTTTCTTCAATTTCTGTCTCCGTCTGGTCCTGCTAATACGGGGCGGTGCCTTCATCACGGGCACCCTGTCCATCACCCAGAGACTTCACATCGGGACATTAAGGGTTGACCCCGGGAGACCGCTATAGCAGACTCTCCTCCCTCCTCTCATCTTGTCTTGCCAACACCACCATGCTGGAACATGCAAGGCTGTAGGGACAGCCCTACGGTTCCCCAATCGTAACAAGCACCGTGACAATAGCTGCTTAGGCCGCCAACCGCCAGCCACTCCGGTTGTACCGCGGGGCTACCCGGCTGTCTCCAGGCCTCCCTTAAGGCTAGGCCCAGGTGGGGATGTTGCAAGTGGCGTCACGAACGGATTGATTACCTTCTGTGCCTTATTACGGCATTAAAGCTTCCTTTATTAAAAAGACTGTGCTGCCTAACCCTGCTGCCATCCGGGTTTAGAGCCCAAGTGTTGTGGTTTCTGCGAATGAACTGTGTTAATGCTGCCACGTGCTGTCGAGCGACGCTCCAGACACTCAAGAGTTAATCCCTCAAGAACTGTACCAGCTCTGTACATCCGGCGCTTGCCGCGGCCTGCAAGATTTTACTCACGAGACTGTGGCGCAGCGAATAATTCAGCCCCCAAAAACCTGCCACTGGAGCGGAAATCCAGATGACGCACAAGCTCCACCAACGCGCGAATGGCGCGAACCCCGCTCCTGTGGAGCAGGAAAAAATGGAGCCGCCACAGCTCTTGGCGGGAAGGACTTAGACTCCTAAAACTGGCTCGAGGCGGACTTCCGGCCCTGCTCAGAGAAGCGCCCAGAACTGAGTGGACTTTGGACCAGTGTGAGGGACAACACCATGTGGGGGTCCTCCGCCTTCCCTCCTGGGAGGTCCGGAATGTTACGAGGTCCTAGCGAATATGGTGGTGGGTTCTCTGCGCAGCACGTCCGAGACACCCTCCGTGGACATCGGCTGCACGAGGATTGACTCAAGCTTCGTCACCAGGAATGTTACAAACGTGACGCAGTACCAAATCCCACCCGGGCGGTTCCTCGTCCCTATCACGGCTACCATCCCGGTACCGCGGGTCCACGTGTGACGGCCCCGTGGGGAAAGGCCCCGACTCCTGTCGAAAGCCACGCTGGGCCTAGTGTGACGCTCCACCTCCCGAGGCCATACTACTCCAGTGCGCGGCCTGCTAGCCCCGAGTGGTGGTTCATGACCTCGGTGGTTCCTGCTCCTGTTCCGGCACCTACCTGTCGTCCAAGGAGATCCCGAGCATGAAACGGAGCAAGAGCCCCAGCAACGAAACCTCCGCAGCCTCAAGCCGAGGTGAGGGCCGCCCGCCGGGACTCCGAGACGCGTCTCGAAAGCGACGCCGAGGTGACGGAGGAGGCCAGCGGAATGGCCGGCCGGTGTTTCTACAGCTGGAGCTTGGGTCGAGAAGGAACGCGAACCACCGGAATGGTCCGGTTCTTCGACAAGCGGAAGGGCTAGGCTTCGCCACCAAGGACTACACGGACGGGAGTATTATACCCCGCCGTGCCGGGTCTGTCAAGAGCTGATCTGCCAGAGAAGAGAGCTTGCAAACCTGAAGCCGGGAGAGTGTATCGAGTTCCCCTGCAGAAGGACTCGAGGACCCTGGCGGTGGTGTTGTGATCCGGGATCCCCGACTCCGAGAGGACCGTTACTTCCCGCAGGACGATGGTATGAGGAAGACGAGTGGCCGGAATCTCCGAAACACCTTCTTATTCTCGGCCCTGCCAAGTCCCTGGGCGGTGACTCACCGTGAATGCCCCATCAACGGTAATCGTGAGTACGGGTCCCATTGCACATCCATGGCAGGGCATGGATACAGGGCGACACCCCCCACCGGCTCCATGGGGAGCATTGCCAGTCCCGGGCTTTCTGTGGGAGAAGACATTCCCGGCTAGCGAACCTTGTCCGGAGGTTCCATCTAGGCCCACATCTCCCATGGCTGTTACCAATGGGGTGATGACCCGGCCCGGAAAAACGGAAGCTGGAAGGCGCCGGGGCGCGGCCGCCTGGGCCTCTGTCTATTTCTTCCAGGGACCCCTCTGGGGGTCCCAGGACTCAGTTGAGCCCCCCGGATGGAACGCCGACACCAGGGCGACAGCGCTCCTCACCCTGGAAGGTCCGGAGGATATTGCTGCACCTGCCAGTACCCCTGGCTGCCACAGGGTGTCCCCAGCCGGCACATACTCCGATGAGGATGCACAGGGAGTTCCCTGCAGGAGCTGGATCCTGTCGTTGTGACCCAGCGATACTGACTAATCCCTGAAGGGCTGTTAGCCCACTTCAGGTACTGTGTACATATGTATATTTATTCTATTAACCCCAAAGACGCAGAGACTTTCCTGAGACTCGTACCCTTATTGATCTAAGTCAAGAGATGATACCTGTCATGTGATATGATCGCACCCATTCCTCTGCCACAGGCAGAGATTTTTAAAGGACTCGGTCCCTCTCCAAAAAGAGGCGACCTTTGCTTTCTTCATGTACTTTTCCCCACATCAAGTGCGGTACCCAGAAGATGGAAGTGGTGCAGTAGAGACCGTCTGAGGAGACTTTTGCCAACCTCCAGAAAAGTTGCAATGTAATTTATTATCATTTTGCACTTAATGCCTCCTTTTTAGGTATGGACATTCTGCTTGAACTTTTTATGCCTTTCCTTTGCAGTGAAAAGAGACATTTATACCGTGCTACCCTGAGTAGCTATCTTCTGTAAACGTTATGTTATAGAATGTGTACCATTGGGCTGCTAAGCCAATGTGATTTTGCAAACCTGTTGCACACGTCAGATATGCCAGTAGTCTGCATTACCCGGTTATAGGCTTTCAGGTTGTAGGTGGGCTGTGTCGGACCGTCTTTTTGTGTAAAACACTGAAAGCTACCTGATCCTTCAAACTGAGGTTGCCACGTGGGGGTAGCCGTCAAACTGCGGGTCCTAAGGGGAACGGGTGTTACAAAGATAGCACTGGATGCCATCCCATAAATGGGTAGCGATACCAGTCAGGAGGTACTCGTGTGATATGCTTAAACGCAATGCAGATAGAAACCTTATATAATTGCCGCCAGGGAAGAAGTGTTGATAGAACAAATATACAGGCCTTGAGCAGGAGTGGATTACGGACATGACACCAACCTTTCCTACTGTACAGTTCGTTTAATGGCGTCAGCGAACCAAATGTCATAACAGCTACATGTTTTTTTTGTTTGTCTTCGTCCGACACCAACCCAGTGCCTGTATCCAGGACAATGGGCGGTTTGTCCATACACCTCACATAGCCTGCACTTCCCAGAGTGCCTTAGCCCCCTCTGTGCCACAAGCCTCTGTAGTCGCGCCGAGGGGCGGATCTTTCCAAGTTGCCACCGGGGTATGCAAACACCTCGCCGATGCAATGGCGATGGAGGAGTGCTTGCGAATACGTCCACTTGCTATACCAACATGATACTACATGGTCCTGATAGGGAAAAGGGTAAATGCAGTGGTGAATCCTGCCTGGCAAGGCAGAGGTTAAGTATTTTGTATGATTGCAAAAAGCGGTTGTCCAATGTTTGTCGGTTAACATCCTGTCCCTGTACTGAGATGTTGATTGGAGGGAGCGCCACCACCTGACCAAAGGGAGGTAATAAAACCCCCTGGTCCAGGATGTTGGAGGATTCAGTTGGAGAAGAGTCAAGTGTAGAGAATCAGTGAGTGAGAGAGTAACTAGCTCAGTTCTAGCCCATACCAGAGGCAGGAAGAGCATAGCCCCGCCTCTGAAGAGTGGAGATTAGACTAGAGTTAGTGTAGTGAGGAAAAGGGTATATAACTTCCTTTAAAGGTGATAACCTGAAGCCCTAACAGGACAAGACTGAGCTTTCACACCAGGAACAGCTGCCTCCCAGCCTGCCCTTACTGTCCAGTGGTGAACATCTCCACTGGGCCTCCCTCCAACGTCACATCTCAGCAGCACCTACCTACTAGTAAAGGCACGTTTGCTGCGGTTCCTGCAGGTTCAAATAAAGAACGTGTAGTTGTTTTTTCAACTCTGTCTCCGTCTTGCTGTCCCTGTAAATACGGCTGCCTTCATAACCGGCCACCCTTTGTCCATCACCAAGGACTACACTCGGGACATTAAGGGGTGCCACCAGGGAGATCCGCTATAGCGACTCTCCCTCATTCTTTTCTTGCCAACACCACCCTGCTGGAGACCTGCCAGGCTGTAGGCCAAGCCCCGGTCCCCGTACAGAGCACTCGGAACAATAGCCGGGTCTTTCGGCCACACACGCCAGCCACTCCGGTACCGGGCGGGCCCCGGCTGTTCTCCAGACCTACCTTAAGGACTAGGCCACGGTGGGGGGGATGTGCATAATAATACTCCAATATACATCAGTCATATCTACAGTATGGGAGGTAATAGATATACTGCAATATAATCAGTTATCTACCAGTATGTGATGGAATAATATCAATATAAATCAGTCATTACGCTAGTAGCATATGAGTAATAGTACTCGATATACATCAGTCAATTAGCAGTGTGTGAGGTAATAATACTCCAATAAACATCAGTATATCACAGGTGTGAGGTAATAATTACTCCATATACATCAGTAATATCTACAGGTGTGATGGTAATAAATACTCCAATATATCATCGTCCTACGTCTAAGCATGTGAGGTAATAGTACTCCAATATACATCAGTCATGTCTACAGATGTGACGGGAATAGTACTCACAATATACGATCAGCTATATCTACAGTATGTTGAGGGTAATAATACTCCAAATACATCAGTATATCTATAGTAGTGAGGTAATAAACTCCACATATACATCATCCATATCTGCAGTATGTGAGTGGTAATATACCCAATATACATCAGCCATATCTAAAGATGTGGGGTAATAATTCATCCAATATACATCAGCTATCACTAGTATGTGAGCTAATAATACTCCCTATAACATCAGTCATATCTACGTATGTGATGGTAGATAGTACTCCTATATACATCAGTCACTACTATGAAGAATTTGACGGTAAAATACTCTAAGATACTCTGCCATAAAAAATTACAGTGTGTAGGCAAAATACTCCATATACAGCACAGTATAATCACAGTTGTAGGTGAATAATTACTCATTATACATCAGTCATATTACAGTAGGTGACGGTATAAATGACTACTCATATATTTAGTCAATTACAGTGTGTAGAATGATTTTGTTTTTAAACTTTCCGTGTACTGACCAAGTAAGCGTGTGCTCACCACCGGCAAGTCCTAGTCACATAATGAATACCAAACTAGCTTTACACATCAAAAATAGAAAAAAAGTTTAACCACTTTATATGAACCAGGCCCTTTTTTGTTTTTTTCATTTTTATTTTCAATCCCCACAATCAAAAATCTAAACTTTTTTTACCGTAAAGTAGCTCTGTGATGGTTTGTTTTCTGTGTTAAAAAATTGCACTTATAGTGATACGAGGTATTATATTTTCTAGCCTGTACTGGGAAAGGGGGAAAAAAAAAAATTCAACAAATCAGGGAAAATTTGTTTAAAAAAACGCATGTTGCTGGCGGTTTTCTTGTGGGGGTTGGAATTTACAGATCATTGTGCGTCATAAATGACATGTCTACTTTATTATTTGGGTCTCCAAGTGCTAATCACAGGGATATTAAAATTCTATAGGTTTATAATGTTTCTACTTTTACAAAACTTAAAAACCTTTTGTTGTAGAACGTTTTTTTTTTATTTTGCCATCTTCTGGTGCTAATAACGTTTTATATTACTTTGGTGTAAACTTTTATATACATTTGGTAGTTTTCAATGGCTACCGTTTTTTAGGACTGCTGCAACACTTTTGATCACTTTATAGATTTTGTTTATATTTTCAAAAAAGTGCCATTTTGACTTGGGCGATATTTGTCCTTTACGGGGTAATTAACACAGTGGAAAAAAACTTATTATATTGATAGATACGGCATTTCGGATGCCCCTCACGCAAGGATATACGTAATGGTTTGTGTTTACTTTTTATTTTATTATATCGTTTTAGGGATAAGGGGGAGGATATGAGTGATTTGAATTTTTAATTATAACTTTTTAGTTTTACTTTTACTATTTACAGACTCCCTGGGCACTTTTAACCCTAGGTAGTCGGATGATTCTGTCATATACTGCATACTACAGTATGGCAGTATATGAGGAGATTTTCATCCTCATACATACAATGTGCAATTAGAACATAGTAATGAATGTAGGTTAAATCCAGAAAGCTTTCGGGTCTTCGAAAGTACCCGAGGCTGTATGCGCAAAACGGGTCTGCTTGCCCCCGGATGACATCACGATGCTAGCCCGTGAGCCATCCCCATGCACCACGAAGCGCACCGGTGACATAATGGTGTGAAAGGCGTTAAAAGGAACAACCCACAAGAAGAAAAGAAATGGCCAATATAGCATTTATAATAGACATTTCTACATCAGATGGTACGAAGAATGGGGGGGGGATCAGGGCTATAACGGCATCTAATAAATAATCTATAGTGATGCCCATATTAGTACTGCAGGAGAATAATATCCCATAGTTTAGATTCCTATAGCAGGACAGAGACCCTAATATGCCAACAATGAACCCATGGAAAATAAAACCTCCAACAAGTAAATACTTTATCTTCCATCTTAGTAAAAAAAAGGATGAAATATAATAATAAAATTCCAATAAAACCAACAAGTAGAGATGAATAGTAAACTCCATCTCATCCACTAAAATAGGAGGCCGACACGGGTATAGAGACAAATAATATAAGTTGATGTACAATCATGCCAATATTTGGTATCTCCATAATCGTAGTGACGGTAGAAGAACCCGTGAAAGGTTATTCAATATCCAACTACTTTAAAAACCTCACAATAACAAGCCGGGGGCCCCTCAAGCGTAGGTATTTTTCTCAATTCTCCCCACAGATAGGTTAATTTAAACTTATTCAAGAAACCAAGATGAAAACTGAGGCCTAGTTTCCATCCCCGCACATCTGGAGAGGTGTGAGACCCCCGCCCGTGACATTACCTCAAATAGAACGTCTCCAGTCATTCAGGTGCTGATGTGTGCTCCCCGGCTCTCAGTGCAGGTGAATGGGTGGCGGGAAATACACTAAAGAACATGAGAATGTAAATCCCTTTCATTATGGATAGGTCTGACAGTCACACCCAGGACGCAGGGGTTGGTTGCTTCCTGCAAGGACTCTCACCCCTCTTACTGTCAAAAAGTGGACTAACATGGCATGAGCTTCTCGACGGAGAAGACGACCCTACTTTGAGGAAACTTTATGTGGGGGTCCAAGTCCCCTCTCTTCTCTCATCCCAACACCAGTTCTCACCCCTAACGCAACTAACCATTGTATTTTGTGCAACAGATTTCAAGGGAGATCCGTGGATTCTAATTCTTTCCTATACGCCTTGGTGGCACAATTCGCTATATAAGTGATGTACGGCGAGGGAGAGGTCAATAATCCCATAAATAGAACGGGAACCCCCACAAAAAAGGAGATCCATAACTTGTAGGTGAACACTATAAAAGAAAACCTCACAACAAAAAAAATCTTTTCTTCCATCTCTAATAAAAATCATACTAAAAATATAATCAATTATTCCAATAAAACAGTAGTGAGTAAATAAAAACTTCACCTCATCTGCTAAAAACAGCCACAATATGGGCAGATAGACCAAATAAAAAAGAGAAAAAACTTCTGGTTCTTATAATCTAATGGTGTATTACGACAAATTATTTATATGTCAAATGTCATAAAACATAAAAAACTGACAATTTGGTATCTCTTTAATCGTAGGCGACCTGTAAGAAAGAAGGTTAAATGTTATTCAAGAGTAATATGAGGACATAAAAACCAGAACTAAATTGCAGTTTATTTGAAAATTCTCACACAGAAAAGTTAAATAATAATTATTAATTTAGGAAAAAGTGAAACTGAGGCCTAGTTTCCATCCCAGCACATCCTGGAGAGGTGTGAGACCCCCGCCCTGACATTACCCTCACAAAAGTAACGTCTCCAGTCATTCAGGTGCTAATGCTGCTCCCCCCCCCGGCTCTCAGTGCAGGTGAATGGGGGAAATACACATAAAGACAATGAGAATATAAATCCCTTTCATTATGAATAGGTCTGACAGTCACACCCAGGACCGCAGGGGTTGGTGCTTCTGCAGGACTCTCCGCCCTCTTACTGTATATAAGATGATGTTTCACTCCTGAATCCTTCAGATGAGACACAACTTCTGCTGCTCGTGTATTGTGAGTGCGCTGGATGTACAGGAGGCGGCTGGAGGATATTCCTGTCCTGACTGCAGAAAGAAGCATTCGTGACGTTCGTAATCAACTAAAGAAAAGGAATCTTGGGAAAATAATGGAGAATTTATCTACTCAGCCTAAGATGGAGGAGACCAGAGTCTGCTGCACCTACTGCGATTCTCCTGAACCGGCTGTGAGAACATGTCTGCAGTGCGAGGCTTCTTTCTGTGAGAAACACTTACAGAGACACAGTAAGTCCTCAGAACATATTTTGGTTGATCCTGATGTTAACCTGGAGGAAAGAAAATGCTCCACACACAATGAGGCACTGAAATACTATTGTCCTAAGGATTCCAGCTGTATCTGTGTGTCCTGCTGGGTGGCTGGAGATCACATGGGACATGAGGTGGAGATATTGGATGTGGCCTCTGAGAAGAAGAAGGAGAAGCTGAGATCTGCTGTTGAGAAAATGAACTTGGATAAAATGGAAGCAGGAAAAAAAAATCCAGAATCTCACAGATCATGGGGTAGAAGAAGAAAAGAAATTATCTGGACTCACTGAGAAAGTCACTAAGCTGTTTACTGATCTGAGGAAGAAGCTGGATGATTTAGAAAGTAGAGTTCTGAGTGAGATCTCCAGACAGAAGGATCGGGTGTCACTCTCAGTCTCTGACATGATCAGACAGGTGGAGCTACACAAGGATGAGCTGAGCAAGAAAATTCATCAATTTGAGGAGTCATGTGATATCACAGATCCATTAACCTTATTACGAGAAGATTTATTCAAAGTTGATGTCAGTGATCGGAGCTGTGATGTCATTGGAGATGTAAGAGAAGCTCAGAGTCTGGATTATGTCGTAGTGTCACAGATATTATACAGAGGACTGCTGCGCTTTGTGGAGGATCTGAATAATCTGAAAAGTAGGAGCCAGTTCCCAGTGATGGAGAAATCTGAGGTATTACTGGATATAGACTCGGCTCATGATAACATCATTATATCACAGAGTCTTAGATCTGCTTCTTATACAGCAACGTCACAGAACAGACCCGTGGCACCAGGGTTTCAAGTCCTTAGGTGTTCAGCTCTGCAGCTTCTCCTCTGGAGACTGGGAGGTGGATGTGAGTCAGGCGGAGAAATGGATCATTGGAGTGGCCGGGGAAAGTCTGGAGAGGAAAGCGGTGGGTAACGAGTCATTTATTGGTTTTAATGAGAAATCCTGGGGTTTGATGGTTATTAATAGCCTTGGTGTGCTTCATAACAATATATTTACAAGTCTGGAATCAGCGTCTCCTGTGAAGGTTGTTGGGATCTATCTGGACAATGAGGCCGGGCATCTGTCCTTCTATCAGCTGTGTGACCCCATCAGACACTTACACACCTTCACCGCCTCCTTCACCGAGCCGCTCTATGCCCCCCTCTGTATGTATGACAATTGTATCCTCACAATCTTAAAATAATTTAGCAAAATTGTGGCTGTAATATGTTAAAATGACTCTCTGCCTCTAAGATCCTCTCAATCAGATTTCCTCCATAGATGTAGAAATAAGTGATAGATATTACTGCTCTTCTCACTTGTACTTTATTAATTTGCTGTTGATGTCTTATGTGATTACTGTTGCCTTGTGATCAGAAATCGTTATCTTCTACTAATGAGGAATAGATAACAATGTCTATTGTTTGTCTGTTTAGATTTATATCCTTTCTATGGTCCCATAATAATGGTTTTAACAAGATGAAATAAACAGTTAAACAATAAAAAGTTTTAAAGCACAACTTATTTTTTCCATGTGTCTGACTGATGGATTCACTTTCTTAGAATTATGTGTCTCTATGGTAACAGACAACAAACAAAAAAATATTTTTCCTACTCCATATTCTACCATCTGTCCCTCCTTGTAGTAGAAGGTCAAAGGAGGGATGACGGCTAAATCAGAACACACAAGGTTTATTTATTGTCAGTTACCATGGATACATATAGATCTACCTGTGAGCTGCATGCACAGAAAGATAGGGAAATTGTCACCAAACCCAGAAAGTGTTTCATCATTTCTCATGGGATATGTACTGGGATAATAACAGGGATTTTGTTGAGAATGCAGTCATGGACAGTGGAGACCCCTCGGCTCTCTGCAGAGGGTTTCTCCACCATTACTGCCTTCTGCTCTGAGCGATGACTGTGGCCAATAAGGAGACTTCTACAGCTGTCACTCAGAGCAGGAAGGGGGGTTTGTGTGGGAAGTCACTGACAAGAGTTGAGGGCACCTTATAAAGGATCACCATTGGGGGGGCTGCTGCCTACTATGTTACTATGTGATTTTAAATGTTACAAAACACTGGATACAGATAGAGAGCGATGCATCCCCACAGTCTTCCATAAGTGTTAGATTATGGGCATCAATCTTGAGCAAGCCGTTGCATGGCTCTTTACTATGTACATCCAAAGTTAGGAAATAGCAGAAAAAAGGAGACAACAGAGGACGGCGCCTCGGGTGATAACGTCTGCTGTTTCCAGCTGTATCGTAGGGAGAATTAGAGGTGCTCACCTGGTGAATCCTTGATTAGTAGGCTCATAGAATAGCTAGACAAGCATGGAGAGCAGTAATATAGACAATGTGGGTCCAATCTGCTAGGTGTATTTGTAGGGGGTGTCACTGTCTGTGCAGCTCCCACATCTCAAAATCCAGAGACACCACTGGGGGTCCAGTAAATGGCATAAGACAAAGTGGAAAAAAGGCAAGAGCTGTCGTGGGGTGCTGACAGTACACCTCCCCAGAAATTCAAACATAGGACGACGAATGACCAGGATAATACACATTGACATTCTTATATACTAATACATAGAAAACAAATTACTTACCAGCGTTTTGGAGTGGAACTTCCGGCTCATATTAGGTTAGGTACGCATGTGCAGAGATGGAAGTTTCACTCCGAGAAGCTGGTACGTGTAAATCATTTGTTTTCTATGTATTAGTATATGTATACCTACTCTATGGAGTCCAAGAATTTAGCCCTTAAGCTCCGCCCACTTCCACAAAATGGCGTCCTAACGCAAAATTTACTCCACACAATCTCAGCACCCAGCCAATCCACTGCCACCACCAGGAGTTGCTTACGCAAAGAAGGCCGTAGGCACCTCAACCACACAGACAATGCACCCTGATGATTACACAGCACATGCACTCACTACTTATAACTTTTACAACTATAAATTCACACAGAACATGCAAACGCTTACTACATGGATTATACTAACAGTGACCTCTGGTAACGTGATTCCCTTCAGAGACTCAGTTTCTTTAAGGCTACAAGCAGAGACTTATTAAAATAACACTCAAAGAATAAAATTGTCAGATAAAATGAAAAAGATTAAAAACAATACACATACGATACTTACAGTTAGGACAAAGGAAACAAAAAACTCTTGCTAGTGAAATAATAAGAAATTCTTTGACCCAAGGACTGGGCATAGAAGAGAACAGAAGAAAACTCCAGCGCAGGCTCCTTGGTCTTTATAAAATCAACTTTTCTTTATTCAGCATATAGCATAGACGTACATCAGGTAAAACACAATGGGGGTCATTTACTAAGCCTGTAGTATACAGCCTGCCCAGCCCCTGTAGTATACAGCCTGCCCAGCACCTGTAGTATATAGCCTGCCCAGCCCCTGTAGAATACAGCCTGCCAGCCCCTGTAGTGTATAGCCTGCCCAGCCCCTGTAGTATACAGCCTGCCAGCACCTGTAGTATATAGCCTGCCCAGCACCTGTAGTATATAGCCTGCCCAGCACCTGTAGCATACAGCCTGCCAGCCCCCTGTAGTAGGAAAAAAAATAACACTGTACTCATCTTTCCAACATCCCCTGTAGGTCCTCTTCTGTCTCAGACTGTCTCAGACAGAAGAGGACCTATGGGTGACGTCAGAAAGGTGAGTTTTGTCTTTATGTTTTAGTTGACTCGGGTATAAGCCGAGTTAGGGTTTTTGAGCACAAATTTTGTGCTGAAAAACTAGGCTTATACTCGAGTATATAAGGTAACATCTTGTAGCATCTTATAGGTAGTATCAGGGTAATGCTGTGGATAAGTGGCAAATGTTTTCTGTAACAAATTTCGTCTCTTCTACTTTTTTCAGGGAATAAGGAGGATTACACGTCCGTCACCAGTGAGTATCGTGTGATATCGTGACCCATAGGAGGTGTCACAAGGACAGGTCTAAATGAAGGTTCCCTTTAAGGTCCAGCGAACCTTGAGCTTTATTGGTCCAATTTTGCTCCCCATAATTTTAAACATTGATGTAACATTTCAGAAATTTTTTTTTTAGGAAGGGGAAAATGCAAGAAATCAAAACCAATAATAAACAAATACATTTTTTAAATATTTTTTCAGATATTTTACTGTATTCTACTAGTTTGTAGGAGCACAAAACCAAATATTCTTTGAAATTCTTACCTTTTGCTCAGTAACAGATTTCTGTCATTCTGAAGTTTTTATTTAGCAGCGCAGTCATATGAGGGCTTGTTTTTTGCTGGATGAGCGGTTATTATTTGTACCATTTTTGGGAACTTTGTAATTTGCAAAATAAGTTTTATAAACGGTTTAATGGGAAAAGGCTACAATAGGTAAATGTGTGATCTTATGATAATTCTACTAATATTCACCATTGGCCTAAAGGCAAAGACTTATTTTTGAGGCCCCTTTCTTATATGTCAACCCATCGTCATCCTTGATGAGTCCTGGTAGGTCACTCGTGCCTCCATCATCTAAGGAGTTTATCAGGTGTTACTGATCCCAGACAGAGATTGGCTATTTTTGGTTATTTTTTATGGTATATTCTGAATTATATAAACAAATACCTGTAGTTATTCCCTAAATTAATCATCTAAATCTTTTACTTCTTTCTGCAGGGAACTTTTACTTTCTTTTTCATGCATGAAGTCTTTGATCTTATAGGCGTTCACATATCTTATATACTTGTGTTACCTTTCAGGTATACAGGTGGTCCCCGGGTTACGTACAAGATTTGTTCTTAAGTTGAATTTGTCCTTGAGTTGAGTTGAGTTGTCCTTGTTGAGTTCTTAAGTCGGAACTGTATATCTTATAATTGTAGATCCAGACAAAAAAATTTTTGCCCCAGTGACCATTGGAGTTTCAACATTTTTTGCTGTAATGGGACCAAGGATTATCCATAAAGCTTCATTACAGACACCTTACAGCTGATCATTGCAGCCGGGGACTATAGTAACATCTAGAGAGGTCACCAGAGGTCACAGGGGGCAGAGGGGTACGTCTGTAACTATGGGTCGTCTGTAAGTCGGGTGTCCTTAAGTAGGGGACCGCCTATTCTGTATAATAATGCCTCATCTTTAATGTTATTTTATGTAATTTTTTGGGATCTCATTTTGTATTTCTTTCTTTTAACCTTTAAGAGCCTAAGCAGATCTCCTCGTGGCCACCCGTGGTCATCGGTGGGACGGTCATCACAGTTCTTCTTCTCACATCCGTCATTGGCGCGGTCATTATATACAAGTAAGTGCCAGTCATTAAAGGGGAGATCACAAGTTATTCCAGGACGTGTCATTCCACCGGATAAACATTCCCATTGGTGATTGGAGTTGCCCCATTTATGGTTTAGTTTAGATTTTGCATCTGTCATTTTTATTTTTAAATTGTTGTATTTTTTTCCAGATGAAGAGGACGGAGAGATAATGTCTGATGCCCGAGATTCATGAGACCCATGACTGCTGAATGACTGTGTGTTATACATAATAGTTTACATGTTCTTCCTGACTGTCCGGATGTGAGAGCCACGAGAAGGTCCATCAGAAGGGCTTCCAGGGACAGAACAATTTCAGAATATTTGGGATGGAGAATGGCGGACCCTCATCGGGTCCTATGGAATAATACAATAGGGGTATTTACTATGGCTTCTCCGACAGTTTGCTGCAGAGAAGGCAAATGCCCCATCCCTGCCGGCTCTGTGACTATCCTGCCCGGATAGGGTGCGGAGGCATCAAATCTAAACGGGTCTGACCTAGCGGAGGAAGCATCTGCTTCTGCTAAAAGGCCTGGACCCCTAAAAAGGGGAACCATATCCAAAGGGGCTTATTTACTTACCCGGTCCATCCGCTATCCCGCGGCGCATTGTCCGTTGAGGATTTGGGTTCTGCCGGGATTCACTACGGTCGTGCGCCCGATATCCACTAGGCTGCACCGAGGTTCGCCGGAGTTCACCATCTTCTTCCTGGTGCATGTAAGTGCGTGTCAAGCGACACATTGGGGCAGATTTACTTACCCGGTCCATTCGCGATCCAGTGGCGGGTTCTCCGACAAGGATTTGTGTCTTCCGGCGATTCACTAAGGTCGTGCGCCCGATGTCCACCAGGTGTCCGTTGGAGTTCGCTGGAGTTCACCATCCGTTGCTGGGGGCAGGTAAGCGTGTGTCAAGCGACACTTTTTCTTTTTTAAATTCTGCGGTTTTTCCGAATCCGTCAGGTTTTCCAAGTGGCCACGCCCCCCAATTTCCGTTGTGTGCATGCCGGTGCCAGTGCGCCACAATCCAATCGCGTGCGCCAAAAACCTGGGGCAATTTGGCGCAAATCGGTAATTTTCGGGAAACCCGAAGAAAAAAAAAGCGATTTGGGCCCTTAGTTAATGACCCCCATTATTATTTTAAATACCACGGTTTTTCTAAATCTATCGGGTTTTCCGACGGCCACGCCCCCCCCCCATTTCCGTCGCATGAAACCCGGCGCTGATGAGACACAATCCGATCGCGTGCGCCAAAAACCTGGGGCAAAACGTCGCAAATTGGTAATTTTCGGGAAACCCGACCAAAATGAGCGATTCGGGCCCTTAGTAAATGAGCCCCAAAGTGTCAACTTGCTGTTGATCTAGGGAGATATTGTAACTCCTACATTACGGGTCGGGAAGGAAGTTTTCGCTGCTTTGGGCCAATCGGCTTCAGCCTTGCAGGGTTTTCCCTTCCTCTGGATCCACACGGTATAATGTAACGTAAGGTTGTACTTGATGGACTTACTGCGCTATATGATAATATGCAGCCCCTGTCATTGATGTGGAATATCTGATATTGTTACTATTTATTTCTATAGTATAATAATAACCTGTGTATGAGGCCCAGTATGCGGCGTGGTCCATGTTACACACAAGTTACAGAATCTATATTATACATGTATATGGTGTGCCTTTAAAATAAAAATGATATGGACACCTATAAAAACATATTAATATATATATACAGTATATAGACATACATACAGTATACACACAGCAAATACATACGTACAATACCGTATACAGACATGCAGCATGTACTCATATACACATCACACAGCATATACACACACAATATCCCAGATCCCAGGGCCCCATAACTGCAGGGATTACGTTATGAATTGCTGCCGCACCCCCCGTATTCACCCGATCTGGCTCCGTGCAACTTTTTCTTGTTCCCCAACATGAAGAAATGGCCAGTGGCAAAGAATTTATCTCAAACGAGGAAGGATCCCGGGGAGGCTGAGCTTGGCACAAAGAGACACCACACAGGTAATCACACCTGCGCACATGCTCCTTCCCGGGCCACGGGCAGAATCCACAAGGGAGTAAAGGCACATGGGCAGTTTATGTAAAAGAGTGTCCAACCCCTTTAAGATTTTTTGTTTTAAAGGGGTAATCCGGGTGTTAAAATGTACTGAGGGCCGGGCTGGGGCGGGCTATTTTAAAATAATAAACATCTAGATACCTCCTCCGGCGCCGCTGATGTCCCGCGCCACGGTCCATCTCCTCTGTGCGACGGTTTGATTACAAGGGCGCACATCCGACACCATCTCCCGGCACTTACCACGCGGAAAGATAGGGACGGATGGGAGGAGCCGGCCACATCGCGGACCGGAAGTTCCCTGTGCGCGGCTACTGCGCTGCGGGACATCGGCGGCGGAGGAGGTAAGTACATGTTTATTATTTTTAAATAGCCCACCCCAGCCCGGCCCTCAGTACATTTTTCAAACCGGATAACCCCTTTAAGAAATTTAAACCCCTTTAAGGCAGGTGGGAAACTATAAGCGCAAACATTTTTAAAAGTGACCAGTTCTGATGCACAAACGGCACATTCTTACACATCAATGATAATAATAAGAGTCATGTACCTGGGGGTCATCAAGGGGCAATAACCAGGACCTACGGGTGACATCAGAAAGGTGAGTTTTGTCTTTATGTTTTAGTTGACTCGGGTATAAGCCGAGTTAGGGTTTTTGAGCACAAATTTTGTGCTGAAAAACTAGGCTTATACTCGAGTATATAAGGTATGTGTCTCTATGGTAATAGATAACAAACAAAAAAATATTTTTCCTACTTCATATTCTTCCATCTGTCCCTCCTTGTAGAAGAAGGGGAAAGGAGGGATGACGGCTAAATCAGAACACACAAGGTTTATTTATTGTCAGTTACCATGGATACACATAGATCTACCTGTGAGCTGCATGCACAGAAAGATAGGGAAAAGGTCATCAAAACCCAGGAAAGTGTTTCATCAATTCTCATGGGATATGTACTGGGATAATAACAGGGATTTTGTTGAGAATGCAGTCATGGACAGTGTAGACCCCTCGGCTTTCTGTAGAGGGTTTCTCCACCATTACTGCCTTCTGCTCTGAGTGATGGCTGTGGCCAATAAGGAGACTTTTACAGCTGTCACTTAGAGCAGGAAGGGGGGTTTGTGTGGGAAGTCACTGACAAGAGCTGAGGGCACTTCATGAAGGATCACCATTGGGGGGGCTGCTGCCTACTATGTTACTATGTGATTTTAAATGTTAAAAAAACACTGGATACAGATAGAGAGCAATGCATCCCCACAGTCCTCCATAAGTGTTAGATTATGGGCATGAATCTTGAGCAAGCCGTTGCATGGCTCTTTACTATGTACATCCAATGTCAGGACATAGCAGAAAAAAGGAGACAACAGAGGACGGCGCCTCGGGTGATAACGTCTGGTGTTTCCAGCTGTATCGTAGGGAAAATTAGAGGTGCTCACCTGGTGAATTCTTGATTAGTAGGCTCATAGAACTGCTAGACAAGCATGGGGATCAGTAATATAGACAATGTGGGTCCAATTTGCTAGCTGTATTTGTAGGGGGTGTCACTGTCTGTGCAGCTCCCACAGCTCAAAATCCGGAGACACCACTCGGGGTCCAGTAAATGGCATAAGACAAAGTGGACAAAAGGCAAGAGCTGTCGTGGGGCGCTGACAGTGCACTTCCCCAGAAATTCAAACATAGGACGACAAATGAGCAGGATAATACACATTGACAGTCTTATATACTAATACATAGAAAACAAATGACTTGTGGAACTTCTGGCTCATATTAGGTTAGGTGCGCATGTTCAGAGATGGAAGTTTCACTCTGAAACGCTGGTACGTGTAAGTCATTTGTTTTCTATGTATTAGTATATAAGACGGTCAATGTGTATTATCCTGCTCATTTACTGGTATGCAGCAAAAACGGCATACGAAGGGAGACACCGTTTTATTGCCCTCCCTGCTCCTCTGACCCTGGTTTCTGTAACTATCCCTGATTTGAAATATTCCACACAGTCCCACATTATTAAAAAATGTTTACTTTCGGGAGAGTAAAATTGTATTAATTGCAATTTATCATCCTCATTTTTTATTCAAAATATCCCTTATACCCCTGATGAATACTAGATGCGCCCCACCCGCTGTGCCCTGAAACGCTGCCATTACATAGAAATTGCAGTTTTTAAAAATAATGCTCATTGCCTTCTGAGCCGCGCCATGGGCCGTACAGCAGGTTATGACCCTATATGCATTGCCATATTTGAGAGAAATTTTCTAATAAACTGGGTCTGCATTTCCTGTTCTAACCCTTTTGAAAATTAAAAAATAGGGGTTAAAATAGCTTTTTTGGAAAAATAAATATTTTTTCTATTTGTTGTATAATTCTGCAAAAAGGTGAAAATGATCATTATTAGAGATGAGCGAACATACTCGTCCGAAAGCTTGATGCTCGTTCGAGCATTAGCGTACTCGAAACTGCTCGTTGCTCGGACGAATACTTCGCCCGCTCGAGAAAATGGCATCTCCCGCCGTTTTGCTTTTTGGCGGCCAGAAACAGAGCCAATCACAAGCCAAGAGACTCTGCACTCCACCCAGCATGACGTGGTACCCTTACACGTCGATAGCAGTTGTTGGCTGGCCAGATCAGGTGACCCTGGGATAGACTAGCTGCTGGTCAGGGAAAGCGTTCGGGTGTTCTATTAGAATAGTGTTAGGCAGCAGTGATTCTACAAGAACCCAACAGCCCTTCTTAGGGCTACAATAACGTTTTATTTTCCTTTTTTTGGTTTGCTTGTGGCTGGGCTTGCTGCTATTAGTAGTGCAGCTAGTACCATATTGTGAGGAATTTGCAGGGAGACTTGTG
>WNYA01000060.1:0-65241 GCA_019512145.1 Engystomops pustulosus
GACTGGCCCCAGGATACCCTTCTTCAGGCAGAGTGACTGGCCCCAGGGTACCTTTTTTCAGGCAGTGTTACTAGTCCCAGGGTACTTTTCTTCACTCAGAGTGACTAGTCTCATGGTACCTTCTTCAGGCACAGTGACTGGCCCCAGGATACCCTTCTTCAGGCAGAGTTACTAGCCCCAGGGTACTCTTCTTCAGGCAGAGTTACTAGTCCCAGGGTACTTTTCTTCACTCAGAGTGACTAGTCTCATGGTACCTTCTTCAGGCAGAGTGACTAGCCCCAGGGTACCTTTCTTCAGGCAGAGCTACTAGCCCAAGTGAAACATTTAACGAATGACTGTAAGGGCACTGAATGATGATATGCGTTTGGGATGGGGAGATGGGGGGGGGGTCCTGTGAGGTCACAATTACCTATAGAACCTCATGAACACAGCTAATTTTGACATGAAATAAGCCTCCAGACGCTGTCTAGAAAGCGCTCATATTCTCTGGCACATATCGTCTATTTCAACAAGAAAATCGTTTTCACACGTCCCTCTCTGCAGGAAACAATTTGTCCGGCAGCTTCTAGTAAAAGAACTGACTTGTCCTATAGGCGTCCATGGCTGGTTGGTTTCTATCCGTAATGTAAACATCCAGTTTGGGACAGAGGAGGGACGGGGGAGTTGTGTGGTCGGCTTTTGTTCCTGCTGTTCCTTCCTGCCATGCATCACAGGCATCAAGTATTCAGATCATGAAATAAAAGTCCTTCAGTGTATGAAATAAATGCCCCGGCCCAGAGCTTCTTGCCCTCACTGAAAAATTATAATAATATAAAGTATATGGCTGCTCAAATAGTATAGGACAAATGGCTTATTCTTAAAGGGGTTGGCCACTTCACCTCATGTTTTGTGTAATGTGTGTGTAAGTATAGGGGGGACCTGCCGGCGATTGTTAAAGGACAGATAAGATCACATGACCCTCCATCTACTTCCATTTTATGGACAGGAATGTCCGGCTGATGAGGTAAAAGACAGGAGGTTTCACTTTACATATCAAGAAAGCGAAACAGAACTAGTAATAGATGTATTGGTAAATTATCTAATATCCTGCCCCCAACACAGTACAAAGAACACAAGGTAAAGTGGCCAACCCCGTTAAAGGAAATCTAACATTTATTTTCATGCATTATGAAGCAAACATACCTTGAGATTGCTGTAGCTACACTGATGCAGGCACATATCTTGTTTAATCCCTGTGCCGAGTGGTTTTACTGAAAAAACAATTATAAAATTATGATAATGAGTCTCTGTCGCTCCTGTGCCTGGGCTCGGTGCTTTTCCTTTTACATTAGTAATGCACTGCACCAGAGGATGATGTAATCACTGTGTTGCTCCTGACAGGCAGAAGTAATCAATCCCTGCACCTTAACCCAGCTGTTGAGAATGAGTCATCCAGCTCAGGTTGATTAGTCCTGTCTGAACAGTTCAGAAAGCTCATTGGAATGTGTTTATCAAGAGCAGACTGAAGCAATCCAGCTTTCCCAAGGTCCTGAATGTTATAACTGTTTTTTCAGCAAACAAATGATTGCTTCATAATGCATCAAATCAAAAGGGAACCTGTCAGCACATTTGCACATATGCAGCCAGTGACAGGTTCCTATAGAGCTCTAATAACTGACTGACCCCCTTCTTTTAGCTAAAATTTGTTTCGCTTACATCCACAGAAATCACCTTTTATCTTATATTATCTGGTATCAGAGGGAAGTATGTCCTGCTCGGCCGGCTCCTCCCATCTAATCCTCCCCATGCCTTATGCCTCCTTACTGGTCACAGTTCATGTCATGTGACCAGAGTGACATCATCTCGGGTCCTTTAGCCTCGTAATAATAGCAAACTGTACCCCATGCATGTATCTGACCACATGAAGTCACAGCAGCCTCCATGGACTTCTACTCCTCTCCATCCTCCTTGGAGGCTGCTGTGATTTCATGGCATCACATGCATGGTGTACAGTAGTGGTGTGTCGTTCACAAACGAGCCGGCTCTTGTTCATGAATGACCGGAGTCGGCTCCTCTCAGTGAGCCAAGGGCTCATGTAACCCTGCGCCAAACTGGCTCACCTCACCCCCTTTAACCTGATACAATCTGGTTAAAAGTGGAGTGGCGTGGGGTGATTGACTGGCCTGCGGCTCCCTATTATATATTTAATAGGGAGTTGTTCAGGAGCCAGAAGAGTCTTAGTGAGCGGAGCCTAAAGATCCAGCTCACTAAGAAGAGCTGGAATTCCCATCACTAGTTTACAGTTTGCTATTATTAGAAGGCTGAAGGACCTGCGATGATGTCACTGGTCACATGTTATGAATGTAACACAAGGCAGCGTGTAAAAAGATTGACACAATGGGGCACATTTACTTACCCGGTCTTGTTGCGGTCCCCGATGTGAGTTGTCCGACGATCATGCACTCCGGCGTGATTCACCAAGATGGTGCGCCCGAGTTCCTGCATGTGTCGCTTCCCCACTCAGGTCCACCGGAGTTCACCTTCTTCTTCCCGATGCGTGTAAGTGCATTGTATTGCGACACAATTTAAATGTTAAATCCCACGCTTAGTCCGAATCCGTCGGATCGTCCGACAGCTCGCCCCCCTATTTCTGTCGCATGAAAGCCGGTGCGTTTGCGCCGCAATACCCTTTTAAATGCGGCACAAATCGGTATGCGCCAGAACATCCAACGTTTGTGCGGTTTGCGGACCCTTAGTAAATGAGCCCCACTATTTCCCTTCTGTACATAGAGCTTTATATGTCTGTAGTTGAATATCAGCAGACGGTCCCTACGTACAAGGAGGCAGAGCAGGGATTTAAAGAGACACAGAGCTGTCAGTCAGAATAATGGGGCGTGGCTTACTGCCAGCCTGAGAGAGAGAAGAGTCACAAACACCAGACATGAGTCAGAAATAGTGGTGGGAATTACATCGCTTCTTAGTGATCTGGCTCATTAGGCTCCGCTCACTAAGAAGAGCCGGCTCTTCTGGCTCCTCAACGGCTCCCTATTACATATATAATAGGGAGCAGCAGGCCAGTCAGTCACCCCACACCACTTTTAACCCAATTGTATCGGGTTATAGGGGGCGTGGTGAGCCTGTCAGGGGCAGGGTTCAGTGAGTCACCGGCTCACTGAGAGGAGCTGGCTCCCGACGTTCACGAACAAGAGCCGACTCTTACAGCCGTCTCGTTCGCGAATGACACATTACTAGTCACCAAAGCTAATTTGCATAACATAAAAACAGCTGTAATTAAGGTACAGAGCACCGCTGGCAGCTAATTTTAGGTGATATGAGGAGGACTTGCAACACTTTATCAGCAGGCATTGTTACACAGGGTGGCCAAAATCTAGTGACAGGTCCTCTTTGAGTTCCTCTCTGTCAGGTAACTACCTTGTACTTTGCTAATGGAATGGATTCCAGTCTAAAAGTTTCAATATTTGATGATATTGGGTTTAATTTAGCCTCACCAAAACCTCCTACTACACAACTTACAGTCAGATCTAACTTGACAAAGGTCAGGAAGACCGAAACGTCAGAATTTTGATCTGTTTCTTGTGAAAAATCCTCACTGATTTGTTGCTTTATGGTGAAGGCTTTATCATGTGAAAAATTTGTTGAAAAATTAAAAAGAGAAAAAAAAAGAGAAATAAGAATATAGACTCTTGGTTGAGTCGGCACCGAAGTGGCCCACCCTCCCTCCCTCCCTGTGTTGTGTGTTTTTGTTTTACTATGTTGTTTTTCTCGCTTAGTCCGAATCCGTCGGATCGTCCGACAGCTCGCCCCCCTATTTCTGTCGCATGAAAGCCGGTGCGTTTGCGCCGCAATACCCTTTTAAATGCGGCACAAATCGGTATGCGCCAGAACATCCAACGTTTGTGCGGTTTGCGGACCCTTAGTAAATGAGCCCCACTATTTCCCTTCTGTACATAGAGCTTTATATGTCTGTAGTTGAATATCAGCAGACGGTCCCTACGTACAAGGAGGCAGAGCAGGGATTTAAAGAGACACAGAGCTGTCAGTCAGAATAATGGGGCGTGGCTTACTGCCAGCCTGAGAGAGAGAAGAGTCACAAACACCAGACATGAGTCAGAAATAGTGGTGGGAATTACGTCGCTTCTTAGTGATCTGGCTCATTAGGCTCCGCTCACTAAGAAGAGCCGGCTCTTCTGGCTCCTCAACGGCTCCCTATTACATATATAATAGGGAGCAGCAGGCCAGTCAGTCACCCCACACCACTTTTAACCCAATTGTATCGGGTTATAGGGGGCGTGGTGAGCCTGTCAGGGGCAGGGTTCAGTGAGTCACTGGCTCACTGAGGGGAGCTGGCTCCCGACGTTCACGAACAAGAGCCAACTCTTACAGCCGTCTCGTTCGCGAATGACACATTACTAGTCACCAAAGCTAATTTGCATAACATAAAAACAGCTGTAATTAAGGTACAGAGCACCGCTGGCAGCTAATTTTAGGTGATATGAGGAGGACTTGCAACACTTTATCAGCAGGCATTGTTACACAGGGTGGCCAAAATCTAGTGACAGGTCCTCTTTGAGTTCCTCTCTGTCAGGTAACTACCTTGTACTTTGCTAATGGAATGGATTCCAGTCTAAAAGTTTCAATATTTGATGATATTGGGTTTAATTTAGCCTCACCAAAACCTCCTACTACACAACTTACAGTCAGATCTAACTTGACAAAGGTCAGGAAGACCGAAACGTCGGAATTTTGATCTGTTTCTTGTGAAAAATCCTCACTGATTTGTTGCTTTATGGTGAAGGCTTTATCATGTGAAAAATTTGTTGAAAAATTAAAAAGAGAAAAAAAAAGAGAAATAAGAATATAGACTCTTGGTTGAGTCGGCACCGAAGTGGCCCACCCTCCCTCCCTCCCTGTGTTGTGTGTTTTTGTTTTACTATGTTGTTTTTCTTGTTTATCTCTAACTTGCAGCTGGTGGAAAGTGAAAGATGTGATGGAGAATGCTCGGTTGGCCGACTTGCCAGTTGGGAGTACAGTTGGCATACAGTGGCCAGCAAGAGATTGAATATATGGTGCAAAGGAGAGGTCAGAGTCCAGCACAACCCGAGACAGATTTGGGAAGGGTCAGAGAGTATGTAAGGGGGGAATTGTCACCTTTTTAGACATAATATGGACTATTCTAATCTGAACTGATACGTTTCTACCTCGCATGTTCCCATCATATGTGTAGATCGCCTCTGTGTACCTTTGTGTTGATTTTGTTCATCTTTGTATACTGTTTAGCGGATTGTATTGGAGAACATCACAACCAACCATAGCTAGGAGGACTGCCACTCTTATTAGGCCATGCTCACTACTCCTCCCTCTGTAATAACAGATAAATTAGAAGAGAAGTGAGAAGAGGAGGAGAATCCGAGGGACATGGTGAGACATGGGAAAAAGGTTTCAGCCAACATGACTGTAGAAATCGGGGAGATAATTTCCTTTACCGGATGACATATCTGCTGAGTGATACCGATGTGTGACTGTGAGGTCACCATTTCTGGCTATATACGTGTTCAATTAAATATTTATTCATTTCAATAGTTCATTTATGGGTCCGTTGACCGAATCATTTACAGTGACCAACCAGAGGTCTACAAGTATTTCTCCAATGGAACATACGTTCTTGTCTTGGGTATGAATGTGACAGTGGGATACAGAGTCAGCGCTGGTGATGGTTATACTGGTACCTAACAGAGTAACATCTGCCCAGGACATGAGCAGAGAGGAGGCCTTTTACCTGCTGCCAAGGCCAAAGGCCGAGTGTAATGGGACTGCAAATCTGTAAGGGACTTCGGTATGGGGGAGTCAAGCTTATTATGTGCTAACAAACATTGCAGAGGTCAAGCTCCCCAAGACCTATAGGAACTACCCAGTATGCGTGTGTGTGGGCCAAGAAGACGACCAGGGAGCTGGTCTGTGGGTGAGCCATAAGCCGGGTATTTGCCAGCTCCTCCTGCCAGTCGAGAAGGTACAAATTTTACCAAGTAACCTTATGTGGCAAAGTTGGAGTTGTAAAAAAGAAATGCAGTGTCCGTGCCAAGCTCAAGTGAAGTGAAGTTTCTGTTATGTTGCAATTCAACGTTCTCAGTTCTCGAGGTCTGACCCTCACAGGAAGAACCTAAGAGCGTGAACAATTTCTCTCCAGTAGGCCCTTTTCCGCAATTATCTCCTGGATTTAGGTACGATAGTGACCTCAGAAGAACAGAGCAAGGAGTAATTCTCCAAAATAGGAAGAACCTTTCTCACTAGTAATTTGGAAGAGCTGCGGAACGTGTTGCCTGATTAGCATATTACAATCCTATACTACTGATTGCTCAGGAACAGTGAAGTTTAGGGTAAAAATTCCAACTGTGCTAGAATCAGTGGAGCCAAGGATCCAAAGAGGTGGAGAAAGTTCCTCTTTAAACTTTTCATGTTTGTAATAAATGTCATCCTGAATGTTTAGGATCACAGAGGTCATAAATCTGATGGGAATTAGTGGTGCGCACCAATGCAACTAAAGGGGGTGTAACAGGGCCCTGAAAATGACGGGAAGGTGCACATGTCCTGCAGAAGGACACCAGTACTATACATGATGGGACCAGGAGCTTCAGGTTTCATCTCTGGTCGTGTGTGTACATTCCTACTTAGTCTATCCAGGAGTCATGAGGTTATGAAAACAGTCACCCCGCAGTGTGTTATGGGAGGTCTTCTCTACGGCTATGGGGGAGCTGAGATCCAAGAAGCGTTGCATTGTATTGGTTGTTTATACTGATAGATTCAATCTCTTCTGTTGAAATAAATAATGGAGAAATGACAACAAAACACAAGTTCTTCAGAGTTCGCGGTGAAGGCCCCCAACAATAGCTGGTTGTCCTGGAGCAGAGTCTCGAGAGCCAGGCACTACTGCACCATCCTTGTTAGACTTCTCCATCCTGCTGGGTTATGTTTCAGAGACAACAGAAGAACAAAGAACTGAGAAAGGCATTTATGTAATCCCGGGGAACATTCCTCTCCTTCAGACCTTCTATCCAGGTGGCAAACCCACAAATACATACAAATACAGACGCTTGTACAGAGGCCGTCTAGCATGGTGCCAAAAGCCAAGTACATCTACCAGGGGAATATCTGTCAGGAAAGACTAGGTCCTAAATCTGTGATAAATCTACCCCTCTCCGAGTTAATGAGAAGGCCTCATGGAGAGACAGGGAAATGCATATATACAACTGTATTAACAGGTCACCGGGTTTAGTACAAGGTCATTCCGGCACCTACAATAACCGTTGGGAAAGAATTTTTTTTAAGGGTAGAGTTACACCGTGTCCCCAGTCTCCTCAAGGCATGTACTATATGGAGTATAATCCATGAATATCCAGATACTGCATGGACAACTTGTTCAAACCATAGACAATGGAATATTTTCTGATGGCTTTAGGGGTCCCTCTCTACATAGAGGGTAACCACTGAAGAGGACTGAAATTGGGTGAGATATAAAGTTGACTTTACACACAACCCCTAAAAAATGTTGCCTGAAAATATAGTTTTAACTGGTGATACTTACATCCATTGGAGATCTGGAATTATGTCGCTATTATGGATGGACATCTGTTGATTTTTCCACTGGACAGCCATAGACCTCATGAAGGCTGCTCCACCCAGTTCCCCATATAACATTAGATAACGGAGGTGAGTCCCGGGCACAGCTGCACATTTGCATCTTGTAGGGTTGTAGGAGATAATGGACCACATTTACTAAGGGTTCGCGGATCGCATTTCCGTCGGGTTTCCCGACTATTTCCGTTTTGCGCTGCATTTAACAGGGGTTTTTGTCGCACACGATCGGATTTTGGCGCAATCGCACTTACATGCACCGGGAAGAAGAAGGAGAACTCCAGCGGACCTGAGTGGGGAAGCGACACATGCAGGATATCGGGTGCACGATCTTAGTGACTCCCCGCACAGCGCATTATACACGGACAATGCACTTACATGCACCAGGAAGAAGAAGGTGAACTCCAGGGACCTGAGCGGGGAGGGGACACATGCAGGATATCGGGTGCACGATCTTAGTGACTCCCCGCACAGCACATTATACACGGACAGTGCACTTACATGGACTAGGAAGAAGAAGGTGAGAAGAAGCAAGGGACTCCAGGACCTGAGCGGGGAAGTGACACATGCAGGATATCGGGCGCACGATCTTAGTGACTCCCCGCACAGCACATTATACACGGACAGTGCACTTACATGGACTAGGAAGAAGAAGGTGAACTCCAGGGACCTGAGCGGGAAAGGGACACATGCAGGATATCGGGCGCACGATCTTGTTGAATCGCGGTAGACTTCATCCTCGTTGGACAACGCACCTCGGGGATCACGCAGGGACCGGGTAAGTAAATGTGCCCCATTACATATAAGAATAATGATGCACAGAGGACATGTACCCATCTTATCACGATGAAGAACATCTTTTATAACAACATATGTTGCTCAGGGAAATGTCTTACCACTAGAACCTCCATCAATCATGAGAACATGACACCAAAAGTCTTTCCAGTGATTAAAGTGTCAGTTCCCGTGTGGCTATAAGTGTACTGGATCCCCACCGACATGTCCACCACCAGTTTTACTTCCAAATAGTTATTGATGGCCATTACAGCCGGCGGTTACATCCTTGCCATTGCTGTGCTATATGTCACCTCTGGTTATGGGACAATCAATTCAAAGTGTGAAGCGAGTCCAGTGGAGAGACAAGTCTCCAAGCTACAAGCATGGGCAGTCACCTATACAATGAAGCCTTTTAGCAGCAGGTTCCGATCCCTTTAAAGCTGATACTTCCAGTTATGTGTGGGGTTGGGCTATCAAATCACAAGCTTCTGACCCCTTTGCCTGAAGTTATCTGACCTCCCCTCTCATCCCTCTTGTCTCTGATCACAACTAAGTGATGCAAACGTGAAGATGTCAGCCGCTGACCTAGGCCGCGATCTGCATCTGCCCTCACCCGCGGAGACAATCCAAAGCCATTCACGGCTACACAGGGCATCTCACATTTCTAAGAGTCCATTTTGCTGTCTAATCTGTGTAACCTCAGGGTCAGACACTCAAAGCTTCATGTAATCTTCGAGAACTTTCATCTTCAGTAATACCAATTTCACTTAACACTGCCTTAATTGAACGCACCACCTTCTCTCATTTCACACATTTGCTTCCTGTGGTTTAACCATTTGCCTTCCCTCAATCCCACAATGCCGACCTCCACTATATTTGTTATAAAACCAGTATATGCTACCAAAAGTTATGGAACAGCAGCCTGGCTCTTCTGTCCGGGAGGTCCGACCTGCCACCATGATCTTTTCTACAAGGCCCACTATCGTCTATGTGTATCACTGCTTAGAGGAACATGTTAGTATGTGTTATCCATATGTAGAGATGACCGATTTGATAAGGCATGAATTGAAGATTTTGCAGAGTCCTAAACTTTTGGGATCTGTGCCCAACTGCCATAGATAGAAAGAGATAGACCTCAGAGTCAAAGAACAGTTCATAGGCCTCAAAGAGGACCTAAAATCACAAACCATGACCCAGATCCCTGAGGGAGAGGAGGCATCTTCCCAATTTTGCCTTAGGTTGGACCTTCTATAAAGCTTTTTTATTGTATATTTGGGTTTCAGTGGTTGACTGCAGAAAACCATCCACCTACCAAACATCTGCCGTTGTAGGTCTGTTTATGGGGTCCTGGAAATCTGATCCACCGCTGTCCACTTACCCCTTGCAGGATCCTCATGGCTAGCAATAAAAGATACAGTATATGAGGGGTGGGGGGATTTTTCAAGTGCTGGCCCATCCTGCAGGATCTTCTCGAATTGCAGGTTCTTCCGGATATATTAAGAGTCTCTGGCCCCACAGATGGGCATAGAAATGTGCTATAACATGCACTAGGAACAGGCCTGGCATGGCCGCCTCCACTTGGTGTGGAGGTGATGTAAGGGGGGAAATGGCCATGCATAGAGGTCATGGACCCCCAGTCGTATATTCTTCCCCACTAAACAGTAACGCTGAATTATGTGAAACAGGACATGGCACAATCCATCAGCCGTTCTTGGTGAAATGAATTCATCTTTGAGAGAAAATTCACTGTTTGTCATATAATTACCGAGGTATTTGGTGGTGCCCACCTCCACCAGTCTCTTCCTGTTTTTATAATAATAAACTCTACCACAAGTCGCCAATCTAGAGGATTATTCTGTAATTGAACAATGGATGACGCACAACGGGATGAGCCGATGTGTGACCTGCTCCATTCCACCAGAGTCTTCAGACTGGTAACTTCAAGTTCACTAATCAAGTGACATTTGTTCCTCCTAACAACTACCCTCAGCCTTCTACTACCTGCTCCAAACTCTCATGCAGGCCAAGCATGTATGTGTACTAAACAGGGGCAGTAATATAAGCCCTGATAGACTTCTCTGTCCTCTCCAGGACTCTTTGTCCTCCTCCAAACAATTCTGTTCTTCTGATTACACTTTTCTTCTCTCCAGACTCCTCGGTCCTGCTCCTTGGTCATCCTCTAGACTCCTAGGTCCCCTCTGTCCTCCTCCAAACACCTCTGTTCTTCTCATGACACTTTTGTTCCTTCCAGACTCTTCTGTCCTCCTCCAAGGGCCTTGGTCATCCTCCAGACTCCTATGTCCCCTACAGACCTCTATGCCTTCTCCCTCTGTTCTTTTCATGACACTTTTGCGCCATCCAGAATTGTCTTTTCAATTGTCCTTCATGCGCCTATGTTTCCCTCCAGACCCATCTGTGTCCTTAAGAAATCATCGGTGGATGCTTATCTTCCCTGTGAATATAAGGATTGGGCATTGAATTTCACATTAGGAGAAAGTTGAGAAGGACCTCATACTCATTAGATTGTCCAGTCCCATCAAAATGGTGAGTTATAGTTTTTATAGTTTACATTTATAGAAAAGTCCATCAAACAAGAAGACAAGGGTCCATCAAGAAGACAAGGGTCCATCAAGAAGACAAGGGTAGACAAGAATGATGCCCTCTTGTCTACCCTCCATCTGGCTATAGATGTCTCCTAAATCTATGTCCCTCAGAAAAGGTGATGTTTTCGGAGACCTGGCTTGTATATAGGGGGTACCATAAATAGTAAGACATTGAAATGGAATCTAGAAGATAATACAAAACCAACCGGTTGAACTCCATGTAGATTACTGGAGGAGTTGACCATTAAACATGTCACCGCTGCTCCCATGATGAACTGTCACATTAAACATGTCACTGGTTACCCCCAGGCCTTAATATAAATCAAACATCTCTCTCCGAGGCCGATCATTACGCTGAGTGCTTCAGTGTTTTACTTTCTTGTCCACATAGATGTTCTGTTTTGTATGTTTAAGAACTGGCTGGAAAGAAAAGCAGCCGACTTCCCCCCTGACGCCCCTTCTCCCTTTGCCCCCTCGCTCCATTCCTCTCTGCTGTCCCTGGTGCTACCTGTTACAGTATGAATAGCGGCCTTCTCTCCACCACGCAGGAAAACAAACCTGCAGCCAGCATTAATAGGGGCAGCTGCCGCCAGCCAGGAGTTGATTTTGGAGAGAGCTGATATTTTTACACTCCGTCCGTCTGCAGCACCGAGACTTTTCCCTTCTCCTCGACTACATTTCCAGTGACTTTCCCGATAGTTAGTAACCATTACTGTGCCAGAGAGAACAACGAGCATTGCTGTTAAGGGTCTTGTGTCTATTAGGTCTATCTCCTGAACTATATATATCTAGGTCAGTGATGGCGAACCATTTGGAGATGGAGTGCCCAAGCTAAAACCAAACCCCCCTTATATGTCGCATAGTGCCAGCATGACAATATAACAATGTAACTTATTGATCCCTGATTTATCCAAGTTTTTAATCGTATTGGCGTCCTGAGTTCACCAATACAATTGAAAGATGATGGAGAAATTTGGATTGTAGCTTCCCTCCAGGGTGCCCTGAAGAGGAAGGATGAGGGGACCCAGAGCAGGAGCTCCAATGACAATCCATCTCTGTCCATATCTTCTCACTCCTCCTGTAGTCCTGGCGGCCAAGCGTTGAGCATGGCACGTCCTGAGCTGTACTGGATCACAGGAGAAAGCCTTTAGTCCTAGCTGGCAAACTATGTGTTGGAGTGAAGGCCTGGGTGCCCACAGAAAGGGCTCCGAGTGCCACCTCTGGCACCCGTGCCATAGGTTCGCCACCACTTATCTAGGCCATTCATACTGATGTCTCCAAAACCAGATGTAACTTGGCCCATCAGCCAGGTACCTTAAAGCCACAACCAGTGTCGGACTGGCCCACCAGAGAATCGGAGGAACCTCTGGTGGCCCAACGGTCTAACCCAGTCCCGGATCCTAAAGGTACAGCAGAAGAAATGCTACTAGGGTCTGTTTACACAGTGAGTGTGATCTTAATTTGGTGATAATTTCTATCCAGTGGGCTCAAGGAAACCCCAGTCCATCCCTGGCCACAAATATACCTCATACACCATCTCATCGCTCCATGGGAAACATTGTCCTGATCATATATTCCTGCCGCTCTTATACCACCAACATATTTTCCTTTGCTGTTCTGAAGTATTTTATACACGATCATCCGGAATTTCTATTCAGAAGCCAGGGAAAGGTGGGTGACATAATATGTCTCTCCGGCTGGTTGCAGGACGCATAGTCCGTGCCTCTGGGTGAGGTAGACGGCTTCGCTCAGCACAGTAGCACTGTGTGTGTAGCATGCGGCATATGTTGTGCATTATGTTAAGCAGCGGACAGGCGACTGGAAAGAAATATTTTATTTTAATGTAGCTTCTAAGTGGTGAGTTTCACACACAGGGAACATAAGGAGCTGGTTAAGGAGGCGGCTGCAGCGTCAGAGCGGCTTAGTAGGAGCCAGGCAGGGGCAGCGCCTCACAGCGGGGTGCTCTGTAGGAGCACACCTCACACACACTGAGACACGCCGTGTGTAGTCCTGCGGGGAGCCATACTGCTGGCACCCAGATTATTTTCACTGGACTTCCACAAACACCAAATATCCGCCCTGTAGTAGAGACAGGGGTTCTGGTTACTGGCACCCCCCTCCAGCCGCAGGAGCTTCATTAACCTATTACCACCTGAAAGGCCAGCCATTGTTCCCTCACATTTACTACTAGTCTTCTATTTAAGACAAAGTCATGAAACCCTCAGTGTTGCCCTATTTCCCCCATCATAGGGCAGATTTCTTTTTTTGATACTGCTCTTAGAAAATGAAGCTGCATTGTGATTGGTGGCTATTTCCTAAATATGCCCAATTACATTTATCATGGTGACATGGCAGACGTCGACGTTTCCTGGGTAGATATGCAGACCGCCCTGTTACCGGTCCTATAGAAGATGAAATCCAGGAAGCCGGATTTATAAACAGTTTTTGGATTGGATTGTGAGGCAGTCGTCCATCTCAAAGTCAGAGCCAAAACCCAGCACCTTGTATGTGAGCTTCCCAGGGATTAGTGCAACGTTACCCCACCAGGGCCGGACCACCTGTGGGGGCAGCTGGATTCCCAGGGACTGGAGAGGCTGGCAATAGTACGGCCTAGCACCACAATATGTAATGGTGAACATACCGGTCAGGACCAGCAGGGGGATTCAAGAAGAGGAGAAGGTCACAATATAGAGAAGGGATCCCCCTGGTGCACTCCTGGTGTATGTGTGGTAATAGATGGTAGATGGTGAAGTGGCAGGGATCACACTGCACAACAGGAATCTTTGCAAAACTTAAAGCATATCTCCCAAGCGTCCCGGATTCAGCGACAGTCCTGTTTTTGGGGCACTGTCCCGATGTCACAGGCAGCTGGGAGAATGTCCCGCTTCCTCCTGGCCTTGTACATTAGAGCTACAAAGCAGCCAAAGCATCGGGGCAAGGAGGAGGCCGGACCAGCCCCTGCTACCTCCTCAGATAATGTCTGCACAAATCATGTGAGGAGGTAGCTCCGCCTCCAGCTAGCCCCGCCCCCTCTGTGAGTCAGTCAGAACCTGGGAGAAGAGAGAGTGACTGCGGGGGAACGAGGTAAGGTTTTTTATAATAATAATCTTTATTTATATAGCGCTATCAAATTCTGTAAATACCAGGGGACAGGGGGCCACAGGAGGAGGATATAGGAACAGGAGGCTGCTGGAGGACAGGAGGAGGCTACAGGAGGAGGCTGGACGACGCTGGAGGACTCTTCTAGTCCTCCAGCCTCCGCCTGTGGCCTCCTGTGAGGAGGGGTATGGGCAGTTCAGATAGTGTTCAGATTATGTGTTAAGTTTGGGGAGATAAAAAAAATAAATCTAAAGGGAGGATAAAATTAAAGAGGGGTTTTATATGTTGCAGAGTTGCATTATGGCGTATTTTATGGGTCCATGTGGGGGCTGGGCGAAGTAAGGGGGAATTATACTATGTTGGGGCTTTCATGGGTGCTCCTGCGGCCCATGTCCCTGTCCGCGCTCCACCAGCGGTCTCCTCGCTCCAGTGTGCGTCCCCACCTCGTAGGGCGCGCGTGTGCCGGCATTCTGAGATTTAAAGGGCTAGCACACCGATAATTGCCGCTGGCCGGCTGCTTTCCCTATTAAGCTCTTGGCCCCTTCCGGTGTCCCCTGCCGGATCTTTGTGCCTCGTGCCTTTGAGAAAGCTTCCTTGGGTTATTCCTGCAATTATTGTGATTTCCCATTGTGACCTTCATTCCTGTTCTTGACTCGGATTCTATGCCACCTGTTCTGACCTTCCACTACCTCTCCGACTCTGATCCCGCACTGCCTGTCTTGACTTCCTGCCTGTCCCCGACTCCATCTCTGCCTCACGATTCTGCACTTCGCCTTGGCCACAACCACAGACAAAGTCGTACCTGTGGAGTGACCTGGTAGTACCACGCTGCAGCAAGCCCAACCAGCTCGCCTCATCGCCGCGGTGGCTCAGTGGGTCCACTACCCCTGAAGCCTGACAGGGGCCATTAAGGTATATATTATTCTATGCTTGTGGGTGTGACAATGGCCGTGGTTTAGAAAAGGGGGAGGGCCTTTTATCCCTCTTTCTCTCGAACCAAAAGTTGAGTGGTATGCTTAAAGGCCCAGATTTATGTCTGACTTTGCACATTTTTTCAGTGCAAACTGCTTGCACATGTATTTATAAAGTGTCCACACACATTTCTGGTGCACAGGACACATTTGTGTCGCAGCTGCACTATACTGCCCTGAAATGGGCGTTCCGGTGCTCAGTTGGGCTGTGCGCCACATTTATCATGCAGAGTCTGACAGAAGTGTGTTGCACGCCCTATGTTAAAGGTGCACCAAAAGGTGTCCTCTGTCGGGGCAGCGCAGGGGGCGCCAGATTCATGCAGAACATGCGCCAGAAATCCTGATCATTGTCCTTCCTGCAGGCACACAAGGTGAGGGATTGGTTGGCTGTGGTGATGATTTTGTTGTTGAGCAGGAATTGAGAAATACCTCATCCTTGATCCAGAGGTCATTCGGCTGTCTAGTTGATCTCTGCAGCAGTAGCAGAGAAGAATCTCTATAGGAAAAGTTCCAGAGAGAAACATTAATCTGAGCCCCAATTTATAGATTATTGCAGAGCTCCTTCCAAAGTTTGCTGAGCTGCCAACCAATCACAGCCTGGGATTCTACAGCAAAGATAACAAATGTTTCAAGATAACACAAATATCATATTTTAACCCTTTAGTTGTAGGCAGGATATACTGCAGGTGTTAAAACTTCTTTTGGGCAGTAGATGGCTGCAAAGGATAGCTATAGCAACTATACCTTATAAGCCGAGGGAACTCCAGCATTAAAGGTGTTAGAAGTCTTAATGGTGACATGGGGAAGCTGGCCAGATCCTCTCCGACCAACCAGAAAAATAACCAGAGCTAAATTTAGTGATGACCCTTCCAGTGGGACATAACATTAGCATGCCACAGGACAGCACATCCACATGCTGCCACCCACTGTGATATGGTCACCCTACGATACACAGCTGCTGTTGGCAATCCAGATCAAAGTCTCTGTATCTGTTGACCAAGTAGCGGCAGAGAAGGCAAATGATCTGGCACAAGGATGACCTCTACTATATATTTGCTGTAATCCATTGCTCCACAAACACGCTGCTCATTTTGCTATGAGAAGCAAGGGCCACAGGACATGGTTTTTGTGTAAATCACACAACCCAATTCTTCTAAATTCAGGTCCCATTTTTTTTTTATTACCAGGGCTGTAGAGTTGGAGTTCAGTTGGAAATTGAGCAGTCAAGTTTGGCTTTCCAACTCCACCGCCCTGTGTTTTACAGATGTCAATCAATCTGTGTGGGTTTTTTTTTTCATTTTACAGACGCACTGGGGCACATTTACTATGAATTGTGCAGTCTGTACTGTGTGCAGTTTGCCTGTGTATAGTGCAGGGGGCGCCAGATTCAGGATTTCTGGAGCCCATTGTTCAAGAATCTGGCGCCTCCTCCACTGCTCCGACCACATTTTTTGGTGCACCTTTGACATAGGGCATGCGGCAGATTTCTGTCTGACTTTGCACGGTCCGACTGAGCACCGGAACGCCCATTTCAGTGCAGAAATTTGTGTTGTATGTCGATTAGTGCAGCCACAACACAAAATGGTCTTCTTAAATACCTGTGCAAGGAGTTTGCAGTGAAAAAGAACGTGCAAAATCCAACAGAAAAGTGGCGCAAATGTGGGTGGACCTCAAAAGGTGAATCCGGTCTGTAAAAATGATCCCACGCTGCATTCAAGGATTACGGGCATTTTGGGTGTACATGTAGTAAGCAGGAACTTTCACACTGCCGTTGTGGGGATGTATAGCTTGCACCCCGTACAGTGCACTGGTGAAGACATAGTCACTTGAGAAGCCAAGGTGAGTAGAGGTGGGGATCTTTTGCAGTAGTGGATATAAACGGTTTGGGTCCCAAGACCACCTGAACCAATCGCCAAGCTTGATACTGCCCCATGAGAAGGACTTTCAGCCATGAAATACTAAGTTCTCAACACATATGAATACACGGGTCCTGCTAAAAGTGGACAGAAGGACCCTCTCCTTTCTCAAGTAGCCCGATTCTAGTACCAAAAAAAAGAAGTAAATGCCATTAAATAATTTGACTTGTAATGGGCCACAGTTTTTATACAGCCCAGGGCCGATGGCTGTTAGATGGCGGTTTTATATCCTCACGCCAACCAGAGACAGAGGGGCCATCAGGTGGGGGTCTTGCTGAAGTGTACAAGAGGCCAGTTTTCCGGTCACTGTACCTAATTTTGCTCTTCCAGTAGAGAGCTGTAATCTCAAAAGTAGATTCCATTTTCTAATCCCGGATAAACCCTTTACCTCTGCCCAAAAACTGACTCTAACAGTTTAATATTATGTCCGGAGTAAAACCTGGTGAAGACTAGATTTACGGCCCCATCCCAGGAGGAGAGATCACCAGAGCTTTGTTTTTGTTTGGGAAGCCAAAATTGCAAAGTCCCATAAATTCTTCTTTTCTCGATGACAAGAAAATAAAGCTGCCCGCGAATATTTGTGTTTCTTTTCGGTAAAGCTGGTGAGTACAGCCAGGAGTGACCAGGCCTTGGCTAAAAGCAGAAGTCAATATCTATTTCCCGCTTATTATTTGACTGCTCGTCATGCACCACATTTATTATGTGTTTTACAGACTTTTTGTGCCTCTCTTGACAAGGAGTAAGGGAAAGGCTAACCTCGGCGACACAGGATGAGTTCGCTGGTAAGGACTAACATACCGGTGATTGCCAGCGTACACGCTCCATCAGAAGCAGGAAACCAGCAGACTTGCTTCATCGGTGGGGAGGGCAGGCCTATTTGATGGCCATCAGAAACTAACCCATACTAACATATCTAACTGCTACTCTACAGAAGTACAACTAAGTTTTCTTCCTGCCGGAAAAGTTGACTCACCATCTATGCAAATTATTTATTCTCCGAGCCGTGTCCGGCTTATTCATGTCCTTCCTGCTCAGCCACGCCTCCTCATTAACCATGCTGAAGGGAAGTCCTGTGGGAGGGGTGAGCCATCCTCATACAGCCAGTGTCTCTCTTAACCCCCTCAATTCATCCCTCCCTCAGGATTTCTCTTCAGTAGTCACATAGCCAGTGTGTGAATGATGTAGCAGAGCCGAGTTCACTGAGCTAGAGGAACATGACTATGCATAGATAGTGGTGCACATTTACTAAGGGTCTGTCGGACGCATTTTCGTCAGGTTTCCTGAATTTTTCCATTTTGCACTGAATTGCCCCAGGTCGGATTGTGTCGCATCGGCGCCGGCTTTCATGCGACACAAATTTGGGGGGGTGTGGCCGTCGGACAACCCGACTGATTCGGACAAACCGGGGAATTTAAAAATGAAATTGTGTCACATGCACCGGGAAGAAGAAGGTGGACTCCGGCGGACGCACGATCTTAGTGAATCGCGGCAGCTCGCCATCCTCGTCGGACATTCCGGATCGGCGGCGTCAATGGGACAGGTAAGTAAATGTGCCCCAGTGTGTCAACTTTATATATGGACCGAGGAAATTTAAATGGCATGGAAAATAATAATATTGATGTACTGCTGCATAATCGAAGTTTTCAAAGGTATGTTTAGTTGGAGTGGGTTAGTTTAACTGACAGGTTGTCAAGGAACTAAAGAAAAGCTATATACGACACAAAAATAAAAAATATCCCTAAAAAACAGGTGTACAAGTCATGATTTAGTTGCAATACCAGACGCAAAGCCGGGAAGTGCGATTACTCCCTCCACACCAGTTGGGAGGAAAGGTGGTGGTGCCAGACCATACAGCGGGCCGGCAGGCGGTGTTTCTGCCCCACACCTATGCACTGCCTAAAGCCACGACCCCCACACCAGGGCATCGTAGCTGTCCAAGGGGATTTATCAGGAGGCTATAGCCAGGGGGCATCACCCCGTATGTTATTGGTGGCATCGTGGATCTGGTGGGGTGGATTATCTTCAATACCGTTAATGATTCAAGGCAAATCTAACCATGTCTAGAAAAGGTGACAGACAGACTCTGTACTGCATCATTAGTACGTTCAGTGCATGTACAGTAGGCATTAAACTCCTCAGCTCCCCCCAGTGGTGGCTACAGAAAGCCAAAATGTATCAATGTCTATGCAGCAGAAAAAGAGCTTCTGTACCATGAAAACATGTCAGAGAATCATCAGTGAATGTTGGACACAATGACATGGGCTTTAAGGTCATGACACTTTAACCCCGTGGCCGTTGACTATGGATTTATCTGACCACATATCAGTGACACCATTGATGCCATGTTCATAAATAACAAGTTGAGTCGTCTTCATAGGTGGGGAAGTTATGTTGCGATTAAGCTACACTTGCAATTTCCTGTGTTTATTAGTCTTGGCCCGGAGACGCGCTCAGCTTCAGAAAGACTTCACATGGAACTTCTCTCCTGACCCAACATGTCTCGGTCAATCTTTTTCAGCGCAAACAGAAAAGTGAAAGCTCCAACCGGTTCTAACCATTTGCACAGATCCGAGCTGTCTGCACTAATCGCCTCGAGGCCTAAGGTACACAGTGGAGCCACAGAGGACATAGGGTGACAATGGGTGCCGACACATAGTGCACCTATAGGACATCATACATTACATTCACCCAAAAGTATCATCCCTGATAAAAAAGATTCCTGTACTATTGCACATTCGACAGATTCACATAGAAGGGCTTGTAGCCTCCTGCCCGCCGTATGTACCCATCACACTGGATTGCCCGGCACCCACTAAGTTACCTTAGGGCAATAGTTACTGCCACCTAATGGGGTCTTTATAAGGATGCAAGGAATGTAACAAAGAATTTTAGAGGGGTTTGCCACTTACCTCATATTTTGTGTAATGTGTGTAAGTGTGGGGGATAGGATATTGGGTAATTTACCCATATACATCTATTAATAGTTCTGCTTCTGGGGGTCATGTGATCTCTAACTGTCCGTGAACAATCGCCCTGCCAGGATCTTGATCTTATATAAATTCATGAACACCATCATGAGGTCCTGGCAGGGCGATTGCTCAGGATGACAGAATGGGCAGAGAGGCTAATTTCGGCTCTCCACTTTGAGAACAAATGCATACTCGGCCTGGCACAGAGGAAATTGCTATAAAGCCTCATTCACATTAGTGTTTTTAATTTGTGAAAGGGCAAATTTGGCCACATTGCATACAATCCAATTGTGCCGGATCTGGTGGGACGGTGCACTGAAGAAGCAGGGACCCATCAGAATCTGGATGCCAGGATCCCCCCCTGTGCAGTCAGGCACCACGTGGTCAAGTCTTTGCATCTGCCAGTCTCGGACCTGCTGGGGGGGGGGATGGGGGGACCAGCACAAGTGAGAACTGCTGCACAACTTCACAATGGCTGGAAATTGGGAGGCACAGGAACAAGTGAAAGGGTCACTGACCTGAGTGACTATGACACAGGGATGCTGGGCCAACAAGGACAGTAGGCATTCGGATGAACCGGTTATAGTTCTGCTGTTCCACAGGTGGGGATTAAAGCAGCTGCCACATGGACCACGGACCTGAACCACACTGGACCATCTCAATTCAGCCTAAGAGGCAGTTACAGTGTAACAAATTTTAATGGAATGACATAAAAATGAGCAAAACAATGTGTTCTGTGTAGCCGGGTCACCATGCGGCTGCTGCATTGGGGGTCCCACTTCAGACAGTGACCATCCACTTGTAGTGTAGATCAGACCCTCGCACTGTGCTCCCGGGTCTTTGGCACACGGTGTGGAGGAGCCTGTAGCAGGTTCTGTCGCCACCTAGTGTCCAGTCCAGGTATTGAGGCTCTGTTTTTGTTCTTGCTCATTAGCGAGGTCATCGCTCCAGCCTAATGAGATGTTTACCCTCCTGTCACTGCTCGCATTAAGCATTGGCCAGGGGTTAGAAGCGGCCGTTACACTGCACACATGAACTTCCTGTCAGCCTGTAGGAAACGGCTATAATTAGCCGCAGCAGATAGGCCGGGTGGCAGGGGTGAAGCCGCAGGCCCAGCTCGAGGATAATAAGGAGATGACTAACTTTCCACTTCTCAGCATCAAAGTGAGAATGTAGAGTGCAAGGCTCTCCACAAGTCACGTCATCCGTATTATGTCCCGGTACCGTCTTATATTTAGCTCCTCGTCCCCTCCCCAATGGTTATAAATACAAACATAAACACCGCCGTCACCAGGAATATCGGACATTAACCCCTTATAGGGAACATGGTGGCTGCTTCCTTTTACGTCTTCCAAAACAGTGTAATCAGACCTCTGTGTAAGTTGTTAGTAGCAGCAGGACTATGAAATGTAGCCCAGGATTGCAGCTTCTCCAAAACTTTTACACTTTAAAGGGGTTTTCCCACTATGAAAAGTTAGGCCCTATCCACGGGATCTCTGTCTCCGATCTCCGTCAGCTCCATGGAGATTAATGGAGCAGAACAGTCATGCACGGCCGTCTGCTGCATTACTCTGACGGAGCAACAAGGGGTCCGACGGAGGTACGTGGGACCCCTCGTTTTCATGATCTGTGGGGGTCCCAACACTGAGACCCCTACTGATCAGCAAGTTAGGGCCTATCCCGTGGATAGGACCTAACTTTTCATTGTGGGAAAACCCCTTTAAGGACTGGGCCTCATAGGACACCGTACATGGCAGACCTCCAGCTGCCATGGAAAGTAGGGGCCAGACTGTATGGAGCAGCCGGTCTCCTGCTGCGCATCGCACTGACATAGTGCCAGCGCGATCCTGAAGACGATATAGATCGTCCCTTTGCAGCAATGGCCTGCTAGTGAGGACGATCTATATCGTCTAGTGGCATCAAGCAGTTTAAACAAAGTTGTTGTTTTCCTTTAACTAAATATACTCGCCTCCAGTCCTCTTGATGTTGACCCTGGCGCTGGTCTTCTAGGCGATTCCCGCGTGTCAAGATCAAAGAAAATTATAATTAGCAGCCGGCAGTGCGAGGACAAGATGTCCGGGGCTCCAGGCTGCTAATTATATGTCTCTTTTCTAGGTGATCCCGGTGTGTCAAGATCCAAGAAGACCAGCGCCAGGATCATCATCAAGAGGACTGAAGGGGAGTATATTTAGTTTAAAGAAAGTGGTTGCTTTCCTTTAATCACGGATACATAGGGCGCTGTCCTCCAAGTTTAAGTCTTCTTAAATGATAAAATCTTACACCAAAGTCTCTCTCTGGAAATTAAGCGCATGCGCGAGAATACCAATTCTTGTGCTGCCAACAGAGGAGATGAGCGAGGTTTCCAAACGATTCTGTGACTCTTCCAGTCTCTGTATCTCCATTACAACCTGCCGATGTCTCTCTGTATCTCTGGTACAACCTGCCGATGTCCCTCTGCATCTCCGCTACAACCTGCCGATGTCCCTCTGCATCTCCGCTACAACCTGCCGATGTCCCTCTGTATCTCCGCCACAACCTGCCGATGTCCCTCTGTATCTCCGCTACAACCTGCCGATGTCTCTCTGTATCTCCGCTACAACCTGCCGATGTCTCTCTGTATCTCCGGTACAACCTGCCGATGTCCCTCTGTATCTCTGGTACAACCTGCCGATGTCTCTCTGTATCTCCGCCACAACCTGCCGATGTCTCTCTATGACTCTCTCTGTCCTTTATGAGCTTCTTAGTGAAATAAACAGGTGAAGCTGATGCTCTGCCCGTCACCCTCCAGTGATGAGGAGGGAGCGCCCGGGATACTTCCTCCATCGCTTCTTCTAGTACATTTGTCATTTCAATTTATATCTTTATTTATGTAATAAAATAAAACCAGTCTGCAGAACAGAAAGACATGAACAATCATCAAAACCAGCACAGAAAGTCCACACAACACTGCGGCAAGAATGTTCTAGACAAATAAAAGAAGAGAAAGCAATAAAAGCTTATGGGGTCCTGTCAGCATGGAGGGAGATGCCATCAAGACCAGGGAGGTAAATGATGGACAACTGAGCACAACGTAACAGGATGAAGTGATAATACTAACTCAGGCCCAGCTCACAATCCATAATGAAACCCCTTCTGCAGCTCTGACATTTCATTTCCAGTCCAACACTATTTACAGGGAATGTCACCCCCTGACACCTGTAGATCCAATGTTCTATGATCTTCAGTTTATCACTAACTCTAGGGTGGGAAGGTTGCGAAATCTTAATGGAAAGGCTACCATGATGTCACAACACGGCTGAGCCAATCACTAGCCTCAGCAGCTAGTGACAAAATGTTTCATCTTTCACGGCTTTCAGCCACCACTAGAGGGAGCTCACTGCATACCCAATACTAAAATATGCAGTAAGTGCCCCCTATAGGTTGTTGAAGGCAGCCGCGATTGCATCATACCTTAGCACAGAGTTGGATAGTATCCAAGGTTGTCCATTCACTTCAAGTCAAAGGATCTACAAAGAGTAATTCTTCATATATTATGTATGGGATCCATCATCAGATCCTAGGTGAGACATGATCATTGTCCTCCCATACCCTGGAGTGCCATACATATCAAGGGATTAGGACCCAGGTGCCCCGTGTGAAGGTCTCCCACAGTCCAAGGTCCTTGCAGCTGGTCAGAGTTCGTCACTAGGTCTGCTTTGAGGCATCTGTGTCTCCAGAGCTTCCAGTTTCCCGGGCGTCGCTCCATTATTGCGCTTACCACTCGGGTCTTTGGCTCCCTTCTTGGATTTCTTCTTCTCACCTTTCTTGGGTTTCTTCTTCGCAGACGAGGGGCCGAGGTCTCCTTTCTTACCAGCCCACTTCTCAGAGAGGCAGCCTGATCAGAAGAAAAGCATTACAACCTCCTCAGGTACAAATACTCTAGAATCACAGTGGTGTAAAAAAGTATCTGCCCCCTACATGACGTCTTAATCTTTCAGATGTTTGTGATACTTAAATATTTCAGCTATCAAACAAATAAAATAAATATTATACAAACATAACACATGTAACACAACATCCAATTTATAAATGAAGACCTTTATTATGATTGGAAAAACTCATAAAAATCTACAGGGCCCTGTGTGACAAAGTAGGTGCCCCCTCCCCTAAAAACAGGAATTGACTTTGTTTTGTTGCATTTTCAGGAAGTTGAGTTCAATTGTCCTCACCGCGCCCAGACCTGAGCACTGCGACAACTGTTCTCCAGCAAAGAAGCACTTACAGGCCCTGCCTGGTCCAAAAGATCCTCCGGAGCTCAACATCACAGGCAGATCCAAAGACATTCAAGAATAAATGAAATCCATCAGTCTGGAAAAAGTTATAAAGCCCATATTTCCTTAAGGCCTCTTGTAGGTCAAGCTTGATATCAAGGGAGCTGCCTTACAAGAAGCTAAATGAGGCCGGGTACTCTGACTCCTCCTTTCCCATCCAAACCCCCACCCCGGCAAGAATGGGCAATTCTTTTGTAACCTTGGCCTAGATCTTGCCACCTACTGGGGCAGGGGGCTGGCTGACTACTGGTGCAAGGGGCTGGCTGACTACTGGGGCAGGGGGCTGGCTAACTACTGGTGCAAGGGGCAAGCTGACTACTGGGGCAGAGGGCTGGCTAACTATTGGGGCAGGGGCTGGCTAACTACTGGGGCAGTGGGCTTGCTGACTTCTGGGGGAGGGGGCTTGCTGACTATTGATGCAGGGGGCTGGCTGATTACTGGGGCAGGGGGCTGGCTGACTACTAGGGCAGGGGGCTGGTTGACTCCTGGTTCAAGGGGCTAGCTGACTACTGGTGCAAGGGGCTGGCTGACTACTGGGGCAGAGGGCTGGCTAACTACTGGGTCAGGGGCTGGCTAACTACTGGGGCAGGGGGCTTTCTGACTACTGGGGCAGGGGGCTGGCTGACTACTGGGGCAGGGGGCTGGCTGACTACTGGGGCAGGGGGCTTGCTGACTACTGGGGCAGGGGGCTGGCTGACTACTGGGGCAGGGGGCTGGCTGACTACTGGGGCAGGTTGACTACTGGGGCAGCGGGCTGGCTGACTACTGGTTCAGGGGGCTGGCTGACTACTGGTTCAAGGGGCTGGCTAACTACTGGGGCAGGGGGCTGGCTAACTACTGGTCTCACCATTACACTATGACATGATGGAGGGCACCTCACTAGCTCTCACCATACTATGACATGATGGGGGAGCACTCCACTAGCTCTCACCATTACACTAACATGATGGGAGGGCACCTCACTGCTCTCCCATTACACTATGACATGATGGAGGGCACCTCAATAGCTCTCACCATTACACTATGACATGATGGGAGGGCGATGGGGGGACCTCACTAGCTCTCACCATTACACTATGACATGATGGAGGGACCTCACTAGCTCTCACCATTACACTATGACATGATGGAGGGCACCTCACTAGCTCTCACCATTACACTATGACATGATGGAGGGGATACAGGGCAGCCATGGGAGCTGCACACTCACCACTCACAGAAGAGGCTTGTCAATAGTGTCAACAAAATAGTGACCAATAAAGTTCAACCATTTGGTAACCAGTCAACTCCCTCTCCCTGTCAGATGACGCGTATTCTCGCCATTACATCCCGTGTAGATGCCTCTATGTGTTCTGACCCAAACCCAAATTAGTAGCAGAGACCTCCCTTCCTGCCACGTCACAATCTGACACGCTCACTGGCTGCTATATTTTATTATTTTTTTCAATGAATTTTTATAACTCGCTTCCGTAAAAACACCCGATTTGGGCTACAAGAAAATGGCCGCGGAGGCGTCTCCACCGAAGCCGAACTCTCCCGCCCCTTCGGTTGACGTCATGACAGGCGGCGAACCAATCAGCGGCAGGGAGCGTGGATATAGGTAATGCATGCGCATTAGAGACAGATTTTAACCAGGAGGAGAAGCAAATCGCCTGCTTCCAATAGTGGAGATGAGTGGTACTACAGCCGGAAACTCACACCCTGCTATAGCACGGCTCATGTACTTACCTGTGAGCCACATGTGTAATAATGCATACATTGTAACAAAATAAGCATAAACACATTATTATCCATAATATGCTTGGGAAATTACACTCAATAACCTTGTATAATGTTTGAGAAAACTCCTAATCACGTGCATATACTAATTAGCATTTACCTGTGTGCGCCACCCATGAGGCGAGTTGAGCTTCTTTCCTCAGGCAGCACCAACTTTAGTCAGATGGGGGGCAGCATCAGGGGTGCACTTATCTGCGACAAAGCATACACTGACCTGTCATCAGAGGTCATGGGTGTCATCAAAGGTCATGGGTGTCACACGCTGCATGGAGAACCCACATACTAAACAATAACCTCATATCTTGCTTCTGGAGGGGGCGGCGTTCTATTGCCTCCTATGCTCTAAGGGCCATAACATTTTTGCAGCTTTTTTTCCGTGACACATAGAGATACTTACAAATATTAAGGGACCTTTTTTCTTTTTTTTTGTTGGGGGGATTGGGAGGGGGGTTAGTGTTCACCATGGAATCCATGTTTTCCATTGATATAATGTATTCAGTTACCTAGTACTTTGTAGCAGCCCCACTGGTCATTACGATCAGCACTTATCCCAAAGCCTTTTAGACCCATAGCTATTGGGTGCACTGCATGGCACCGCAGCAATCTAGCCATCTACCACACATGCGCGGACTCCGGAGCAAGTTCTGAAAGTTACCAGCGCATGCAGGCTCCGAAGTCACTCCTCCGTTATGCGCATGCGCCTGCCTTTTTAGGCGCACACATATAAAGAGAACACGGCGAGCCAAAACCACTGATGTCCAGCGCTTGGCTCGGCAGCCATGTTCCCGCCCAGTAAGTAACATATCTAACTATTCCAATATAATGTACATTTCCAATTCTGCGATGCGTTTTTGATGCGTCTCCATAGACTTGTATGGTGCGTTTTTCACACGCGTGTGACTTACAAAAGTAGAGCATGCTGAGATTTAAATGCGTGTTAAAAAAAAATGCGCGTGTGTGCGTGAAAACGAATGCAAGTCTGAAAAAGCCCATTGATTACAATGGGTCAGGGTGCAATGCAAGTTCTGTCCGTTTAAAGCACCAGCAGAAAACACGCGTGAAAAACGCAAGTGTAGAAGGGGCCTTGCTCTACCCATGATAAGTAAAATAGGTGTAAGACCAGGTGCCATGCACTGCACCTGTAGGTATAGAACATCCCATTTGCTATTAATCACTGTGTACAGAGGGCGGAAGAAGCGCAGCACCACGCGAAACAGTCCTCGCCTTCTTATGGACATCTTGCCTTCACTCCTTCCCTTAGGGCAGTGATGGCGAACCTTTTAGACACAGGGTGCCCAAACTACAACCAAAATTCACTTTTATGTTTCAAAGTGCCAGCATGACAATATAAGCAGTAACTTATTGATCTCTGCTGTATCACAAGTTTTAATCATATTGGCGTCCTGAGGACACCAATACAATAGAAAGTAGGAGACATTTGGATTGTAGCTTCCCTCCAGGGTGCCCTGAAGAGGAAGAATCAGAGGACCCAAAGCAGGAGCTCCAACGATAATCCATCTCTGTCCACACCTTCTTGCTCCTCCTGTAGTCCTGGCAGCCAAGTAGGTGTGACATTAAAACAGCACTGAGCATGGCGCGTCCTGGGCTGTCTTGGACTGCAGGAGGAAGCCTTGAGTCCTATCTGATAAATTCTGTGCTGGGTGCCCACAGTAAGGGCTCCGAGTGCCACCTCTGGCACCCGTGCCATAGGTTCGCCACCACTGCCTTAGGGTGATGGCGCATGTGGCGTTTTGAACGTGTTTTTGGCCCGTTTTTAAGCAGTCCATCAAAAAACGCATCCGTTTTTTGACAGGTTTGACCTATTATCATAATTGAAACTGGTCCAAAACGCATGCATTTTCAAAAAACGCATGCGCAGGCTTAAAAACGGGCCAAAACGCCACATGTGCCATCACCCTTATATGTCCAGAATATGTGAGTATTTATATATGCACTAATAAAGAAGAAGAATGGTGAGTGCCGTCCATTCCTTATAACTTTTACCTCTGTCTTTGTGCGTGTATATTTATGTATTTTTTCCCCTAGGTTAACCTTTACAGGCCCGAGTCTCTTTTTTAATTTCTGTGTTTTGTTTTTTTTTTACTCTCCTCCTTCCAAAAGCCATATCCGTTTTTGATGTATGAGGGCTTGTTATCGTTGGGACAAACTGTAGTTTATAGTGGCAGCTTAAAAATATTCTGTGCAATATATTGGAAAGCTGGAAAAATCCCAAATGACATGAAATTAACAAAAAAATAAATAAAAAAAATTACACATTTGCACTATTTTCTCCTTTTACAGCTTTCACTTTGTGCTCCAAATAACATTTCCACTGGGATGAGTATGAGTATATGTTAGGTGTAATTGTTTTGCAGGATGATGCAACTTTTTCATTTGTATCAATTTGGGACCTATGTGATCTTTTGATCAATTTTTCTTCAAATACTTATGGATTGAAAAAAATTTTGAAAAAAGTGTTTATTCTGACATTTTGGCACTATTTTTCTTTAATGGACAGAAATAATGTCGGTAATTTTAACATCATGGTGCATTTCTCTCTAACTTACTGCCAACAGGTTAAAAGTAAAATATAGAATAATTTTTCTGTAGTGATGTAAAGAAAAAACACATTAGTGGTGAGAAAATAGACATTTTATTGATTTGTTTAAATTTTGTCTGCTAATGTATAGCAATGACAGCTCCATAGGATAGTTAATCCATATTGGATCAGCGGGAGAAGCTGAGCTGCAGTTACACAGCCTGGCCACTGCACAGAGAATGGGGCTGTTATTCTGGAATGCTTTTCTGTGTTACTACCATATTTTTTGAATTATAAAGTGCACCGGATTATAAGGCACACCATCAATAAATGCCTGCTAAAACATCTAGGTTCATATATAAGGCGCACCAGATTATAAGGATGAATGACCAGCAGGTGGCAGACCTGTGCACAGTACAAGGCAGCTGTTGTCTGTAAGTACGGTTCATATATAAGGCGCACTGGACTATAAGGCGCACCTTTGATTTCTGAGATAAATCAAAGGACTTTTTGTACGCCTTATAGTCCGAAAAATTCCCTGTAGCTGCGGCAGGCCCTGGCTCCTAGTCGAATCCCTGTCATACCGCTTTCTCATCTGAATCCTCGGGCATGCACAGTGTGCTGGTCTATTCTGGTAGCCGCTGCCATGACGTGCACATTTACGAGGGAGCGTGGACGGCTCCCTGGAACATAATGTCAACGAGGGAGAAAAGCTGCATGTAATCAGTGCACTTTTCTCCCTCCATGTACGCACAGCGGCAGAGTGGAGATGACAGTCGCACTGTGCATGCCCGAGAATTCAGCCAAAACGGCGGCAAGTCGGGGAGAAGTCGGGAGGCAGGGCCGGCTACGACTACAGGGAGATAAGGAGGTGGGGTTATGTGACCATGCCGAAGACTGTGGATATAACTTCATGTTTCTGGCTGCAGGCATCATTAACCCTTGATAAAAACAGGCAATCGGCCATTTCAGGTAGATTTTGTGGTTGAAAAGCGATTTGCGTGCTGACAGGTTCCCTTTAAACCCTCCAGAGTTATTTCCTATGAGTTTTCTGATGCTCTCGCAGATGTGGCTTTTGGGAGAAACATTTTCCGCACTGAGAACACTTGAAAGGCCTCTCTCCCGTGTGAATCCTTTTATGCCGCAGAAGATCCGAATTACTGATAAACCCTTTGCCGCATTCCGAGCAGGAATACGGCTTCTCCCCGGTGTGCGTCCTCCTGTGGATAACCAATTGGGAGTTGCAGGGGAACCGTCTCTGACATTCGCTACAGGAATACGGCTTCTCTCTTGTGTGAATTCTCTGATGTATGACCAGAGTGGATTTGGTAGCGAATCTTTTCCCACAAACTGTGCAGACAAAGGGTTTTTCTCCGGTGTGGATTCGTTCATGGACAATCAGATGAGAACTGCTGGAGAAGAATTTCCCACACTCCGAACAGGAAAATTTTTTGGGCAGAACTGACTGGGCCTTTGATTTAAGGGCAAAACCATCTCCACGCCCCCTACAAAGCACCTCTCTGACGTCTCGCTGATCATCTTCCGATGACCCTCCTAGAAGGTCCTGACGTGGACATCGCAGGTGGCTTTCATCCGTAGGGTGGACTTCAGTAGACTTAAGAAGCCTTCTACTATTTGTTAACCCACTAACAGATTGAGAAGGTATCTGCTCTACAATGGCGTCTACAGAACTTGGAACCTTCTCTTCTTGACCCATGTGAGTTATTTGGTGCCTAAAAAGACCTAGTTTACTACTAAAGCATTCATGACACACATGGCAAGGAAAAATCTTCATTCCTAGTTGACGTTTTGGGGAGATTGCGGAATTTGACAATGAAATGTCTTGTGGTTCCGGACATGAATACTCTTCCTTTCCCGTAGCGTTCCTTTGGTTTCCCACTAAACTCTTCCGGTCATCACTAGTAGACTCTAAAAACCCTCCGTCCACTCCATGTAGCCCAGAGTTTCCTTCAATGACCCCTTCTAGATCTAGATCTTTACAACCATTGGGTGCATACATGTCAGCATTGATAAAAGTTTCATTTCCCCAACATTGGTTGTTAATATTAGGAGATAAATCATGTTGGGAGGCGATGATATCATGGCTCACCTCACATGAGACTGGCTCCAGCTTTATTGGGGTAGGACTAGTGCGATTATCTGAGACGCTTCCACCATCATACGAGTTTGGTTCCTCCTTAATATGTACAAGGTCCGCAGGTGTAGAAGTTTCTTTTTCAACATAATTCCCACCTTCCTGCAGATCTGGATCTTTGTTTTTTCTAGTCTCTGCTAAAAAAATAATAAAAAAAAAAAAAAACAGGCAAAAAAAAATACATATTTTAGACTTTTTTTTGCATACAACACACACCATATTTTTCAGACTATAAGACACACTTTTTAGTAAGAATAGTCCGTAGTTAGTAAGATTAGGCACTGCCAGACCCTCCTGACCACTGTCCTGGAGATCAGGGAAAGCACTTACAAAGGGGTGGGGTGAAGAAGATGCTGTGTGTGTGAGTGAATGGATGGATGTAGCAGTGCTGTGTGAGTAAATGGATGGATGTAGCAGTGCTGTGTGAGTAAATGGATGGATGTAGCAGTACTGTGTATAAGTGAATGGATGGATGTAGCAGTGCTGTGTGTGTGAGTGATCTGGTGGATGTAGTAGTGATGTGTGAGTGAATGGATGGATGTAGTAGTATTGTGTGTGTGAGTGAATGTATGGATGTAGCAGTACTGTGTATGAGCAGATGGATGTAGCAGTGCTGTGTGTGTGAGCAAATGGATGGATGTAGCAAAGTTGTGTGTATGAGTGAATGGATGGATGTAGTAGTACTGTGTGTGTGTGCGTGCATGGATCATTGTTGGCAGCTTTTGCAGAATGTATGGGAGTCGTTAGGGTGTGCATAGCGTGTCATGCCAATAATGTATGTGGATGACGCTGAAATATTTGATTTTCCCAAACAGAATGGAGCATCAGCGCGGTGGTAGATTTATTACTATACGCGCAGATTTATCAATTTAACGCTGTGCTTTTAATGTGGATTTTTTGCATGCGTTTATTTTCCCCTCTTTTTTTTCCACATCCATTTAGACTGAGGGAATCATGCAGTGGATTTTCTGCACCAAAATCCGCCACGTGTACAGATAATGCTGTTCTATAGCCACTTTATTTGGCTTCCTTGAAAACCGCCCCCATGATTGACAATTCTGATGACAATAAAAGCTATTTTTACCCAATGATGTGAGGAGCTGGCGATTCTCCATTACAATGTACTTGTAAACATCTGTATGACCTTCTAAATACTGCCAAACCTGTAAGGGAAATGTATACAGTGACTGCCCCCAAGCACACAGGCCCACAACCACCAACTGTCCGTGATCCTTGAAAAGTATGTGATGTATATGGACATAGAGACCCGATTTAAAGGAAACCTACCATGTGATTTGATGCATTATGAAGCAAACATACCTTGAGACTGCTGTAGCTACACTGATGAAGGATCATATCTTGGTTAATCCCTGTGCTGAGTGGTTTTGCTGATAAAACGGATTATGATAATGAAGCTCTGTCACTTCTGTGGCTACTCCAGTGCTTCTCCTAGCACGCGAGTTATTCACTGCAGGAGAGGATGACGCAATCCCCGTGTTGTGCCTGAAGGAAGAATAATCAATTGCTGCACCATCCCCCAGCTGCTGTGTATGAGTGATCCAGCTCAGGTTGATTAGTCATGTCTTGACTAACCTCCATTTGTAATTACAAGCTCCAGTGTGTAATGGGTTGATCTAGGCAGCCAGCCTGACCCAGCTTTCCCAAGTTACTGAATGTTATAATAGTTTTTTTCAGAAAACACTCAGAACAGGGATTAACCAAGATATGATCCTGCATCAGTGTATCTACAGCAGTCTCAAGGCATGTTTGCTTCATAATGCATCAACTCAAATTGTAGGTTTCCTTTAATCAGGTAAATATAATGGCGCTATATAAAGATTATTATTATTAATGTATAATGTCCCAGCAGCGCTCACCTCTCCGGTCAGTAAATGAATGATCTTATTGGTGAGTTCTAGGATCTTTCTGTTGTCGTTTCTATCCTGCAGGAGTGGGTGAGATGGACCCTCCGAAATGGTGTTCTGGATGCTGTTTAACGCTTCTGGGCCATGTAAATCAGATGTGTGATGCCCTCTAGTGGTCTTCCTCACAACTGTGTAGTCCTATGAAAAAGACAGTGATGTAGATGAAACCACTTTTAAAGGAATTGTCCAGATCTTGCTTATTCTTGAGACAGGTCATCATTACCTTATAGTGGGGGTGCTAAGCTCCGCCCGCCAGTTTTCTGTCTGAATTTCTAGTGCAAACTGCTTGCACAGATATTTAAGAAGTGTCTGCACCACATTTGTGTCTCAGGCAACTCTTGTGTCATGGCTGCACTATTCTTCAGGAGACACAAACTTCTGGGTAGATCAGGGCAGTGCAGAGGGCTCCAGATGAAGAATGTGGGCCAGAAATCTTGAATCTTCCGCCCTCTTCCCACTATACAGGCAAACTGCACATAGTACACACTCCGCTGTTTTTAGCAAATGTGCCCCAATGTATTTAAATGGTTTTCCATTATCAAAATTTATCAGCTATTCACAGTATACAGTTAAAGGTTTCATTCAATCTATATTGGCCTGAGAGAGAGACAAATATTCAAACAATCTCTCTGGTGTCGGTCACTTGGAAACAGAAAGGAGTGGCAGTGAGCCTGTGTGCTACATTAAAAGGGAACCTGTCAGCAGGAGTGTAATTTTTAGCTGGTGACAGGTCCCAATAGCCTATGCAATTATAATACACCTTTGTCAGCATTCTATACTCATCCAGCTCGCTCCTTCCTCTCTGTCATGTGCATTAAGCAGACAGGGAGAAGCGGGATGGTGTGAAGGAGAGCGCTAATGTATGAGCAGTTACAGGCACACACAGGCTGCAGCTGCTGGGATTCACTACATGCTGTTGGCAGAGAGCCAGGTAATGTGAAATAAAGTTATATAAACTAAGATGCTGACAAGGGCATTTTTAAAATCTGCAAATCACAAAGAATTCATTTATTGAAGGGCGCATGTGATTAGGGAGATCGAAAAATGAGGCTGACCTTCAAACGAGCATTTAGATGACTACGATCAGAAGTGAATGGCCATATTGATAAAGTATGGAAAATTGTATAAAGAGACAGAAGGTACATGAGTCTTCCCACAATTCCTCACCTCACCAGTGAGCATGTAGATAATCTCCAATGTAAGATTTAAGACTCCGGTCATCTGACTTCTGTTAGGATCCATCTTCAGCAACAAAGAAAACCGCCTGGACTCAGGTGGCCAATGTAGTGCGCGCTCACTGGCCACAAAACCGACCTTTCAAAAAATGAAGAAACGGTGAACAATTAGGAAAGTAGCCATTATATTCTTCTGTTATAAACAGTAGGAGGAATATTCTCCAAATATTATGCTACTATCACAATACCCTATGGCAGTGATGGTGAACCTTTTAGATACTGAGTGCCCAAACTTCAACCAAAACCTAAGCAGTAACTTATTTATCCCTGCTGTATTATAAGTTTTAACCGTATTGGCCTCCTGAGGACACCAATACAATAGAAACAAGATGGAGACATTTGGATTGTATCTTCCTTCCAGGGTCCCCTGTAGAGGAAATATCAGGAGACCCAGAGTAAATGTGCCCCTCTGGCACCCATGCCATAGGTTTGCCACCACTGCCCTATTGGAGTGAGGACGACTGTATCACTGTGTATCAGTATGTGAGCAATATATATTCATACACACACATATACATACATATATATTACATACACACTATACTGTATGTGGGCACACAATCACCTTATCTATAGGAGCTTTCTGTACGTCAACCTCCAAATCCCGTTGTGTAAAAGGGAATTTTACGCATCTTACTTCCCAGATTTACCAAAGCTAATACAGACTGTCAGCTTTCTCCAGATTTTACAGAAAACAATCAGCTTTCAGAGCTTTCCCAAGTCCCATAGAAGCGAATGAGAGTTTCTCTTCTTCTTGACTTTTTCCGTAAAGCCTCATAGTTGGGATTTGACAGTCGGTGGGAACACAGAACATGGGCATAGGGTCTGCTGGGCATCACTTTAGAGAAAAGTGCAGGTTTTAGAGGTGAATGCGCCTCTACCAGCCACCTCAGCGCGGTCATCCTACAGGTGGCTGACGAATTTGAGGCAGACTAGGCTGATACGATGGAGATCTATATGCAGACAGTCAGCGCACAGATACAGTCAGCGTCACGTGATGGATACGGCACAGACTGTGAGTATCTTCTCCCATCAAGTTTGTATTTGCTAGTAAGTGTACACTCAGACTCACACTCAGGATCCAATGTCAATATCCCAAACTTTGGAAACTTTAGCATAACTGACTGAAAGAGGTTACTTTTTTAATTATTTCAGGCAATCTCATTTACATACATGAGAGGTGGATCATGGGATACTGCAGCCCTATGTGTGTTATAACCAGAAACCCCATCCTGCACATACACACGATCACAGACAGTCCTGCATCTCACACCACGGGGCACAGTCACCCAGATACATGCGCAGACACTGGACGCGCTCGTCCCTCTATGCATTTATCACGTTACCCGGTAAAAAATCGATCTAGTCTCATAGACACAACACTTCCGCGTTCTGCGTTTCACGTCACTTCCGGCATTTGCGGGTCAAGCCTCTGTCTCAGGCTCGGTAGCAGACACTGATTGGCTAGTAAAGTGCAGCCTTCAGACCGCGGCGCAGCCTCTCACTTGACTCCGCCTTCTGGTGTTACATGACTTCTTTTTAGCTTAAAGGGATAGCTCACAAATATTGTAATAATTTCGGGAATCCCTCATTGTGCTAATTCATAATAACGTCTGTCTGCCCCTTACTCATAGTCAGATACATAGACGCTCTAGGAGAACATATAAAGTTTACAAGATGAAGACCCATCCACACCAGAAATATAAAATTATTATTTTTATTCTAAAAAACTGGGGGGGACGAGCCGAGAGCGGGGACAAGCCGAGGGCGGGGGGTAGGGACAAGCCGAGGGCAGGGGCTGGCAGGGGGCCTAACTCAGAGGGGGGGGGGGGGCTAATTGGGGACTAGCGGGGCTCTTCTGCCTGTCCTCTCCAGCTCCTCAGCACTGACCACCTTACTATCTCCTTCACTGACTTCTGACTCCTCCTTTTTTCTTCCCATAATCCTCCTGTGCTGCTCTCTCACCCTGGTAGGCCGGCCCCTTCTTTATTAAACATATAACAACTAGTGATGGGAATTCCGGCTTTTCTTAGTGATCCGGCTCATTAGGCTCCGCTCACTAAGAAGAGCCGGCTCTTCTGGCTCCTGAACGGCTCTCTATTACATATATAATAGGGAGCAGCAGCCCAGTCAGTCACCCCACTCCACTTTTAACCCGTTTGTATCGGGTTATAGGGGGCGTGGTGAGCCGGTTAGGGGCGGGGTTATGGGAGCCGCCTTCCGTCGTTCACGAACATCACTAATAACAACTGAAGGTACATACACAGTACATTGCCATGGCTGTAGGACCCGCCATTGTACACAAAGTGTAGGGTGCTGCGTATACAGTACAGCTCACCACCACTATCTATATCTAGGCCACCTCCACGCTGTATATGCACCTTTCTGTTACACCCTGTATATACCCACTTTTTTTGAAACTCACAGCCTGCTCTACTACGTGTATGACACCTTCTACCACACACGGACCAAAATCTGACGGAAAACTGATGTGTGAATTGGGAGCTATTCACTGACAATCCTCATGTGAAAGCAGCGTGACATCACAGGTCCCGCCCCTTTCACAGCCTCAGTGGTCACATGATGCTGACATCATCACAGGTCTCCGCCCCTTCCCCAGTGGTCACATGATGCTGACATAATCACAGGTCCCGCCCCCTTTCCCCAGCCTCAGTGGTCACATGATGCTGACATCATCACAGGTCCTGTAGCGTATCTTCTGCTCCTGTCCTCATACCGGAGAGACGTTTATCGGATCCTTGGGAAATATCCGACATTCCCGGCTTCTTCCTGCGCTGCCAGGTTCTGCTCCGGTTCCAGGTATTTCTTCTGTGTAATAGATGAGCTGTATCTCCTGTGACTAGTACAAGGTGTAGGACAGGAAGTGTCTGTACATTACTGCTCGCCCGCTCAGGAATAGAAGGCCAGAATGTCAGTGAAGACTGACACAGATCACCCTCCATCATCCGCAGTGATATCATCTCTTGTCGTATGGAAAGAGGGACAAAGGATTTTCTTTAAAGGACATTACCACAAGATCAGGGGCGTTACTTTAGGGGGAGCAGAGGTTGCGGTCGCACCTGGGCCCAAGAAGCTTAGGGGGCCCATAAGTTGTCACTTTCCCATAGGAGAAGACTATTACTATAAACCATACATTATAGTCGGGGGCCCGGCACAGACTTTGCACTGGGGCCCATCAGCTTCTAGTTACCCCACTGCACAAGATTCCTGGAGGTAGACTGTCATTAGCGCCGTTACCTCTAGGGGACGCAGCATTGTTTTTTATCAGTTACTCCTCTTCCGAATTCCCGAACACCAGCAGCCCCCCCCCTTCCATAGCGCATGAAGTTATAATAAAAAAAAAGTTCTTATTAGAAGACATCAACCATCAGTAAACTGATGTCCTTTAAAGGGGTTGTCCGAGATTATACAAAAATCTTGTGGCGCTCTACAAAAAAACCCCCAAAAACCTAAATCTAATGATCTTTTCTAGTGCTCCTGATGTCCAGCGCCGCTGTTTGTTTACAGAGGCACGGCACGGCGGCTCGGCAACTTTCGGTGACTAGGCACACCCACCTGTGCCAGGTAGTTACCAGAAGCACTTCCTCATAGACTGTGGCAATCTACTCATATCTGTTATCCATGTCCCACTTCCTTCTAAAATCTACTCTTACAATTATACTAAGGAGCATAAAGGGTTCCTTGGTGCGTTACCAGAGCCCCTCCATGCTAGAGCTTGGCAGGCTGCCCTTTCCTCCCTTCAGCACTTCACCCTCACTCTGCTTCATGTATTCTATCTGCAGCGCCAAAAGTTTTAGCTCACGGTGGGAAGGGGAAGTGATCCTTTACAGTGTAACAGCCTATGATGCTGCAGTATGGAGGAGCTCTTCAAGCTCATTAGCATATTTTTAAAAGTTGAGTTTGGAAGGAAGGAGACAATGGATAACAAATATAAAAAGATTAAAGTCACAGTGCCTGGATCTGTGAGTAATGTCCCTGGTTTATATAGTAAATTTCCTCTGAGAAAATGGGTTAGTCTTGTGGTGGTTATCTCTTTTATCGCCAAGGGCAAATTTCGTACATCCCCACAGGGTGGCACCTCTATAGCAGAGGACATATGAGATGCATCCTGGATTTTAGGAGTAATAATTTTGGATCCCTGGCACCTTTCTTATAAGATTGTGTTTGTAAGTGCCAGGGAGATATTTACATTTAAAGGGAACCTGTCAGCACATTTCACATATACAGCCAGTGACAGGTTCCTATAGATCTCTAATAACTGACTGACTCCCTACTGCTACCTAAAAATAGTTTCACTTACATCCAGAGAAATCACCTTGTATCTTATATTACTTAGTATCAGGCCGGCCTCTCCTATCTAATCCTCCCCATGACTTATGCCTCCTTACTGGTCACAGTTCTTGACATGTGACCAGAGTGACATAATCTCAGGTCAGATCTCAGCGTTTTAATAATAGCAAACTGTACCCCATGCATGTGTTTGACCACATGAAGTCACAGCAGCCTCCATGGACGTCCACTCCTCTCCATCCTCCGTGGAGGCTGCTGTGATTTCATGTGATCACATACACCGGGTACAGTTTTCTATTCTTAGAAGGCTGAAGGACCTGCGATGATGTGTTACATTCATGACATGTGACCAGTGACAAGGTAAAAAAAAATTGATACAATATTTCCCAGCTGTACTTAGAGCTTTATATGTCTGTAGTTGAATATTAGCAGAAGGTCCCTAAGTACAAGGAGGCAGAGCAGGGATATGAAGAGACGAGGAGCTGCAAGTCAGAATAATGGGTTGTGGTTTACTGGTATCTCTGACTCTTCCCATCTCTCAGGCTGCCAGAGATGAGTCATAAAAGCTAATTTGCATATTAAAAACATTGCTGTAATTAAGGTAGAGTGGCCCATTGGCAGCTAATTTTAGGTGATATGAGGAGGACTTGTAACCCTTTATCAGCAGGCAGTCAGGGGGGTCAAAATCTGATGACGGGTTCTCTTTAAAGTGAAATTTTTGATGTGATTCTGGTTCCATGTCACAGAGAAAAACAATTGAAGATTCAAATGAAACAGGACTTTCAAGAGGTGCCAGGGATCTAAAGTTATAACCCTCTTAAAGGGAGCCTGTCAGCAGCCCCCACGCTCGTAAACCACAAAAAGTACCTTACACGTCAGTTTTTAAAGTGGCTGGCCACATCTTCATATGTTCCAAAATAACTTATATCCCCCATTCGGCAGGAGGATAGGGTAATTATCCCAGCAGTCAAGCAAAAGTTACACCTTACAAAAACACACACATTCCTACACACATGCCTTTGTCAGAAATATGAATAAATCCAGTGATTTTAATTTTTTTTTAATGGATTATTTTACATTACCGTATATACTCGAGTATAAGCCGACCCGAGTATAAGCCGAGATCCCTAATTTTACCACCAAAAACTGGGAAAACCTATTGACTCGAGTATAAGCCGAGGGTGGGAAATGCATTGGTCACAGTCTCCCAGTATATAGCCTGCCGGACCCTGCCCCATAGTATATAGCCAGCACCTACCCCCAGTATATAGCTTGCCCCCAGGCAGGGTGCGGCGTGCCAGCATGTAAGTAAGTTTTTTTTTTTTAATTGACTCGTGTATAAGCCCAGCACATTTTCAGCACGTATACAGTACTTGGTTCCCTACAAGGAGTCGTCTTTTTCTCAATTTCTCCCCCTCCCTCCAGCCTCTCCCAAACTCCCTGACTGATGGAGGAAGAGGGATTAAGAAGAAGACAACTCTTGCTGTTGGAACAGTTTTTGCCATCAAAGTAAATTTTTTTCCGCATGCATTATATCATTTTTGACTTAGAACCAAAATTGCATGAAGGCGCCTATGTCTATAAACTCCTTAATGCAATTTAGAAAATGGGGCAAGTGTCAGCTTTCAGACAATATTGGGTTTGTTGGTGATTTACTCTGATTTATGCTGTCATTTTGGTTGATTTATACATGAAAACTGTAAAAATTGCTCTTGGCCAAATTAAACATTTCCAAAAACGCCTGAAAGGTTGAATATAACGTTTATTACTGACACACATTTCTTAATATTCCTCTCATTAAATAGAACCTGTGACATTAACTAACCAATACTAACTAAACATATCTTTGACAACTACAACTATCTCTATATTGTTCCTCTCCATGCCTGGAAAGTTTCACAGAGAGTCAACTTTACAGATGGAATTTACAGATGGAATGTGTGCCCATTCCTGTTATTTTTCTCTGAGGGGTGTCCATCCTATTCATGTCCTTTCTGCTGAGCCTTGCCTCCAGTTCTCATCACTACAGAGAATTCTGTGGGAGGGTGAGCTGATTTCTCTTCAGCCAATCGCACACCGACAGTTTTTATCTCAAGCCCCTCTCTCAGGAATTCTCTTCAGCCATGTAGTTGATGGAGTCACATTCACTGAGCTGAAGAGATGGCAGGCCCCTTGTCAATCAGGAAACTGAAGGCATGGCTGAGCTAGAAGAACATAAGTGAGTCACTTTACAAACTGTGGGACTTCAAGCGTGGGGAGGAAAAATATAGGGATAGTTGTAATACTGTATAATAATGTTTTTAAAGAAATGTTTAGTGAGCGTGGATTAGTCTAACTGGCAGATTCCATTTATCTCTTATCAACTTTCTTTCAGGTTTTAAGTTTGTGTATTACTTATTTAGGTCTAGAACGTTCTTCACTTGCGCAACTGGTTCTTCTGATGCTCCTTTGACCATGGAGGTCAATAATGACAAGATAGCCGGAACAATCCTAAATCTTACCCTTGAGGTTATCTATCATCTGACTGGAGAGGTAAGAGATTCTCCTACATACAAGACAGGGATGGTTATAGAAATACAGTCCCGGTTTCTGGGCTTTATCCCACTGTCCCACCCATTTGGAGGTATGTGCCAGGACATTGGCTCCGTTGGCATCCTCCGGACCCTGACATAGCCGATTCCAGTGATAACGCAGCTCCCTGCACTATCACTTCTGCTGTGTGTAGCAGAGCCAGGAGGCGCCATGTGATGATGTCATCTTCCTCCAGCTTGAAAACTACAGCAGAAGGAGAAGAGCTGCTGTGGGAAATGGGAAAAGGTGAGTACATGTGCTTGGTATTTTACTGTGGGGGCACAAGGAGAGGGGGAACTGCTTGGGGGCACATTATGGGGGGAGCTACTGGAGTGGTGGGGGAAAACAGTAAGTGGGAAGCAGCTGGGGGGTATTATATGAGGAGAAGCTGCTGAGGGAGGCACAATAAGGGGGGAGGCAGTGCTGGGGGACACAATAGGATGGGGAGCGGCTGGAGGAGGCGCAATAACGGGGGTGTTAATATGAGGAGGAGATTGGGCCACAATATCATTGGGGCTACAATGTGACATGGAGCTGGGGGGACACAACATGAGGGGTATGAGGAAAAACTGTCTGGGGGTGGAGTGAGGGGCGGAGCAAAGGTGTGGCTTATGGCAACTAAAATTTCTGCAGCGCACATAACACACTGCATCTTTTGTCCCTCTTTCTCTGCTATGGAAGTTGGGAGGTTTGCCAAAGGTTATATCAGTGGTACAGACTCTAATGTATGTTTGTAAGAGGAGTCTAATACTGTATTGTGATTACTACACTTAGCGATGAGGCTTCGCATTGATACTTATTGGTGTATTTAATGTGCAGGGTTATATCTTCACAAAGGAGACGTATGGTGAACATGAGACGAGCCCAGGAAGATGGAGCAGGACGCGGAGCAGCATCATGGAGCCTTCTAACTCGGTGACGCAGGAGATGAACAATGAGCAGAAACTCTTACAACTTACCAACAGGATTGTACATCTCCTAACAGGAGAGGTGAGCGTGCTGGGAATGCTGGGAAAATGTCTCCTCCATAACTATGAGTTCCCTAAAAAGCATGTGCCGTCCATTCACATAGGTGTGGGAATATTTAGAAGGACTCAAGAATCTGTGCAAGGACGACACCGAGCCCCTGACATTATCGGGTAAGGGGGGACGTTTCCTGACTCTTATCCTATACCCGCTACATAGATACTATTACTGTATACAGGAGATTTCTTGTGTCCTACAGATGGATCTGCAAGAAATGCACCAAAGGAAGATGAGGACCCCCAACAAGACGGCCAGGTAGAATGTAATGCTGTTGGCTCTTATGACGAGAGGAAGTGATGTGAATATATATTTACGGTTTCGGTGGATTATTCAGGTTGAAGACTTGATTGATATTAAAGTTGAAGTATTGGAGGAGGAAGAAGAGGTGTACGAGAAGAATGATGACGAGTGCAATGAGGGAACCTCATCCGCTATCAGCCCTGGTGAGTAGTAATGAAATGAATCTCTGAAAGGTTTATAAATGATGGAGTCCACATAGTAACCGGAGCAGGAGCGCTCGCCAATGGGTCAGTCCATTGCTTACATGCAAGGGGATCCTATACAATTTTGTTTTACAATCCCAATGGAAATCTAATGCTCTGCCCACCAGCTGCTCCATCTAATACATTACCCAGGGAATGGGCCTAATGGACCGAGCCGGGAGGGCCACTCATTGCTCCATAACCAGGCAGCACACCCACACAAACACCTCTCCTCCATTCATATACAGACCGCTATACTACATCATACAGCCACAGCTCTGCTACATTAAAGGGATTGTCCAAGAGTAAGAAAATAATTGGCCAGTGGGAGGTGGCTAGGTGTCTGCACAAAAAATAAACTTGTCCTTGTCCGGTGTTCCCGGTGTCCCGTGCCGTGGCCCCTTATGCAGTGCCCCTGTTGCAGTGTCCGCTGCTCCGAGGACTTCCGGGTGGTCTGGCACACCTACCTGACCTCTGTCCCAGCACTGTATCAGATGCTGGGACATGGAGAGGGGTTGGTGCGCCCAGCTGCCCAGATGTTATTAAAGTAGAACTTCTGTACAGGGTTACGGCACAAAGGGACCACGGCACGGGACAAGTTTATTTTTTGTGCACATTTTTTATGTACTTATTAAGCCCTATACATGCCATTCATTTCCCTATCCTCTATAAGTTTAACTAACCACCAACACAAGCGGACACACGGACATTAGGATCCTATAGGACAAGACGCCGTGCTAAGAAAGTGCCCTATAGCTACACTCAGGGAGTGTATAATAGCAGTATGGGGGATGCATACAATAGACGTCAGCTGGTGAGGCGACGATAGGTAAGGTAGAAGTGACTTATTATTGCCTTCTTCACTGCATAGCGCTAAAGTAGCTCTGAAAAAATTTGCAAAAATGTACGTTTTTTTTTTTCTTCTGTTTATATTTTGTAGGATATAAACATTACAAAGGTGATGAAAATCCCATTTTATCTGCTAATTGTGACCTGAAAGAAAATGACCTTGCGATGGTTTCAGAAGCTCTGCTTCCTGGTGGGGTGGATGTCCTATTCGATAGCTCTATCCACAGGAGGAGTGTTCCCAATACTAAGTATACGGATGGTCGGTGCACCTCTCACACATGTAGTAACCTATTTCCCTGCTATGATTGTTTAGCGAAGACCTCAAGTCTTCCTCCTCCTCCTCCACCAAAGACAATCCCCACAGGTAAACGTCCATTCTCCTGCTCTGTCTGCGGAAAATGCTTCAGCAAGAAATTCAATCTCGTCCGTCATCAGATTATTCACACGGGCGAAAAGCCATTCGCTTGTCCGGACTGTGGCAAGAGGTTCAAGACAAAGAGCGACGTGGTCAAACATAAGAAGACGCACACAGGAGAGAGACCTTTTTCATGTATCGAATGTGGGAAACGTTTCTCCGGTAAGTCGAACCTGCTCTATCATCAGCTCATCCACACGGGGGAGAAGCCCTTCCCGTGCTCGGAGTGTGGCAAGTGCTTTACCCGTAAGCAGCAGCTTCTTGTTCACCAGAGGACGCACACGGGTGAGAAACCGTTCCAATGTGTGCAATGCCGCAGAAGCTTCAGTAATAAGTGTGATCTCGTTTTCCATGAGAAGACTCACACCGGAGAGAGACCGTTTACATGTTCTCATTGCGGGAAAAGTTTCATCCGTAAATTCCGTCTTGTCAATCACCTGAAAACTTGTGGTCAGCAAGAGTCCCAAGTATGGAAGTGAGGAACATTACAACAAGCGCTCAGGTCAGAGTCATCCGAACTTTACTGAATGGTCACGTCCAACAAACAAGTGGTGAAGGTGAAGAACAATGATCTAGATGTCGTCACAGGAACTTGGCTCCTCTCATACTCCTTCTCTTCTGAATAAAATGAGTTCTACTCAATATCTGTCCATTTCTATCTTTCTAGTAAGACACATGAGCTCTCTGTGCTGTCAGGTTTCTGCGAAGCTTTGAGGAGGAAGAACGATGAATGACAGCAGCTGGGTCTCTCGCTACAAGCTCGGAGAACTGGAAGCAACACAAGAAGCCTGTAAAGAGGAAACTTCTACAAAGCTACAAGGACTAGATGGAAGTGGCAACACTGTAATCATGATCAAGTAACTCGAACGTGTACTACTTGTGGCCTTGTGTCATGAGCATGAGGTCTGCCCATGTCTATGAGCTTGTTGCAATGCAAGGTACCATGAGTTAGGCGTTATACTGATCGCATACTATCCAACAGTGTCCGTGTGCAGGGATATACACTCACCGGCCACTTTATTAGGTGCACCATGCTAGTAACGGGTTGGACCCCCTTTTGCCTTCAGAACTGCCTCAATTCTTCGTGGCATAGATACAACAAGGTGCTGGAAGCTCCTCAGAGATTTTGCTCCATATTGACATGATGGCATCACACAGTTGCCGCAGATTTGTCGGCTGCACATCCATGATGCGAATCTCCCGTTCCACCACATCCCAAAGATGCTCTATTGGATTGAGATCTGGTGACTGTGGAGGCCATTTGAGTCCAGTGACCTCATTGTCATGTTCAAGAAACCAGTCTGAGATGCTTCCAGCTTTATGACATGGCGCATTATCCTGCTGAAAGTAGCCATCAGATGTTACAGGGTACATTGTGCTCATAAAGGGATGGACATGGTCAGCAACAATACTCAGGTAGGCTGTGGCGTTGTACCACGGGGCCCAAAGAGTGGCAAGAAAATATTCCCCACACCATGACACCACCACCACCAGCCTGAACCGCTGATACAAGGCAGGATGGATCCATGCTTTCATGTTGTTGACGCCAAATTCTGACCCTACCATCCGAATGTCGCAGCAGAAATCGAGACTCATCAGACCAGGCAACGTTTTTCCAATCTTCTACTGTCCAATTTCGATGAGCTTGTGCAAATTGTAGCCTCAATTTCCTGTTCTTAGCTGAAAGGAGTGGCACCCGGTGTGGTCTTCTGCTGCTGTAGCCCATCTGCCTGAAAGTTCGACGTACTGTGCGTTCAGAGATGCTCTTCTGCCTACCTTGGTTGTAACGGGTGGTGATTTGAGTCACTGTTGCCTTTCTATCAGCTCAAACCAGTCTGCCCATTCTCCTCTGACCTTTAGCATCAACAAGGCATTTCCGCCCACAGAACTGCCGCTCACTGGATGTTTTTTCTTTTTCGGACCATTCTCTGTAAACCCTAGAGATGGTTGTGCGTGAAAATCCCAGTAGATCAGCAGTTTCTGAAATACTCAGACCAGCCCTTCTGGCACCAACAACCATGCCACGTTCAAAGGTATCAAATCACCTTTCTTCCCCATACTGATGCTCGGTGTGAACTGCAGGAGATTGTCTTGACCATGTCTACAGGCCTAAATGCACTGAGTTGCCGCCATGTGATTGGCTGATTTAGAAATTAAGTGTTAACGAGCAGTTGGACAGGTGTACCTAATAAAGTGGCCGGTGAGTGTATATCACTTATTGTGCCTGCTCAGTTCATGATTTAGTTTAATTTTTAGTCCTATAATAGGGGTACACATGTAGCCACAGCACATGCACCCAAATAGACAGGTATCTCTAGCACATGCCCACCAGGAATAAAGTAAACCTGTCATTTGGGGCGCACAGTGAAAGCTGTGAAAGCCCACAAGGAAATGGCGCAAATGTTTGTTTTTTTTTCATCATTTTCAGAATTCAGAATTTTTTTTCCCGCTTCCCAGTACACGACATGTTATATTAGATACCATCACTAATTTGTTACACAGAAAACAAGCCATCACACAGCTCAGTACATGGAAAAATAGCAAAGTTATAGATTTTTTGAAGGTGGGGCGTGAAAAATGACAACGCAAAAACAAAAAAGGGCCTAGTCATTAAGGGGTTAAACCACCAGCAGTGCTGGACAGTTGCTATGACAGCACCCAAACTGCTGGACAGCTCCTGAAAGGCATAGATGGAAAGCTCTGCGCATGTGTCCAATTTTGCCAACCTGAAAATGAATTATGGAAATTGAATGGGGAGGACCCCTCCTTCAGTACCAGGAGACGTGTGTATAGACAATCCATGCAGGTTGCATTCTGCCTCCTGGTACGAAGACCTCCATCCAATGGTGGTGGAGGTTGAGCACAAGTCAACATGGCATTCTACATTGTGGTCTTCATTTTGCATTGGCCACTTTCTCCTTCTGAGTTCTCAATGTCAGATGGAAACTCCCTCACTTACTCTAGTACTGGAAGGAAGGATGTTACACTATCCTTATAGCATGGATCCAGCAGGGTGGCCACCCAGTATTTAGCACTGTTGAGTATCTGGACAACTCCGGTGTTGGTTCGCAGGCACTGGAACATATAGCGGCACATGTAAGCCAGGCTCCTTATGGTAGGGACCAGCTGTCCTCAGTGCAAGGTGTTTCCTCCTCCTCTGCATCTCCCCAGTTAAACTCCAGGAGCTGCTCTGGGTGTCACACAACTCCTCCTAATTCTCCTGCTCCAGTCCTGTTCCCTGGCTGGACTGTGCAGTAGCAGACCGATGGTCAGGGAACCTACCACCCTGTTGGCCTTGTGTGGACTGGCACCACCTGTTCCTCCTCTTCTGCCACCATTACATCATCATAGCCTGAAGAGATTTTTCAAGCAGGCAAAAATGCGGATGGTGGAGCCTATGGTGGTGTCATTGGTAAAGTGTAATTTCACCTAGTTGGTATAATAAAATAAGGCGGTGGGTGGCATTCAAGAGAAGAAACTCTTTGCACCACCAGTTTGAGCACATGTGCTATACATAGGATGTGGCTCGGCCCTAAGCTGCCATTGTTGAACACTCCTTTCCAAGCTTGAAGTTCATCAGCAGCAACCACTCCTCTGTCTACACGAGACCCGATATTTCCCTATGCTGGTTCAGCTCTGGTGATGAGTTGAACTGGTATCGGCTCCATGACATACACGAACATCACCTAAAACACGAAATGTTTATTATATTTCATGTCAGATTGTGATATGTTTTTATAGTGTATATAAACTTCTGGTTTCGGCTATAGACGGTGGGGGGAAAAGTATTTAGTCGGCCACCAACTGCAAGTTCTCCCACTTAAAAAGATAAGAGGGGCCGGTAACTGACATCATAGGTAGAATCTCAACTATGAGAGACAAAATCACGAATTGCTCCATTATGGAGAAACAAAATTGTAGACCTGCACCAGGCTGGGAAGGCAAAATCTATCTCCATCAGGGGCTCCACACAAGATCTCACCCCGTGGGGTAAAATGATCACTAGAACAGTGAGCAAAAATCCCAAAACCTCGCAGCTGGGACCCTAGTAAATTGTAAGAAAACTACGAGAAGGAACAGTTCCCACAGCCCATCGACCGGTCTTTGTCAGCTGGGTGTAATTCCAATGCTCGGAGCCAGTGCTGCCTGGATTGCAGCCTTGAAAACTTGCATGAAGATAGGGGGAAAAAAAACCGTTCCAGCGCCAGAAAAAATAAAAATAATAACTTTCTTAATTGCATCTTAAAATAACAGACAAGGAGTACTCCGCTCCAAGAAGCTGACGCGTTTCAGGCAAGAAAATGATTGGATGCCCTTAATCATTGTATGACGTGCTGTGATTAAGGGCATATGATAACTTTGTTGCCCAAAACTAAGATCCTGCAATGCCAGACATGTCCCCTGCTAAAGCCAATACATATCCGGGCCTATTTGAGGTTTGATAGAGAACTTTTAGGTGATACAAAAGAGTATTGGGAGAATGTCATTTGGTCAGATGAAACCAAAGTAGAACTGTTTGGTAGAAACAGAAGAGTAAATGCTGAGTTGCAAACAAAAACCCGGAACCTACTGTGATGCTTTGGGGCTGTTTCTCTGCAAAAGGACCAGGATGACGGATCCGTGAACATGAAAGAATGAATGGGGCTGCATATCGGGAGATTTTGAGTGCAAACCATAAGCAAGGGAACTGAAGATGAAACGTGGCTGGGTCTTTTAACATGACAATGATCCTAAGCCAAGCACACTGAAAGGGCGGCTGCGTAAGAAGCATTTCAAGTTCTGTAGTGGCCTTGCCAGTTTCCAGATCTGAACCTAATAGAAAACCTTTGGAGGGAGTTGAAAGTGTGTTGTCCAGCGACAGCCCAAGTACATCATTGCTCTATAGGAGATCTGTGTGGAGGGATGGCCCAAAATACCAGCAACAGTGTGCGCCAACAGAAAACGTCTGACCGCTGTCATTGCCAATAAAGGAAAGTTAACAAAGTATTGAGATGTTCTTTTGTTATTGACCGAATACTTATTTTCCACCATCATTTGAAAATAAATTCTTTAAAAAGCTGACATCTGATTTTTCTGGATATGTTTTCTTATTTTGTCCCTCATCTTTTTAAGTCGGAGAACTTGCACAGTTGGGGGCTGCCTAAATACTTTTTTCCCCCACTGCAAGTATTGGTTACCTGAATGGATACCGGATGAATCTGTGAGGGAACTCCGGTTCATCAGTCATTATAAATGCACCATGAATGTGAGCTTCATCAAAAGGCCTCAGCTCGGTGCGACTTTTCGGGAGGGACTCGGCATCTCTCTGGTCTTTCTGGTGTCTATATGCTCCATTTCTGGTTCAGAGATCCAATATGACTGGGCAGTCACTTAGAGCACAAACTGAAGTTGACAGCATGAGGACGCCGCGGCTGGATGTTCAGTGTAGAAGCCGGCAGAGGTAGCGCTTTACCCTTTGTCTCCCCAAATAGGAATTGGAACTACCCCCAGCCCTTCTGCAGGGTGACTGAACTTCTCCTTTTGGGTGAGAGAACTTTGACCACTGTAGGGACTGGAAGACCCAGGTGTGAGGAAACCTTTTAACCTTCAGCCCCTAAATGGTTCAAGGAGGCATCTACAGGTGGGAAAGCAGGGGGGATACTATGGAAAAGTTATTGAAGAAATCCATTTAGGTAAAAGAGACAATGGGGCACATTTACATACCTGTCCCTTCGCGATCCCCGCTGTGCATTGTCCGACCTCGGTTTGGAGCTGCCGCAATTCACCAAGATTCTGCGTCCAATTTTCTGCATGTGTTGCTTCCCCGCTCAGGTCCACCGGAGTTCATCTTCTTCCCGGTGTATGCGAGTGCTTGATCTTGCGACACAGTTTGATTTTTAAATTCCGTGGTTTGTCCGAATCCGTCGGGTTTTCAGACGGCCACGCCCCCCCGATTTGTGTCGCATGCAAGCCGGCGCCGATGCGCCACAATCCGATTGCGTGCGCCAAAAACCCGTGGCAATTCAGCACAAAACGGAACAATTCGCAAAATGCGGCCGCGAGACCCTTAGTAAATGTGCCCCAATGTGTTTTAAATAAATCTACGTCTTCCTCAGTCCAACAAAAGAATGGATCAGTGATGACGGTACCTTTTGAGGCTGCTTGTGTATCATAATTGTGGTGAAGAATCATTATAAATCTGTTATTATATGCCTGATGGACATTGGAACAATGTCACATCGTTTTCCCGAAGAAATGTAGAGGGGCACTGTGAGACAAAACCAGGTGTGGAAACTACACAGAGAAAGTATAAGAGGAAAAAACTTTGTGCCTCTTCTGGGTATTTGGCCACTGGTTGTTTCATCCCACAATCAATATCAGCTGTCCCTTCGTACTCTTCCAGTGCCCAAAAACTCCCCAATTTAGACACATGCATACAAAAAAAATTAATACTTTGTATTATTATTTATTTATTCATATAAATCTTTTCTATATTAAAAAAAAATAAAGTAAATTTTATGCTGTGCAAACATCTTAGTGATTTCACGACCCTATCAAAAAATACAAAAACATACAGTACAATCCAGCTTTCGGCCTTACCAATGTGGATTTCGACCAACATTCCCTTTATTCCGAGCGACATCCACCTGGAATATGAGGGATGTTGCTTCTTGTCACCGTCTCCCTTGGTAAAAAAAGACACAACGCCCTCCTATTGGATTCAACGGGAGAGATTTTGAAACTGAGAACGTCATGATCACACTGACTAGTTTACCAGACAATGGGGCAGATTTATCAAGCAGTCTGAAAGTCAGAATATTTCCAGTTGCCCATGGCAACCAATCACAGTTCCCCTTTAACATATTCATGAGCACTGGTGAAATGAAAGCTGAGCTGTGATTGGTTGCCATGGGCAACTGGAAATATTCTGACTTTCAGACTGCTTGATAAATCTGCCCCAATGTCTTGTCGAGAAGTTTCTTGGATAACATGGCCACCGCATATTAATTTCACACATACACAGCAGCAGCTTCTTCTAAGGAAAACCAAAGACCCGAACATACCCCCTATTCTTTACAGTAAATCTTTCTCAAGTCTTACTGATCATCATTGCCCAAAAAGCCTAAAGGTACCCCGTGCTCCTTTAGTAGCAGCAGGCCAAATGCTTGTTCAGCAGACTGTACTTACCTTCAGCTTACGTGAATGTGAGAGGGGTAACCTAATGACAATGGTGGGCTCCTTACTGTCATAGCAACAATTGGCGCCCCCAACCTTATTCCCTTACCCTATACACTGATGACAGAGGAACATTGGAAGCTACAGAAAAAAATCCTATCTGTTCTAGAATCAGTGGAGTGACACCTATCAAACAATGTCAAGTTGATGGAGGTCGTAGAAGACATTCTTTAAAGGGAACCTGCCACCTGAGTGCTATTTTGGGGTCTATAGACATAGTACTGTATATGCCAAATATGCTTTGGTCATATGTTGTTTGAAATAAAGTATGTAAAAAAATGTACCTGGCTCCCTGCCAGATGCCTCAGCCTGAGTCCCAGAAAGGAAAATATCAAATTGTAACTTGTATCGAGTCTCCGATCCTGGCTCCTGCACTCCCTCTCCCCCTTCTTTCCTTACACCGAGATGCCGGAGGGAGAGATTGGGGCAGATTTACTTACCCGGTCCCGTCGCGATCCCCTGGTGCGTTGTCCGACGAGGATTCGGGTCCAGGGCGATTCACTAAGATCGTGCATCCGAGTTCCTGCATGTGTTGCTGCTGCGCTGAGGTCCGCCAGAGTTCACCTTCTTCTTCCCGGTGCATGTAAGTGCTTGATCTTGCGACACAATTCTTTTTTAAATTCTGCGGTTTGTCCGACGGCCACGCCCCCCGATTTCTGTCGCGTGCAAGCCGGCGCCGATGCACCAAAATCCGATCGAGTGCGCCAAAATCCCAGGGCAATTCGGCGCAAAACGGAAATCATCGGGAAACCTGACAAAAATGCGCCCGACGGACCCTTAGTAAATGAGCCCCATTGTCTCTAGTGAGCTGACACATCATTAGGGTTCCCTTCAAAGAAAGTCTTTTACCAGCTCCATCTACTACACATTTTTTAATAGGTGTCACTCCACTGATTCTAGATTTTTTCTATAGCCTCCACAATTGCTCAGAAATCAATGTCCATGTCCAGCCGATGAATACCTATTGTGAAGCAAACATTTGGTGTTGGTAGAAATGGTAAGATGTTCTCTTCAAATTGTCAAACTGTATCTGTAAGTAGTAAGAAACTAGAATACACTACTTGATGTCAAGCATCTTAGGAGAGTAAAGTACTTGGTTACTAATTATCAGTAACGTCCATACACAGACTAGGCTGACCACTTCCAAACTGGAAAAAAAGAAGGAAATCTAATATCTAATAAAATGCTGTATATACCCGAGTACAAGTCCTGAAAAAGCTCCAATCGGCGTATGCTCAAATATATAAAAGGAAAAATAAACACAGTACTTACCTGTGGTGCTCCCCGCAGCTCCTCTGCTCTCTCATGGTTCCTGCGTAGCTATGCAGGTAGAGACAGGTCCATGCGCTCTGCCTGCACACATAGTATGAAGCAGTGGTGTTGCCACACGATGACAACAGTGAGCATGGACCCGTCTCTTCCCGCTCTGCTACACAGGAAACCGAGAGAGAGGGTGAGCAGCAGGAAGCCCCAGAGATAAGTACTAAGTATGTGTATATATATATACACACACACAATGAGGGGCCTTGTGTGAGAGGCTGCAGGGCATTTCATTAGTGAGGGGATGTTGCTGCAGGATATTTCATTGATGGAGGGGAGGCTGCTTGACATATCATTAGTGATGGAAGGCTGCTTCTTGATATTTCATTAGTGAGGGAAGGCTGCTGAGCATTTCATTAGTGAGGGGAGACTGCTGGGCATTTCATTAATGATGGGATGTTGTTGCTGGATATTTCATTGATGAGGGGAGGCTTCTGGACATTTCATTAATGAGGGGAGGCTGCTTGACATATCATTAGTGAGGGTAGGCGGCTGGCCTTTTCATTAGTGAGGGAAGGCTGTTGGGCATTTCATTAGGGAGGGTAGGCTGCCAGGCATTTCATTAGTGAGGGGAGGTTGCTGGGCATTTAATAAATGATGGAAGGCTAGTGGGCATTTTATTAGTAAGGGGAGGCTGCTGGGCATTTCATTAGCGAGGGGAGGCTGTAACCAATGCATTTCTCACCTTAGGCTTATACTTGAGTCAATACATTTTCCCAGTTTTTTGTGGTTAAAATTAGGTGCGTCGGCTTATCTATGGGCCAGCTCATACTCGAGTATATACAGTAATTAGATTTTAAATATAATAACAAAGAAATGCCTCTCTACGTGGTCACGGCACTTTCCTCATCGTGAATTTTTTGGTGGCGGAAAAGATGCATCTTCTTTACAAAGCGCTCTTTACATTTGGGACAGGAGTAAGGTTTCTCCTTGGCGTGGTTCCTCTGGTTTATAACAAAGCCTAACTTCCGGATGAAACAGTTGCGCCATTCAGAACTGTTCTCCGGCTTCCCCTCGGCATGGATCCTCTGGTGGATGATCAGATCTAGATTACTGTTAAAGTATTCCCCGCAGGTCGGACAAGGATACAACGTCTTCTTTCTTGTATGCAGGTTCATGTGGCGGATAAGGTAGGTATTACTGGTAAAGAGCTTGCCACACTCTATACAGGAGAATGGATTCTTCCCAGTGTGTAACTTTTGATGTTTCGACAGATTTTGGGTCTTAATGAAGGATTTCCCACAGTAAAGGCAGGAAAATGCTTTCTCTCCCGAGTGAAATCTCTGATGGTCGACCAGTTCTGATTGGCTGGAAAAGCATTTGTCACATTCGGAGCAGGCAAACGGTTTCTCGAGCCCGTGCACTTTCTGATGGCGGGTGAGAGACGAGCTGCTGGTGAAGCGTTTTCCGCACCTGATACAGGAGTAGAGGGGTTTCCTAGAGTGCCCCCTTTGGGAACCGGCGAGAGTTGACAGTTTTGATAAGCACTTACCGTCGCCGCCGCTTTCTCCGAAATGAATATTCTGATGTCTTACCAGACGAGCGTGACTCAGAAACGATTTTCCGCACTCCGTACACGTGTGCAGTTTCCGAAACATGTGGATTTTTCTGTGGGTGGAAAGTCCTGATTTACTCAGAAAACGTTTGCCGCATTCGGTGCATATGAACGGCTTGTCGAGCATTTTATGCTTCCTCCGGATATCCTTGCTACTCGTTGTATTTTGTGTGTCCATGGGTAAATAAATCTCAATTTCGGATGGTTTTTGCTCTCGGACAGTATAAGCCGCGTCTTGTTGTGTATGGTATACGGGTGTACAGGTGGCTGTGTTTCCTAGATAGTCTGCATCATATAAAACGGATTCCTCCTTAATATGCAATGACCCTTGAGTAGGATTTTGAGTGTCTGTGAGATTGGGTAGTTCACCCGACTCCGGTTCTACTTTGACATAAGTATACGGGTATTGTTGCGTAGGAGCTGCGGCACTGTCCGTAGGATTATCTTCCGTTGATTCCGTCTTGATGTAGACAGTGTTATACTGTATAAGACCCGCCGGAGTGTGGAGATCTGCATATGGTTGACTTCCTACATCGTTAAACTCTGGTTCTCCTTTAAACGTGGGATAATGCGGTGTATGGGTGGCGGGTGCAGGAACACCAATGTCTGTGAAGGTTGTGTCGTTGACCAAAAGTGGGTCGTTCTCTGCAGGCAGTGCATATGCATGGTCTAAAGTAACCGAGTAGTTATGTGTAAAGTTTTTATGATCTTCATCATGCTCAAAGTCAATTGCAGTGCCTTGTTGTAAGAAACCCGTGGCCGGCCAAATACTACTGAGAGCCTCAGGGGACGCTGCTTTCCGGCTAACTGTGTCCCGATGGTTTGTCTGATAGCCTTTAACCACTGATGACCCTGTGTGTTCATTCCTTAAATTAAGTGATGTACAGAATTCATAGGTAGCCATGGATGACTCTGTCAAAATTAAGGGAGATAACCATTTTTAACATTGGAATATCCACAACTATCGACACAGAATATACGTACTGAAAACATTCATAGCTTCACGAGGCCATGCGGCTATAAACGTCTGAACTGACCGCGATGCAGATAGCTCATGTATACTGAACGCGATGCAGATGGCACATGTATACTGAACGCGATGCAGATGGCACATGTATACTGAACGCGATGCAGATAGCACATGTATACTGAACGCGATGCAGATAGCACATGTATACTGAACGCGATGCAGATGGCACATGTATTATGAACGCGTGCAGATAGCACAGGTATACTGACCGCGATGACAGATAAGATAGCACAGTATACTGAACGCGATGCAGATGGCACATGTATACTGAACGAGATGCAGATAGCACATGTATACTGAACGCGATGCAGATGGCACATGTATATGAACGCCGATGCAGATGGCACAGTATACTGAACGCGATGCAGATAGCACATTTGGTATAATGAACGCGATGCAGATGGCACATGTATACTGAACGCGATGCAGATAGGCACATGTATACTGAAGCGATGCAGATAGCACATGTATATGACCGCGATGCAGACGCACATGTATACTGAGCGATGCAGATAGCACAGTATACTGAACGCGATGCAGATGGCACCATGTATACTGAACGCGATGCAGATAGGCACATGTTATACTGAACGCGTGCAGATAGCACATGATATGAACGCGATTGCAGATGCACATGATACTGAACGCGATGCAGAATAGCACATGTATACTGAACGCGATTGCAGATGCACATGTATACTGAAGCGATGCAGATAGCACATGTATACTGAACGCGATGCAGATAGCACATGTATACTGAACGCGATGCAGATAGCACATGTATACTGAACGCGATGCAGATGGCACATGTATACTGAACGCGATGCAGATGGCACATGTATACTGAACGCGATGCAGATAGCACATGTATACTGAACGCGATGCAGATGGCACATGTATACTGAACGCGATGCAGATGGCACATGTATACTGAACGCGATGCAGATAGCACATGTATACTGAACGCGATGCAGATAGCACATGTATACTGAACGCGATGCAGATAGCATATGTATACTGAACGCGATGCAGATGGCACATGTATACTGAACGCGATGCAGATAGCACAGCTATACATGAACGCGATGCAGATGCAATATACTGAACGCGATGCAGATGGCACATGTATACATGAACGCGATGCAGCAGATAGCACAATGTATACTGAACGCGATGCAATGAGCACATGTATACTGAACGCGATGCAGATAGCACATGTATACTGAACGTGAGATGCAGATGCACATGATATGAACGCGATGCAGATAGCACATGATACTGAAGCGATGCACGATAGCACATGTATAATGAACGCGATGCAGATAGCACATGTATACTAGAAGCGCATGCAGATAGCACTAGGATACTGAACGACGACCTGCAGATTAGCACATGTATATGAACGCGATGCAGATAGCAACATGTATACTGAACGCGATGCAGATAGCACATGTATACTGACCGCGATGCAGATAGCACATGTATACTGAACGCGATGCAGATAGCACATGTATACTGAACGCGATGCAGATGGCACATGTATACTGACCGCGATGCACATGTATAGACACACGGCATCTTCAAACGGCTTACAGTTTGGTCCAAAATATTTGGACACGGAAACAAATGTAGCATTCTCCCCTTTCTTATAGTTCTAGAATGTACTTGGACACAAAGTCCAGACTGTCAGCTTCCATTTGAGGAGATCCATAATAAAAAAAAAAATATGGATGAAGGGTTTAGGAGTTTCAGCTCCTTTACATCTACCACCTTGTTTTCGAAGGGACCAAAACTAATTGGACAATGGACTCTTTTTGGTTGGTTTATGGGTAGGTGCAGGAATTTTGTCATTATGTCATTCTCAATTAATCAGATAAAAGGCCTGGAGTGGATTTGAGGGGGGGGGGGGGGGGGGGGGGGGGGTGCTTGCATATGGAAGATTTTACTGTGAAGAAAACATGAGCTTTTAATGCAGGTGAAACAAGGCATCCTTAACCCCTTAAGGACGCAGGGTTTTTCGGCTCATTTCTCGCTCTCCAACTTCAAAAATCCATAACTTTTTATTTTACGTGTACGACCTGTGTGAGAGCTTATTGTGGCGTAACAAATTTACTTTCCGTGATGTATTATTTAAAATGCCGTGTACTGCGAAGCTGAAAAAAAATTCCAAATGGGAAAAATTGAAAAAAAACACGTTTTTGTGGGTCAGTTTTTAGACTTTGACTGTGCACTCCCAAAAAACACTCAGATTATTCTTTGGTTCGGGTGCGATGCGGTGTACAAGATTTAAGGTTTTATTGTGTAATACATTTTCAAAAATTAAACGAATGTGTACAAAAAAGAAAAAAAAAATTTTGTCATCTTCTGACGCGAATAACTTTTTCTATTGGCGCCACGGAGATGTGTGAGCGGGTCATTTTGTGAAATGAGGGAAGTTTTATGCTACCATTTGAGGTTGTGACATTTTGATCATTTTTTTTATTTTCACTTTTTTCTGTGCTGTCGCCCGGTGTACCCCGTCGCCTTTCTGATCGGCACTTCGGACATTGGGCGCCAATTTCCCGCCTGGAGGTCACCGCCGCCCGTAACCGTTTTTTTATATTTGATAGATCGGGTCATTTTGGGACGCGGCGATACCTAATATGTGTTGTGATTTTTACTGTTTATTATGTTTTTATATCCGTTCTAGGGAAAGGGGGGTTTGATTTTATTTCTATATTTATTTATTTTTTTTTAAACACTTTTTTTTCCCACTATTTCTTAGACCACTAGGGACTTAACCTAGATGGTCAGATCGCTCCTACCATAGTACTGCATACTTCTGTTATTGTCAGTTATGGCATTTTTGCGCAGGTCATTCATTACAATGACCCGGCTCATTTTAACGAATCTTCAGAAGCCATGTAGTCCTCGTGTCGAAACGAAGACCGAGGCTACCATGGCAACCGAGCGTCGGTCGCTAATTCACGTCGTAACAGCGTCGTCCACCTCGGACCCGATCCTCCTTTTTTTCCCCAACATGCTGCTGCCTCTTTGCGGTGCAAAAACCCCACCCTGTATGAAGAGACTCAGCCCGTGACCCTCTTCATATACTCCTTATACCTCTGCGCCGTAGAGCTACGGCGCAGATCGTTAAGGGGTTAAAGAGAACCTGCCATGCAAACTAACAACTCCAAAAAAAAAGCATTACTCCTATTGGTTCCTAAATGGTTCCTTTCCATGGCTGCAAGTTTTAATCGGTTGTAAACATTCTTATGGTCTCTAAGTAAGTCCAATCAATCCCTGCATATTAATTGGTTAATTGCATTGCCCTGCCTCCTTGAAGTAGAAGTCGATGGAGGTGTTCTGTGATTTCATGTGATCAGATACATACATGGGGTGTATGTCACATGACATGCTGAGAAGAGGCATCGAACACGGGGAGGAGTAGATGAAAGTGGCCAGCAAAACAGAACATAGAGATTGATGGAGCAGAGTGGTCATGCGCAGCGCGACCTGCCTGCGCATTACCTTACCTGAGCTGAGGTAGTCTCGGATTCGGCGCGATACCTGGTCCCCCATGTTCGTTCTCGCGTTTCCCAGGTTCATGTCAGCAAGTTAGGCCCTACCCCATGGATAGTGCCTAACGTTTCTTCGTAGGAAAACCCCTTTAAAGGTAAAGTGGTGGGAACCCTCATTCTCTCTGGTTCTGTAGCACCTTTAACCACGACGCTGCTGTGTATTTAAACACAAAATTCTCATTTTTAAAAAAGTATTCAGCAGAAGAAACAATGTGAGTGCAATGGACTCGGCTAGTGCTGCCTTCACATCTGTCCCCCCATCAATAGGAGATCTAACAGTCTGACACTAATCTCCTATCCCCTTTTATTGAGCTGTTACCTGGTAATGTGACCATGACGTCCTTGTACTGGTCCTTGTGCTCTTCTATGTAGTCCCACTCCTCCATGGAGAAATGGACCGTGACATCCTGGCACCTTATAGGAACCTGACAAGCACAAAGACACAGTCATCATCCAGAGAGATTACACCTCAGGGCTTATCCACACTATAACTATAAGGACATAAAGCTGTAGGCCTGCTCTGGACAGTATGGAAGAAGGGCAGCACTACGTTTGTTTGTCCATATCGAACCCAATGTTTAAGCATTTTAATATTTTATATATATGCAATCACATACAATCATCGCCTGTCCTTGCTACACTGTATCCCTGAAAATAAGACCTAGTGCAATTTTACTCAAGCTTAGGCTACATTCACACTAATGTGCTCAGGCTCTATCTGTCTGCGGCTCGGTACGCGCTCACTGTTCCGCTACATCGATACTACCCGTATCGCCATACTGTTGTGGGGGGTATAGTGTACACGTCCATCTATTACCGTCCATCATATCCCCTCGACATACCATGTGTAAATTCGCTATACCCCGTAAAAGGCTCTTACATGAGTCAATGCGCAGCCCCCACCCTATGCGTGTGCTCATATATAGCCTGACGACAGAAGCTGTCACATATGAAGGGATTGCCAAACATGAGAGATTAGGGCCAATAATTATAATAGAAATGGAGTCACAAAAAACTCGGCATGAAATTCAGAGAGTTATAAGGACCTTCCATAAGATGATGATATCACCGTCTCTGAATAATTGTTGCTTTTTGTAAGAGAATTTTATAAGAATGTTAAGTTGATGACTTGATGGTCTTTAAATAAAAAATGTAGCTTTTTGTTTATAAATACCGGGATTGTAAAATATTGAGATTATTGTACATGGAAATAGTCACAAGAAATCCTTATAGGCCGGTTATGTGATGTCTGTGATGACATGACTCCAGAGTGTTAATAATGTAGGTTTTTTTGGTTAAACAATAAATATGAATTCTTGTTCACGAAAAATTAGAAGCCCCCTGAAAATAAGACCTAGTGCATTTTTAGGAGCAGAAATGAACACAAGACACTGGAAAAAGGGTATTAAAGGGGTTTTCCCACAAAGAAAAGTTAGGCCCTATCCACAGGGGGACTTGCAAAATTTTGGGGATTTGCACCCCTGTGACAGGTATTTAACTGGGGATTATGCTGCACGCCAGCTTTCATGCGACAGAAATTGGGGGAGATGTCGGACGATCCGAAATATTCGGACTGAGCCCAGGATTTAATATTCAAATTGTGTCACCACCAATGCACTTACATGCACCAGGAAGAAGAAGGTGAACTCCAGGGACCTGGCGGGAGGGGAATCGACATGCAGGATATCGGGCGCAGCATCTTAGTGATCCCCCCACACGCATTACACGGACAATCACTTACATGCACCAGAAGAAGAAGGTGACTCCAGGACCTGAGCGGGAAGCCATGGGATATGGAGAGGAATAGCAGGATTCGGCTACTATCTTAGTGACTCCCCGCACAGCGCATTATACACGGACAATGCCCTTACATGCACCAGGAAGAAGAAGAGGTGAACTCCGGGGACCTGAGCAGGGAAGTGCACATGCAGGATATCGGGTGCACGATCTTAGTGACTCCCCCACAGAGCATTCATCCAGAGCAATGCACTTCCATGCACCAGAAAAGTGAACGCCTCACCAAGCCCTGACGGCCTGACCATCATCTCGCCTTTCTCTTTGCCCTCCCCCCACTTATTCTACGGACAATGCACTTACATGCACCGGAAGAAGAAGGTGAACTCCGGGGACCTGAGCGGGGAACGACACATGCAGGATATCGGGTGCCGGATCTTAGTGACTCCCCGCCCAGCGCATTATACACGTACCATGCACTTACTCACCAGGAAGAAGAAGGTGAACTCCAGGGACCTGAGCGGGGAAGCGACACATGCTGCATTTTTAATTTTACAGAAATGGACTTTGTGGGTCAAGGCAAAATTCACTTATAATTCATTATAGTCACTATAATATAATGTATAATATACGAGTTAGTATTGTGCTCATCACAGGTTAAGAGCCCTTGTGTAGGGCTCCATGCACACATCTGCTTGAGCAGACATGTGCCGTGAGCCGGGTGGAGAGGAGAGGGGGTGAGCGCTGGCCACCCCTCCCCATAGGGAGCTGAATGGCCGTGCCGTAAACCCCGGCAGGTATAGGACCTGTCCTATTTTTTTGCATATTCGCACTCACCTCTCTGGTCAGTAGCTCTATGACCTTGTTGGTAAGTTCCAGGATCTTCTTCTCATTCATTTTGTCTTGGTTCAAGGAAGGAGGTGGAGGCTCCATACTGCGTCTCTGATCACTGCTACACTCACTGTTCCACATCACATCCTCGTTCATTTTCTCCACAGGCCCATAATCCTACATAGTGGAATACATTAAAAAAAAAAAAAACACATTTCAACCAATACAGTCACTTTTGGCCGGGAGATAAGTGTAATCGTACCTTCAGGCTCATTAGCATCCTGGGGGTGTTACCAGAGCCCCTCCGTGCTGTAGCTACACTGTCTCCCCCTCAGCCTGATGTAATCCCACTGCAGCACAGGAAGTTTCACTACACAGTGGGAAGTAGAAATGCTCCTGCACACTAAAACAGCCTGGGAATCTACAGTACAGAGGGGCTCTGGTAACATGTCCAGAGCCCTTCCTGTTCATTAGCATATATAAGTTGATTTTAGAAGGAAGGAGGCCATAGATAACACATGTAAGAAGATACCACGGTCCCGATGCCTGGATCTATGAGTGGATTTTGATGTTTAGATTTCTTTTATCTTTTATTAACGCTTTTCTGTGGTAGGATGGAAAAAAATTGTGTGGTGGTTGTGCTGTTCACAAATGATGCGCCAGAAATAATTGTTTAACTTTTATTGCTATTTATCTACATTACATATGAAACATATTTTTTATGATGTATGAACTTTGTTTATAAACATTTTCTTTAGGGTGAGACCCCTTAAGAAGCCCCCAAAGGTAAAACACGTGCGTTAAAGTGGGAGCCTCATTGTCTGTCATTGCTGAGCACAGCGACACCGTGACGCTTTTCTGTATCTGAAGCTTTATTACATGGTAGACCCATAGGTCCCGAATCTCTCTGCAGGGCCGGCGCCAGTGCTGGGCATACCCGGGCAAGTGCCGGGACCCAGGGCTCATGGGGGGGCCCACATAAGGCTGAACATAAGGACTCCATGGGGGTAAATGGGGCTGTTTTGGATAATAAACTAGAAAATATTTTAGGGAACAGGAGACGGTTTTAGTTTCAGAATTTTTTAATGCCGCCATGTGAGTTCACTGCCCAGGGGCCTACTGATACCGGTTGTTGATCACAACAACATTTCCCAGCATTCCTCACCTCTCCGGTCAGCAGGAAGATGATTTCTAAGGTGATGTTGAGTATCCTCTCCGTCAGCCGGCTCCGATACGTCTCCATGTGTAGGCGGCTTCTTCTGGAGCATCTACAGCTAGAGCAGAACACATGAGAAGGTGGAGATCAGCCAATGTGGTGACACCCATAGAAAGGTCATTGATGGCTTGCTATAGGTTGGCGGCGATGGAAGAGTTGCGACCCTCATCAATAAGATGAGTTTATCACACAGAGAATGGAGCCGAAAGTACAGCTCTGTTCTGGTTGGCTGACACTTGCTGTTAATTGGCGCGATCAGCGACGCACATGGGCAACGCCATCGTGCCAGATGATCAGATCCTACCGTGACGTCATCAGAGGTCACTGATCAGTTGCCACCATACATCTCTGTTACAGCCTGCCTTAGGGTTCATTCACAAGGCCACTATGGGGTCAGATCCCGGCGCCCATAGATTTCTATGGTTTCCGGTCACGGTGCGGTGAGCACACATTGGGATGCCACTCTTCTGCCTATGGAGGAAATAGGGGTGACGGCACACCCCTCCTCCTTCCAGCCCTGGGATCCATTCCGGGAAAACACACGGACATAGGAATGACACCCTAGATAGACTAGGGCAGTGGTGGCGAACCTATGGCACATGTGCCAGAGGTGGCACTCAGAGCCCTCTCAATGGCACTCGCACCATCACCCCAGGGCAGAGTTCGCCAGACAGCACTCAAGGCCTCTTGCAGTCCCAGGCAGCCCAGGGCCCTAGAAGGAAGCTACAATGATAACCAAAGCTGCTTCTCCTTCTTTCTACTGTATTGGTGTCCTCAGGTGCCTATACAATTTAAAGGACACCTGTCATCAGGTCTGTGTCACTAGTCCTGTCACCTCTACCTGTTGGAGCAGCTCACAAGGATCCATCCCAGCCTTTATCTAGTTATTTCATACATTATACATTGTAAAATCATCTATTCTTTATCATGTAAATGAGGCTGGTCACATGGTCAGAGGCAGTGATGTCACCCCTGTTACCCCTCCCCTCTCCTCCCCCTGCTCATGTCTGTGTGTAATGTATAGTAAAGCAGGGCTAGTGTGTGTGCTGCATCTGCTGACATGCTGCATCCTCCTAATATACAGGTGAGAGACACAGACATCAGCTACACATGAATCTGACATGTTCTGCTATAACATGGCTGCATCCTGGAGCTGCTGTATCTCTCCTAAACACACACATGCACACACAGGCTGCAGGGGGCGTGGCCAACAGCCTCACACCATTATACAGCCTCACATCATTATACAGGCTGTCAGTCATGCACTGGGGGTGTGGCTGTGCCTCCCACTCATGAATAGAGTGGACAGCTTGAATATGCTAATGCTTCATTGGACATTTCACAGGTCATTTGCATACAGCTTTAGGACCTCATTGCTTAGGTTTACAGGCATGTAGAGGGACAATGAAGGGATAGAGGCAATGCTCTCTAATGGCAGTTTATGAAAATATATTTCGTTTAGGGGGTTATTTTGCATGACGGGTTCTCTTTAAACATGTAACAGAGCAGGGAGTAATAAGTTACTGCTTAAATTGTCGCATCGGCACTTTGCGAAAAGTATGTGGGTTATGGATGTAGTTTGGGCACTCTGCATCTATAAGGTTTGCCATCGCTGGACTAGGAATAGAGCAGTGTACAGTTGTATTATAGTATATAGTGATCAGGTACCCGAAACCTCCTCGGGGGCCTGAAAGAATAATAAAAAATAAGTTCCCTATATAAAGTTCCCTAACACACATATATCATAAACGTGTGAGGTACCACCGCATCCCAAAACGTCCAATCTATCAAATTATAACTAGGCCATGAACGCCGTAACAGAAAAATGTGTCTGAATTGCCACTTTTTTCACCGTTTAGCCCCCCCCCCCCCCATTAAATCGCGTGGCTTCCCAGTACACAGCACAGAATATTATATGGTACAATATGTGGTCCTGAAAGGGTTAAACATCTTTTTGCCCTAGCTGAATGAACGAACTGGATGATTGGGTACGGTTTTGGCCGTGTGATCCTGACATATTGCTGGATTGGTGGCTGAACCCAAACATTGGATCCGCTCATCACTACCCACAGCCCTTTTTCATTTCAGTTTTTTTTTTTTAAAGGGAACCTGTCACCAGGTTTCACTAAAGACCGGTTACAGAAGCCCATGACACCTGCAGTGCACATCTGCCTCTCTACCTTTTCTAAACATTTGCATTACAATATAATTGTGTGTAATAACTTACCCTGCACCCTGACAGAATCCTCTGTGTAGTCCCAGGGGTTGGGCTTTGGTTTGGATGCATTTAAAAAAACAACATGTGCTGCAGACTCCTCACCTCTCAGCCCCCACCTTTGTGCTCCTGCTCCCTCCCCCACTGATGTCATCTGACCAGGCTGTGGACAAAGCTGTAAAGGAGCACAAAGGTGGGGGCTGAGAACTGAGGACAAACTTGTGTTCATTGATAACATTTTTGAGAAAAGTATGAGCTTGTGTTGACATATTGTAAATCTTATGGGTCGCAAAGTAGAAGAAATTCAGGATGCGGCTGTTTTGGCTCCTGACTCCTGAGGATCTTGTGATCGCTGCGGCCAATCAGGTGCCTTAGTGGTCACAAGTGGTCGCAAGTACCGTTTTCTATCTGAGGCCAGTGGATTGGTTACCAATGGGATCAGAAGGTCCTCACATTTCGGTGGCTTCCCATGTTACAGGACCCTGTTGTGAGGACACAGTTGTCCATTTATGTAGGATACAAGAGCTGACCCTGGTCCTGGGACACGGTGGTCCCTATTACAGGGCTATTGCTGTCCACATTAGGTACTAATCACTATCACTGTCCTAGGTACTAAGATAGCCAAGCCCCTCTTATGGGGGTATCTGGTGCTGCCCCTCTTATGGGGGTATCTGCTGTCGCTCTTATGAAGGTATATGGGGCTGTCAACATTACAGGTGTATCTGGTGCTGCCCATCATATCGAGGCATATGATGGATGACCCACTTATGGGGGTATCTGGTGCTGCCAATCTTGCAGAGCTATCTAGTGCTGCCCCTCTTCTGGGGGTATCTGGGGCTGTCCCTCCTATGGTGGTATCTGGGACTGTTATGGAGGTATCTAGGACTGCCTGGGGTATGGGGGATATCTGGGGCAGCCCCTGCTATGGGGGATATCTGGGGCAGCCCCTCTTATGGGGGTACCTGGGGCAGCCCCTCCTATGGGGAATATCTGGGGCAGCCCCT
>WNYA01000060.1:67346-207497 GCA_019512145.1 Engystomops pustulosus
ATAATGTATGAAATAACTAGATAAAGGCTGGGATGGATCCTTGTGAGCTGCTCCAACAGGTAGAGGTGACAGGACTAGTGACACAGACCTGATGACAGGTGTCCTTTAACATACCTTTGGGGGGGGTCTTTTCCCCATTATCCCCCCCCCCCCCCTGAGCCGTTTTGGGGGGGGTACCGATCGTTGCTATGGCAGCCCTGGGGTCCAATCGTAGGTAAGTACTGAGTTTATTGTATTTTAATTTACTGGGGGATGTCCTGTTGCCTGTGCCCCCCCTCTTTTATCTCACCAGGGGGCGCCCAGAGCAATTGCCTGTCCGTGGGAAGAAACAGCTAATACTCATGTTGGGACATTCAGGAAGAGAGTGGTGCAGAGGTCCTGCTCTCTTAGAGATGGGGGGGGGGGGGCTTTGTCAGCCCGTCACCAATCTTCAGGACAAAGGTCAGGAGGGTCTGGCAGTGCCGAATCCTTCAGACTATAAGATGCAGGTACTTTAGATAAGATACTCATGTAGGGACATTCAGGAAGAGAGCGGTGCAGAGGTCCTGCTCTCTTAGAGATTGAAGAAATGCTTTGTCAGCCCTTCACCAATCTTCAGGACAAGGGTCAGGAGGGTATGGCAGTGCCGAATCCTTCTGACTTCAGACTATAAGATGCAGGTACTTTTTAGCAAGACATATTCTTGCTAATAAGTGAGTCTTGTAATCTGAAAAATACAGTATTTCATAAATGTATGATTACAAGGGATTCTCCATTACAGATATCATTTTATTATTTCTATGAAATATTTTTGAAAAATTTATTGAGGAAAAATCTAGTATAAATCGTACAAAAATACAGAACCCGTGAAGGAGTTAGATGAGTTCATGTCTAGTTGGCCTCTATCCATACATTGCATACACTCAGGTCTTCTCTCCTCCGTGTCGTCTCTGATGCAGGACAAGATTTCTTTCATTAGTGAAACATTTCCCGCAGTCCCAACAAATGTGCGTCTTCTTTCCTTGGTGAATGGGTTGGCGTCTGTCGATTGGTGGCTCGGAACATTCTTCCCTAAAATGAATTTTCTGGTGGTTTAAAAATTGTGTGTTATTTGTAAAAACGCCTCCGCAATGACTGCAACAATAGAGCTTTTGTCTGCTCTGACTTTCCTTACGTCTCTCAAGTTCAGCTTCCTTCTTTCTTTCTGCGTGGATCTTCTGGTGTTTGGTAAGGACCGAATTACAAGTAAAACTCTTTCCGCACTCCGAACATGAAAAGGGCTTCTCTCCCGTGTGGATTCTCTGGTGGACGACAAGATAGGCGTTGGTGGAAAAACACTTGCCACAATCCGGACAGCAATGTCGCTTCTCTCCGGTGTGAGTTCTCCGATGTTTGATGAGAACCGAATTACAGACGAAGCTCTTCCCACATTCGGAGCAGTGATAGGGCCTTTCTCCTGTGTGGGTTCTCCGATGTATCAGCAGATCCGACGTTGTGATGAAACGTTTCCCACACTCTGAGCACGAATGAGGTTTTTCCCCCGTGTGGATTCTCTTATGTCTGACCAAATGTGAACTCCTCAAGAAACACTTACCGCATTCAGGACATGAGTAGGGCTTTTCTCCCGTGTGGCTTCTCTGATGGCTGACAAGGTGTGAATTCCGATTGAAGCTTTTGCCACATTCGGAGCAGAAGAAGAGTCTTTCGTCTGGTTTACTGTTATGGTAGTATGTGATATAATCACCATCAGAGGATAGATGATGTACAACATCAACATTGGAAGACCTAGGGCTGGTATTCTGCTCATAGGAAGCGGGTTTCTCTTGTCTCGTGTCAGGTAGCTGATGTTTTAGTGGATGATCTTCGTCACGTGAGACCGATTCCTCCTTAAGTGTGTAAGTTAAAGCGGAGGGCGAAATTGCGCTGAAGATATCTTCACGATTGCATGATCCTAAGTCCTTCCTAATACAAGTTAATGAGTCTTGTGGGGTATAATGTGTGAGAATGTCAGACGCTGAGACCAAACCAGCTGGTTCCTTACGAACAAGAACAGATAAGTATTTGGGATCTTTGGTGTAAATGACTTCTTCACATAAAGGTGGAGTCTCCACAACGTTCTCGATTATAATTGGTTCGTTTGATGATAGATTTGCTGCCTCGTTATTAAGGGATTTACTGTGATCATACATAGAATCCAGTGAAGAATGAGGCCTGGAAGATCCTGGCCCTATATCTGTGGTCTGTAGGACATCTGAAAGACAAATCAAGAAGTAGTCATTTAGATACTATGCACACGTCTACATAGTACTATATCTTAGGACCATATTCACACATTCAGAATTCTGCCAGGGTTTAGCGGTGGCAGAGTTATCATTTTTGTTGCACAGAAGGTTTTACATTTTTTTTAAAAGTATAAAACACCACAATAAACCTCTATAAATTTAGGATCCACTGATCTTACTGACCCAAAGAATTAAGAGGATGTCCATTTAGAAGCTTGTTATAAAAATCATCACAAACATGCAAGAGTAGGGCCAAAGCTGCAAGAATAGGGCCCAAAGCTGCGAGAAAGGGCCAAACCCTGCGAGAAGAGGCACACCAACCACAAAACCTGCGAGAATAGGGCCCATACCCTGCGAGGAGAATAGGCCCAACCCCTGCGAGAATAGGGCCCAACAATGCGAGGCATAGGGCCCACCCGCAAGAAATAGGGCCCCAAACCTCCGGAGAAGAGATAGGGCACCAAACCTCCGCGAATAGGGCCCAAACCTCCCGAGAATAGGGCCCCAAACCTCGAGAATGTGCCCAAACCTCCGAGAATAGGGCCCCAAACCTCCGAGAATATGGCCCAAACCTCCGAGAATAGGCCTCAAACCTCCAAGGAATATGGCTCAAACCTCCCAGAAAGGGCCCAAACCTGCAAGAATATGCTAAACCTGCAACAAAAAATAGGCTCAAACCTGCAAGAATAGGCTCAAACCTGCGATTAGGCCTCAAACCTGAAGGGCCAAGAATAGGGCCCAAACCTCGAGAATAGGGCCCAAAACCTCGCAAAGAAAGGAAATAGGGCCCCAAACCTCCAAGAATAGGCCCAAACCTGGGAGTATTCCCACAAGAAAGAATAAAAATAAAAACAACACTATGATTGATGGCACAGACTTGCCCGCGCAACTGTGAGGCTTCAGGAGCAAGAGGTGCTGCGGGGGAGCGCCAGAAGGGTGGCACGAGTTGTTTCATTTGTTTGGGGCGGTGTGGTGTGGTTGCTAATGCTCGGTTTTCTCCACCCGGTGGTAGCGTATGGGCAGACTCCCACTCCTCCTGGTTGAAGACAACGGGGCCTGGTGTGGGGAACCCCAGTGATTGAGATGACCAAAATGAGTAACTGGGCTTCTCACTAATGGGTTGAGCAAAGTAGGCGAGCATGCTCGTCCTGACACCTCCTTTCACTGTATGGGACGAGCAGAGCGCTTATCTATCACCTACCACTCCAACGACGTGAATGAAGTGGAGCGGGTGCATGTCGTGCTGTTCCACCCATATGGGAAAAGGATCCCATTCTCTGGAGGACGCCGAGGTCCCATTCTCCTGGTTGTGAGGGTCCCAGCTATCGGCCCTCACGATTAAGCTAGTTTACCCTCATCCAAGTAAGTATACTTTGGACCAATCATTAAAGTCATTCAGCTCACTTATCCTCACATGAATAAGAAAATCCTTAACTGTGATGGGTGTGAGGGGCGGTGGTCCTCCGTCATGACGTCCTTGTACGATCCTATGTCCGTTTTATGTACCCCACTCCTCCATTGAGAAATAGACTGCGAGACGTCCTTGACAACCTATAGGAACCTGAGCACCAAATATTACAGTCAATGCTCCGGCACATTGTTTACTGTACGTTACAGTTAGACTTACACAGATCTTTGCACCATTCAGATTCATCAAAGGTGATATTGCTGCATGATTACATGGGATAGAAAATATATCTTGTTTGTTTTTTGATATTAATGTACACTTTGGCCCATGTTGACACAAAAAACTGAAATGCCAAGATTTTTTTGGAAGGTATGAAACAAAAAAAAACCCGATGACTGAGAAATATCACAAGCATTTGGTCTCTTGCGGTTGAATCTCATTATTAACTGGACTTGTGCATTCTTTGTTCCCTCCGAGATGGTTCTATCCTTCATTGGCATCAGACATGAATTAATTAAACTGATTGGACCTGATAGGCAAAGGCACCACCACCTGATCTTATAGCAAGACCTCAACGAGTCACATTGTGCATGTCAGAGCCACCATTGAGAATCATGAGGTCTACAGGAACTGCACCAGGAGCCAGGAGCGGAAGTGTTGCAAGGCACAGATACGGACAAGGTTACAAAAAGAATTTCCGTAGCACTCAGGTTCCTACAGAGCACAGTTGCCCCATTAATCCCTAAAATGGAAGGAAGTTGAGAGTAAAGTATTGAATGTGGCAGTACAGAGATCTCCTGGATGAGAACCTCTTCCAGGAGCTCTAGGACCTCAGACGGGGACGAAACCTTCCAACAAGGGACAATGACCCTTAAGAACACAAAATGACACAGCAGAGGATTCAGAAATTTCAGTGACCATTCTGACTCTGACCCAACCAGAGAGCCAATGGAGCATCTCTGGAGAGACCGAAAATGCGCTTCCACCACTTCCACCATCCAAACATGGGAACTGGAAAGGATCAGCAAGGAAGAGGCCGAGATCCCCAAATCCAGGGGTGAGAAACTTGAAGGCATCTTCCAAGAAGATCCTGGCTGCAGCAGCTCAAAGCTTCTACTCCACACTGACCATTATAGGGGCTGAATACTTATCACGGGGGCCGAAATACTTATCACGGGGGACGAATACTTATCACGGGGGGCCGAATACTATCACGGGGGCCGAATTTACTTACAACGGGGGCCGACCGAAAAAATACGATCACGGGGGGTCCGAATACTATCACCGGGGGATGATACTTAACACCAGAGGGTGAATAACTTATCACCAGGGGCGGCTGAATACTTATCAACAGCGGGCCTGAATACTTATCACCAGAGGCTGAATATTATCACAGGGGCTGAATACTTATCACAGAGGCTGAATACTTATCAAAGGGGATGAATACTTATCACCGGGGGCTGAATACTTACACGGGGGCGAAATACTTCTCCACCGGGGGCTTGAATACTTATCCACCGGGGGGCTGCATAACTTATCACCGGGGCGTTAATACTTATAACGGGGGCCGAATCTATCACCGGGGGCCGACGACCCGAAACTTATCACCGTGGGGCCGAATACTTATCACCGGGGGCTACGAATACGTATCACCAGGGCTGAATACTTATCAACAGGGCTGAATAAATCTAACCGGGGGCCGAACCGACCCTTTTTTAACTACTTATACCAGGGGATGATACTTTCCAACTGGGGTGAAGAATACTTATCACCGGGGGCAGAATACTTATCCACCAGAGGCTGAATAATTATCACCGGGCGAAGTACTTATCACCAGAGGCTGAAATAACTATCACCAGGGGCTGAATAACTTATCACAAGAGGCTGAATACTTATCACCGGGGGGCCGAAAATACATCACCAGAGGCTGAATACTTATCACCGGGGGCCAAAAATACTTATCACCAGGGGCTGAATACTTATCAACAGGGGCTGAATATATCACCAGGGGCTGAATGAATATTCCCACCAGGGGCTGAACTGAATACTATAAACGGGGGCTGCCAGGGCTGAAGGTCTGGAATATTATCACCAGGAGCTGAATACTCATCACTGGGGCCAAAATAATTTCTCACCAGGGGCAGAATACTTATCACCGGGCTGAATCACTCATCAACCAGCGCTGAATAAATATCTTAGGACCATATTCACACATTCAGAATTCTGCCAGGGTTTAGTTGTGGCAGAGTTATCATTTTTGTTGCACAGAAGGTTTTAAGTTTTTTTTAAAAGTATTAAAACACAATAAACCTCTATAAATTTAGTATCCACGTGATCTTACTGACCCAAAGAATTAAGGAGATGTCACATTTAAAAGCTGTAAAAATCAAACCTGCAAGAATAGGGCCCAAACCTGCGAGAATAGGGCCCAAACCTGCGAGAATAGGGCCCAAACCTGCGAGAATAGGGCCCAAACCTCCGAGAATAGGGCCCAAACCTGGGATTCGCCACAAGAAAGCATAAAAACACACTATGATGATGGCACAGACCTGCCCGCGCAACTGCTGAGGCTTCCAGGAGCAAAGAGGTGCTGCGGGGAGCGCCAGAAGGTGAGCACTGAGTTGTTTTTCATTTGTTCTGGGGCGGTGTGTGGTTGCTACTGCTCGGTTTTCTCCACCCGGTAGCGTTATGGGCAGTCTCCCACTCCTCCTGGTTGAAGACACGGGCCTGGTGTGGGGAACCCCAGTGATTAGGAGAATGGTACCATTGTAATCTGGCTTCTCACTAATGGGTTGAGCAGTAGGGCGAGCATGCTCGTCCTGCACCTCCTTTCACTTGTATGGGACGAGCAGAGCGCTTATCTATCACCTACCACTCCCACAGACAGTGAATGAAGTGGCAGGGTGCATGGTCGTCCAGCTGTTCCACCCATTATTGGGAAAAGGATCCCCATTCTCTGGAGAGCCGAGCGTCCCATTCTCCTGGTTGGTGAGGGTCCCAGCTATCGGACCCTCACCGATTAGCTAGTTTACCCCTATCCTAAGTATACTTTGGACAATCCATTAAAGTCATTCAGATCACTTATCCTCACATTGTACATAAGAAAATCCTAATCTTACCTGGTGATGTGAGGGGCTGGTGGTCCTCCGTCATGACGTCCTTGTACTGATCCTTATGTCCTTCTATGTAGTCCCACTCCTCCATGGAGAAATAGATGGAGACGTCCTGACACCTTATAGGAACCTGACAACCACAATGATACAGTCATCATCCGGACACATTGTACTGTACAGTATACAGTTAGACTACACAGTCTTATGCCCATTCAGATTCATCAAAGTGTATGCTGCTGAATGATACAGTGGGTATAGAAAGTATTAATCTTTTTTTTTTGCTCATTAATGTACACTTTGGCCCATTTTGACACAAAAAACTGAAATGCCAAGATTTTTGGTAATGTATTAAACAAAAAAAACCCTGAAATATCACAAGCATTTGGATTCTTTGCCGTGACTCTCATATTTAACTGGCATGCTGTTCATTTCCTTCTGATCCTCCCCGAGATGGTTCTACTCCTTCATTGGCATCCAGACATGATTAATTAAACTGATTGGACCTGATTAGGAAAGGCACACACCTGTCTATATAAGACCTCAAAGCTCACAGTGCATGTCAGAGCCCATGAGAATCATGAGGTCTAAGGAACTGCACAAGGAGCTCAGAGACGGAAGTGTTGCAAGGCACAGATCTGGACAAGGTTACAAAAGAATTTCCGTCAGCACTCAAGGTTCCTAAGAGCACAGTGGCCTCCATAATCCTAAAATGGAAGAAGTTGAAGTAAAGATGAATGTGGCCAAGTACAGAGATATCCTGGATGAGAACCTCTTCCAGGCGCTCTGGACCTCAGACTGGGCCGAACCTTCCAACAAGACAATGACCCTAAGAACACAAAATGACACAGCAGAGGCTTCAGAACATCTCAGTGACCATTCCTGACTGACCCAACCAGAGCCCAATGGAACATCTCTGGAGAGCCCTGAAAATGGCTTCCACCAACGTTCACCATCCAACCTGGAACTGGAAAGGATCAGCAAGGAAGAGGCAGAGGATCCCCAAATCCAGGGGTGAGAAACTTGAAGCATCTTCCCAAGAAGACTCCTGGCTGCAGCAGCTCCAAAGCTTCTACTCAACACTGACCATAGGGGCCGAATACTTATCACCGGGGGCCGAATACTTATCACCGGGGGCCGAATACTTATCACCGGGGGCCGAATACTTATCACCGGGGGCCCGAACCTGATATATCACAGGGCGCCGCATAATTATCACCAGGAGTGAATATCTATTACAGGGGGCTTAAACTTATCACCAGGAGGAATCACTCTATCACCAGGAGCTGACTAATTATCACCCAGGAGTGAATACTTATCACCGGGGGCTGAATCTTATCACCAGAGCTGAATGATAGACTATCACGGGGGTTCAATATACAATCATCAGGGGCGTGGATACTTATCACAAGGAGTGATACTTATCACCGGGGGCCGATATACAACAATACTAGTTTTTCCACTCACAAAAACCCGGGGCGGCTGAATAACTTATCACCGGGGGGCCGAGAATATATCAACCGGGGGCCATGAATACTTATCACCAGGCGGGCCGAATACTTATCACCCGAGGATGAGACCCGGGACTGAAACTTATCACCAGGAGTTGAATAATATCACCAGGAGCTGATGACAGCACATACTATCACCAGGGGCTGAATAATATCACCGGCGGCCGGTACCCCGGCTGAATATATCACCGGGCTAGAACTGCACCAGGACTGAATACCGGTTATACAACGGGGAGCTGAAAACTTAGCACCAGGAGCTGATACTTATCACCGGGGTCAAATACTCATCACCGGGGGTGAATACGTATCACCGGGGGGAAATACTTTTACGAGGGGCCTGAATACTATACAGCCGGGGGCCGCAATACTTATCAACCGGGGGCGCCGTACATACTTATCACGGAGATGAATACTTATCACCAGGAGGAATACTTAGCACCGGGGCGAATACTAATACGGGTGATATCACGGGGTGTCAATACTTGATCACCGGGGTCTGAATACTTATAACGGGGGGGACCGTGAAAACTGTAATATCAATCACGGGGAGTGCCTGAATACTTCATCACGGAGCATACACTTCAACCGGGGCGAGAAAAATCGGACCGGTGGGTCAAAATTATCACGGGGGATGAATACAGTTATCACCGGGGCGGAATAATACTTATCACCGGGGCTGAACTGTAATTACTATCAACGGGGGCTGAATACTTATCACCGGGGCCCGAGAATTACTTATACCAGGAGCTGAAAATACGGCTGACTTATCACCAGGGGATGAATACTTATCACATGGGTCAGATACTCTATCACCAGGGGCATGAAATATTACGGGGCTGCATACAAATCAGGTGGCTGCGAATACTTTCATCCACCAGGGGTCTGAATACTTATCCACCGCTATACAACAGGGCTGACATATAGAACCTAGCCTTCATATTAGCAACCGGGGGCTGAATATACAGGGATATATACTTACACGGGGGATGATATCGGGTGACTATACGGGTGATACTTATCACCAGGGGGCTGAATACTTTCACCAGGGGCTGAATACTTATCACGCGGGGCCGATCGATACTATCACGGAGCTTATACACCAGGGGCTGAATACTTACACCAGGGGCTGAAATCAATATCACAGGGGCGTGATATACCAGGGGCTCGATACATCAAGGGGTGAATTTATCACAGGGGCTGAATACTTATCACCAGGGCTGACTATACGGGTGAATACTATCACCAGGGGCTGGAATACTTATCACCGGGGGACCAATGAAAAAATACTTCACCGGGGAGCGAATATTTACACCAGGAGCTGAACTATTATCACGCGGGGCCAACACACGGGTAATACTTATCACCAGAGGTGAATACTTATCACGGGGGGTCGAAATTACACAGGAGGCTGAATACTAATCACCGGGGGCTGAACAAGCTGAATACTTATCACCGGGGGACTGCAACTGTATCACCGGGGCCCGAATAATTATCACCAAGTGAATACTAGCCCGGGCAATACTTATCACCAGGGGCCGAATACTTATCACGGGGGAACCCGCATACTTATCACCGGGCCGAATACTTATCACGGGGGCTGATTTATTCAATTATCAGGGGGTCTCTGAATACTATCACAGGGGGCTGAATACTTATCACCGGGGGATGAATACTTATCACCAGGGGGAATAACTTATCAACCAGGCGGCTGAATTATATCACGGGGGCAGAATCCCGAATACTTACACGGGGGCTGAATACTATCACAGGGGCTGAATACTTATCACGGGGGGATGAATACTTATCACCGGGGGCTGAATACATTATCACCGGGGGTAATAGGGGCTGAACTACGTATCAACGGGGGCTGAATACTTATACCGGGGGCTGGAATTACTTATCAACGGGGGCCAATACTTATAAGGGGGCTGAATTACTTCACCAGGGGCTGAGACGACCCGGGGGCTGAATACTTATCACCGGGGGCTGAATAGTATCACCAGGGGCTGAATACTTATCAGACGGGGGCAAGAATACTTACACCAGGAGTGAATACTTATAATCAGGGGGCTGAAGACTTATACAGGGCTGAAAATATCACCGGGTGCCAACTACTTATCACCAGAGGGTGATAACACTTATCACCAGGGGCTGGACTGAATATTACAACCGGGGGCTGAATACTTACACACGGGGGCCAAATACTTATCACCAGGGCTCTGAATACTTATCACCAGGGGCTGAATACTTATCAAGGGGCTGAATACTTATCACCGGGGGCATGAATACTTACACAGGCGGCTGAATACTTATCACCAGGGGGCTGAATACTTATCACCAGGAGGCTGAATACTTTAACCAGGGCCCTGATACATTATCACCAGGGGCTGAATACTTATCACCGGGGCTGAATACTCATAACAGGGCGAAAGATACACAGGGTGAATACTTATCACCAGGGGTGTATCTTTCGGGGCTGATATAATCACGGGGCTATACTCAGGGGTGAATACATACCACCGGTGGGCTGATTATTATCACCGGGGGCTTGAATACTTATCACGGTGTGATAATGTATTAGGGGCTGAATCACTTATCAGGAGCTGAATACTTATCACCAGGGGCTGAATACTCATCACCTTATCATGCTGAGATGTTTTTTCTTGTGTATTTAGATAATAGCAAATATCCATATTTATTTTTACTTTGTCAGTGAGTGGGGCCAGGAGGGCACTATTACTTTTTTTGTACTTCCCCAATGTGGCTGCAATGTGAAACAAAGAGTAAAAAACATTTTTAAAGGGGTCTGAATACTTTACGGATCTAGTGTATTTCAAATCTCCTGATTAGTGCTTTGGATTTCCAGAATCCTGGTGCACTGATTGTCCCTGCAAAGTGAACTCGTATTCCGTTCTTTACTAGCTGTAAACATGTCTACAAAACTCTTAAGGCAACCGTCGTTAGGTAGGTCATTTTACTGGGGGTTTTTTGGGGTGACAGGTTCCAATTGCCTCGGGACATGTTGGATTTAAAAAATCCTTGTCACGAATAATAAAAAAATAATAAAAGTTTATTAAAAAATAAACTCTGAAAAAATGACCAAATTTGTGCAATAGGCAGAGCAAGTTAGGTGGTGAATGCAGACCAACCCGGGGTCAGATACCAAGCAAACAAGGCGGCGTGTGACAGTCCCCAGGACAGAATAGCATCAGCCAATCAGGTGAGGGATAAGAGGATCTGCAGTAAGATGGCGAGTAAAAGGAATCTACCATGTGATGTGATGCATATTATGAAGGGTTTTGCGAGGAAAAAAAAGGAAAAAACTGTTATAAACATTCAAGGACCTTGGGAAATAAGCTGGTGCAGCATGGCTGCCTAACCTAAAACGCATTACACATGGAGAGCTTATTCATGAGGTAGACTCAAGACATGACTAATGATACCTGTGCCGGATCACTCAGACAGCAGTGGGGGATGGGGCTGTGCAGGATTGATATTATGCCTTGTAAGGCAACAACTAGGGATTCCAATCATCATGTCAAACTAAAACAAAACGTAATTGTTAAAGACGATGATTATCGCCCCATATCCCTGATACTATAAGTCCCAGGCATCCCTGGCCGCACTCACTCTTCCGGTACAGCAGTACAGGATTGTTGGTGAGTCTGGATTTTTTCAGCTTTGCCTATAAATCAGCCGGTAGGGATTATAGTTGTTACAGGAATTCTGGAATTATTTGAAAGGCATAATAATCCAAAAGTAAGATGATGTTTGTCGGTTTCTAAAAATTTTAGGGGACAAAGATGTACACAGGAATGTGTACCATTTGACCCTTCAGACAGTTAGTGACACCATCATCGATATTATTCCTTTACCTCTGCCAGTTCAGTAGGGTAGGATCTCCAGGTTGAGTTTTAATATTCTATTTTTGGTCATTGTACCTCACATCCGTCATCCATCTTCCATTAATGAATGGTATTTCTTGTAGAGCTATGTCACCTTAGAGGAAAATAGTGGCATAAAAGGAAATCTACCATCAAACCATCATGACAACTCGGGAAACTTAACGCTAAATCGAGTATAAGCGACGACGAGTAAAGCAGAGGTCCCAATTTACCACAAACAAACGGTGTAACCTATTGATCGGTATAAGCGGGGGGGAAATGCATTGGTCCACAGCCTCCCCAGTATATGAACAAGCCAGCCCCTGTGATTCATGCAGCAAGCCCCGTTATAAATCTGCGCAGCCCCTGCCCCAGTGTATAGCTGCCAGCTCAGCCCCTGCGATTACTAGCCTCGATAAAGCCGCAGCCCCGCCCCAGTGTTCCTGCGCGTAATATATGCTGCAGACACGCCCGGATAAGCCTGCGCCCGGCCTGTCTGTGACCAGTACTAGCCTGCCAAGCCTGCCACCAGTATATACTGCGCGCCAGCCACTTGCACCCGTGTAGTTAGATCGCCAGCCCCAGTATGTAGGCTGCCAGCCTGCCCACAGTGATATAGCTTGAAAGCCCTGCCCCAGTGTTTATAAGCATCAGACTGCCAGGTAACGCGCCCCAGTTGTATTAGCTGCCAGCGCCCTGCCCAGTAGTAATGATAGCCTGCCAAGCCATGCCACAGTGTATTAGCCGGCCAGCCCTGCCCCAAGTGTATATAGCCTGCCCAGCTGCCCCCAGTATGTAGCCTGCCAGCCCCTGCCCCAGTATGTAGCCTGCAGCCCTTGCCCCAGTATGCAGCCGGCATCCTGGTATTATCGGGCAGCCAGTTGATTAAAAAAAAAAGAAATCACAACTCACCTTTCCAGCGGCCCCCGCGGGTCTTCAGTGCAATCCGGGACAGACATCAGAGTGTGTGCCGGCTGGCGTCAGATCATGTGACGTCGCACGGACCTAGCGCCGTCGCAAAGAAGACCTACGGGGGCCGCCGGTAAGGTGAGTTTTGATTAATTTATTTTTTTTTACTCGAGTATAAGCCGAGTTTGGGTTTTTCAGCCCATTTTTTGCGCTGAAAAACTTATATTCGAGTATATCCGGTACTCAAAGATCCAGGCACCGTAGACTAATATTAACTTTTATAATTATGCTAATGAGGCTGAAGGGCCCTGTGGGGCGTTAATTGAGCACCACTGTGCTGTACCTTCACAGACTGTTACACTGTGCAGGAACATTCACCCGCCCACTGTGTGCTGAAACTTCCTCTATGCCAACATTTGGAGAGAGAAAGAGAGAAGTGTGTGTATTGCGAGGGTCTCGCTCTCTGTTGGAGCGGTGTTGCGGTGATGGTGAGTGTTATGCTGTACTCATCAGCTTGGGGACCCACTAAAATGAGGTCACCATGAAGTGGTCAGTGGCTTATGCAATTTGATCAAAATATAACTAAGAACCTAGAATACGTTTTTTTTTAATGTCGCCTACCAGGAATAGATCCTTGCATGATGTGTAGATGTGCAGGCCAGATCTTTTTCTCTCCAAATTTTGAAACTTCCTCTGACTGTGAGATTACATCAGGCAGAAGGAAGTGGTGAGCGCTAAGGGAGCAGAGGGGGGAACGGGGAAGTTGATGGAGCTCATGGATAACAAATATAAGAAGATACCACAGTCATGGTGCCTGGAGCTATGAGTGATGTCCCTGGTTTATCATGATGGATTGTGATAGGAGGAATTTTCTGAGAATCGGTCCATGGACTATACTGTGGGTGCAAGAAAACCAGTGAGGAGGAAGAGACATGGAGGTGGAGGAGATTTGTAAGATGTTTATGATAGAGAAGGAGAAGGCACAGATGATGATGATGATGTTGATGATGATAGAGGAGGAGATATGGAGAATGATGATAGATAACGAGACAAAAAAGTGAATGATAGAGAAGGAGGAGACATAATTATGGAGGATAATAATTAAATATTGAGGATAATAATTATGGAGATGATAGAAGAAGAGGATACATGGAGGATGATGATGATAGAGCGGGAAGAGGAGACATGAAGGAGGATAATGATGGTGAATATAATAGAGACACATTAATGATAAACAGTACAGGACTAGAGTGAGACTTGTGGAGGATGATGATGATAGAGAAATATGTTCTCTCTGTGTTTGTGTGGGTTTCCTCCGGGTCCTCCGGTTTCCTCCCACAATCCAAAACATACTGGTAGGTTGATTAGATTGTGAGCCCTATTGGGGATAGGGACTGATCTGACAAGCTGTGTGCAGCGCTGCGTAATCTGTGTGCAGTATATTAATAAAGAGTTATTATTATTAGAGAAAGAGGAGACATGGAAGGTGATAATGATGATAGAGGAGGAAGATATATTGGGGACAGTAATGATGATAGAGGGGTAGGAGATATGGAGGAGGATAATGATGATGGTTGAGGAGATATGGAGGAGGATAATGATGATGCTAGAGGCGATATGGAGGAGGATAACGATGATGGTAGAGGGGTAGGAGATATGGAGGAGGATAATGATGATGGTTGAGAAGATATGGAGGAGGATAACGATGATGGTAGAGGGGTAGGAGACATGGAGGAGTATAATGATGATGGTAGAGGAGATATGGAGGAGGATAATGATGATGGTAGAGGAGGATAATGATGATGGTAGAGGAGATATGGAGGAGGATAATGATGATGGTAGAGTAGGAGACATGAAGGAGGATAATGATGATGGTACAGTAGGAGACATGGAGGAGGAGGATAATGATGATGGTTGAGGGGATATGGAGGATGATAATGATGATGGTAGAGGGATAGGAGATATGGAGGAGGAGGATAATGATGATGGTAGAGTAGGAGATATGGAGGAGGATAATGATGATGATAGAGGGATAGGAGATATGGAGGAGGAGGATAATGATGATGGTAGAGTAGGAGATATGGAGGAGGATAATGATGATGATAGAGGGGTAGGAGATATGGAGGAGGATAATGATGATGATAGAGGGGTAGGAGATATGAAGGAGGATAATGATGATGGTAGAGGAAGAAGTTAATGCTGATAGCAGAGATGGAGGAGACGTGAAGGACACACAGCAATGGCTGTAGACAGTAGTATGGGAGTGATGATGATGAAAGATGAGCAGGAGGAGTTATAAAGTTCCGCTAGACAGTCGGGAGGTCTGGGAGAGGGGTCACCTCCTGCGCTCCCGTCCCTGCATGTGTCGGGATGTAGGGAGCAGCCTCCTGTATTGTCCCGGCCTCACATTGCCGCCAGTATCCGCAGATCCCCGTGTTATACTTGCCGGGACATAAGATCCGACGGGACCCGCTCTAGCGTCCACCCCTGTAAATTACATGAGAGCGATCAGTGATCAGGTGATCCGCCCAGGAGATTATAGCTACACTCGCCTCTGGTGGGCTCCGGGAAAATGGCGGCGTGCGTGTGAGACAAGTTTTTACATTAAACGGAGAACCAATTTCCCTCTTGCTTATAGACTTGTTGCTGACGTCACACACTCCACATTAGGCGATGACTGCGGTGGGCGGTGTTTAATTGTTGAATTAAAAGCGCTTGTCACCTAAATAATCGCAGTCATTGTCGGGCGGCGGCGGAGAGGAGGCGGAAGGGTGAGTGCTGAGGACCGGGCCGAGACCTGAGGGGGATGGGGACTGCGGGCCTAGTGCAGTGCGGACCAGACACGGCTTCTCCCCATCTAGAAGGAGACCCGTCCCCGACTACTGGTCCCTATCACTGGGGAGACTCTTCCTGGACTACTGGTCCCTATCACTGGGGAGACTCTTCCCCGGACTACTGGTCCCTATCACTGGGGAGACTCTTCCCCCCGACTACTGGTCCCTATCACTGGGGAGACTCTTCCCCCTGACTACTGGTCCCTATCACTGGGGAGACTCTTCCCCCGGACTACTGGTCCCTATCACTGGGGAGACTCTTCCCCCGGACTACTGGTCCCTATCACTGGGGAGACTCTATCGGGGAAAGAGTCTCCCCAGTGATAGGGACAGTAGTCGGGGGAAGAGAGTCTCCCCAGTGATAGGGACCAGTAGTCGGGGGAAAGAGTCCCCAGTGATAGGGACCCAGTAGTCGGGGGGAAGAGGTCCTCCCCAGTGATAGGGACCAGTAGTCGGGGGAAGAGTCTCCCCATGTGATAGGGACCAGTAGTATCCGGGGGAAGAGGCTCCCCAGTGATAGGGACCAGTAGTCCAGGGGAAAGAGTCTCCCCAGTGATAGGGACCAGTAGTCGGGTGAAGAGTTCTCCCCAGTGATAGGGGACCAGTAGTCGGGGGGGAAAGAGTACTCTCCCAGTGATAGGGACCAGTATCAGGGGGAAGAGTCTCCCCAGTGACTGGGGACCAGTAGTCCGGGGGAAAGATCTCCCCAGTGATAGGGACCAGTAGTACGGGGGAAGGAGTCCTCCCCAGTGATAGGGACCAGTAGCGGGGGAAGAGTCTCCCCAGTGATAGGGACCAAGTCGGGGGAAGAGTCTCCCAGTGATAGGGACCGTAGTCCGGGGGAAGAGTCTCCCGTGATAGGGACCAGTAGTCAGGGAAGGAAGAGTCTCCCCAGTGATAGGGCACCAGTAGTCCCGGGGGAAGAGTCTCCCCAGTGATAGGAACCAGTAGTCGGGGGAAGAGTCTCCCCAGGTGATAGGGACCAGTAGTCGGGGGAAGAGTCTCCCAGTGATAGGGACCAGTAGTCAGGGGGAAGAGTTCCCCAGGTGATAGGGACCAGTAGTCAAAGGAAGAGTACTCGACCCAGTGATAGGGACCAGTAGTGGGGACGGGTCTCCTTCTGAATGGGGAGAAAGCGTGTCTGGTCCGCACTGCACTAGGCCCGCAGTCCCATCCCCCCTCACAGTGTCTCGGCCCGGTCCTCAGCATACCCTTCAGTCCTCTCTCCGACCGCCGCCCGACAATGAATGCGATTATAGGTGACAAGCGCTTTTGTAATTCACACAATTAAACCCGCCCACCGCATTCATCGCCTAATGTGGTAGTGTTGTGACGTCAGCAAAAGTCTATCAAGCAAGAGGGGAAATTGGTCTCCCGTTTAATGTAAAAACTTGTCTCACACGACACGCCGCTCATTTTCGGAGCCCACCAGAAGGCGAGTGTAGCTATAATCGTCCTGGCGGATCACCTGATAACGATCGCCTCTCAGTAATTTACAGGGGTGGACGCTAGTAAGCGGGTCGTGACTCGTCGGATCTTATGTCCGGCAAGTATAACAGGGGATTCGCGGATACTGGCGGCAAGCAAGTGAGGCGGTGACAAATACAGGAGGCTGCTCCTATCCCGACACATGCAGGGACGGAGCGCAGGAGGTAACCACTCTCCCAGACCTCCGACTGTCCTAGTCGGAACGTGTATAAACTCCCTCTGCTCATTATCATCATCATCACTACCCATAACTGTCTACAGCCATACTGGGGTTCCTTCACTCTCCTCCATCTCTGCTATCAGCATTACTTCTTCCTGCTACCATCATCATATCCTCCTTAAGAGGCGGACCCCGCGAGCAGCAGGCAGGAGCACGACGCCAGGAGCGACGACGCGACCAGAAGCAGGAGCCGGCCGCCGCAAGCGCCGGAGCCCGCGAGCAGCAGGCAGGAGCCGCCGCCAGAGAGCGACGCACCCGCAGCGGAGCGCCTCCGTACAAGAGCCGAGCCCGCGCCCAGCAGCAGAGCCAGCCGCCAGAGCCCCCAACCAGAGCAGGCGCCGACGACCGCAAGGGCGCCGAATGGACCAGCCAGCAGGAGCGCGAGAAGGGAGCCAAGCGCCGACCGAAGAGAGCGTCCGCCAGAGAGACAGCGACAGCGGCAGGAGCCAGGCCTTCCAGAATAGGGCGGCGACCAGCGCAGGAGCGCCGCGAACGAGCTCGCGCAAACACGCCGCAGTAGCGCGCCAGAGACCGATACCACAGAAGACGTATCCGCCGCAAGAGCCCCGCCGACAGTACATCAGGAGCCGCGCCATAGCCGCGACCATGCAGCATAGCCGCGCCAGGAGCCGCGGACCATAAGCATGAGCCGCCGCCATAGCTCCCTACCCATCTAATTAGCCTCTATGCATAGGGGCATACGCTACCATCAGAAGTAGTCCTCCGACTCCAGATAGCCGACCCCTCTACAGAAGATGGAGCCCCCCGCTCAGAGCCCCGGACCAGCAGCGGAGCGCCGCAGAGCGAGTTGCGACCCGCAGAGGAGCCGCCGCAGGAGCCCCGCGACCGGAAGCAGGAGCAGCCGCCAGAGCGCCGTCGACAAGCAGCAGGAGCAGCCCAGAGCGCCGCGACAAGCGAGCAGGAGCCTCAGCCAGGGCCCACGCGACCTCGCAGCAGGAGGCCGCCGCCAGAGCCAGCGACCAGCAGCAGGAGCCGCCGCTAGAGCCCCGTCGACCAGCAGCAGGAGCGCCGCCAGAGCGACGCGACGCAGCAGAAGGAGCAGCCACGGGGAAGAGCCCCGCGACAGCAGCCAGGAGCCGCCGCCAGAGCCCAGCGACCAGAAGGCATGAGCGCCGGCCAGAGCCCCGGCGACAGCAGCAGGAGAAGCCGCCAAGCCCCGCGAACAGCCAGCAGGAGCCGCTCGCAATGAGACGTCGACCAGCAGGTCAGGAGCCGCCGACTAGCGCCGCGACCAGAAGCAGGAGAGCAGAAAGAGCGCAGAGACCAGAGCAGATGCCGCCGACAGAGAGGCCGAGACCAGCTAACGCAGGGGAGCCGACGAAAGAGCCACGCGAACGAAACTTATAAATACATCATACCATATACAACCCATCATTAGAATACTACAGATAAACTAATACGACATAAGCATTATAATGCTAATCAACAACGATATAAACACATTCTTTACACAGCAAGGAATGATCACTAAGACTAGAGCCTTACAGCATAACTATCAATGCTCAATGAAATATATCTACCCAGTCTAAAATCATCATTGGATCCTGCATTACAAATATCTACTATACCATCATATGCATCTCATCTAAAATCATAAGTGATCATCATAACAATATCTCGATAAAATCATAACTTATATCATCAATGTCTCCTACCCCTCTTCCATACGTTTCCTCATAATATCTTATCAAAAATAATCATGATCCTATACCATATCGCCTAACCACTCTAACATAATCGTTTGATCCTCTCAAATAGCGACTCTAGCCATCATTCAGATCCGCGCCGATCGCCGAACACCATATAAGTATCCGCCGCCAGATCGCCGACCCCGCACATCTACTGTACCCAATATATAAGTTCTTAGCCTCTATCATCATTATTCCATTCAGGTCCTCCTCTTTATCTTAATAAATAATAAACTTCTTTATTAATTACTGCAACAGATTACGCTAGCGTGCACACAGCTGGTCAGATCAGTCCCTATCCCATGGCTCAAATCTTAATAACCTACAGTTGTTGTCGGGGATGTGTGAGAGGAAAACCGGAGAACGGAGGAAACCAGACTACTGGTCCCTATCACTGGGGAGACTCTTCCCCCGGACTACTGGTCCCTATCACTGGGGAGACTCTTCCCCCCGACTACTGGTCCCTATCACTGGGGAGACTCTTCCCCCCGACTACTGGTCCCTATCACTGGGGAGACTCTGATCCCTATCATTTGGTTTTGGTGTGATACAATGCTCTGTGATAATAATGTGATTACTTGTATAATAAACAGAAAACGCAGACATCGGGAATGACCCCCCCCCCCGCAGTGTAGAAAGGTCGGCCACAACCTGACCACTATATGATATACGAGAAGGACAATGCTGAGCCTTGAGGGGGGCTGGCAGCGGACCACCCCACCAGAGATGTAACGGCAGAGCCCCCTCCATACATCCTCACTACATTACAGCCTTACCGGCGCGTTGTGTAACTACGTCACATGTCGGTTACAGATGTATGGCGCAGGCACGTGGCTGAGCCCACTCCATACACAACGGGTGCTCGCTGCATACAACGACTTTTAACCCTGTAAGTGCCACCATCAAATGCGATGGTGGCACTTAAAGGGAACCGGTCACCACATTTTTCACAATTACAGTTAGTGACAGGTTCCCCTTGAGCCCTAGTGACTGTCGCCCTTCTTTTAGCTAAGATCCCCATAATTCAACTTTATAACTTTGCCCTCCATAAAGCCACATCGAGAGCCAGTCAGGGGAACGTATCAGTGTTTTTTCATCAAGTTCACTGTATGGTTTCAGTACTGGGGATGAAAAACACTATTTTTTAAAGGGAACCTGTCAGCAGGGACCTCATTTTCACTAAAGACAGGTTACAGAAGCCCATTACAGCTATGTATGTAGAAAGCTCAGCGTGTGAACCCTCTCCATACCAAGAGCTGAGGAGTCTACAGCACAGACAAGTCACATGTCGTTTTTTGAAATGCAGCCAAACCAAAGCCCAACCCCTGGGACTACACAGTGGATTCTGGCAGGGTGCAAGGTAAGTTATAACACACAATTTATATAGCAATGCAAATGGTCAGAGAAAGCAGAAAGGCAGATGTGCACTGCAGCTGTAACGGGGTCCTGTCTTTAGTGAAAATGAGGTCCCTGGCGACGGGTTTCCTTTAACCAATGCATTTTTATAAGAGGAGATTTGGCTAATTACGTTGCTGTTAACATTGCATTTACAAAACGGATGTGTCTATTAATGCTCTGTTAATGCGCGCGTTTTGTAAACACAATGTTAACAGCAATTTAATCAGGCACATCTCCTCTTCTCAGCTGTTGTAACGCATGCGTTATGAGCATGTGTGAATGCGCCCTTAGGCTGCCTCCACACGTGGCATTTACATTGGAATTTGAAATGCAATACTACAGCCGAGAAGAGGAGATTTGACTAATTACGTTGTTGTTTACAAAATGCAATACATTAACATTGCGTTTTGTAAACGCAAATGTTAACAGGAATGTAATTAGTCAAATCTCCTCCTCTTTTCAGCTGTTGTATTGTGTTTGAAACGCCACATGAAGACGCAGCCTGTAGATGGGGACCCTCGGGATGTCCTCGCTGTATATCTGTGCATTCAACATACCATCATTAAGCTGCACGTGTTTTCCTTGCCATAAAATACACCTGCCTGCCCATACCATAACCCCACCGACCCCATGGGCCCCTCGATTCACAGCATTGTATTGCAAATCACTCACCCACTGAATGCCATACATCCATCTGCCCGGTGCAATGAAAGGAGAACCACCTCTCCATTGTGCCGGACGCCATTGAATGCGTGTATTTGATCACTGAGGTTTGTCACAATGACAAATTTTACTCAATTGGAGACCCCAAGACAAGGGGCTCACAGATCAAGTTTTCAGATGCAGATTATGAAGCTAAAAGCAGATGTGGATCATAGCGTGTGAGGACTTATCATTAAAGGGGCTTTCCCATGAAGCAAAGTTAGGCCCTATCCACGGTATAGCACCCAACTTGCTGATCAGTGGGCGTCTCTCCTCTGGAGAGGAGTAGAAGTCCATAGAGGCTGCTGTGACTTCATGTGATCAGATACATGCATGGGGTACAGTTTGCTATTATTAAGAGGCTGAAGGACCTGAGATGATGTCGCATGACATGAACTGTGACCAGTAAGGAGGCATAAGGCATGGGGAGGAGTAGATGGGAGGGGCCGGCTGAGCAGGAACCCCCCCCCCCCCCCCCAATGCCAGGGGGGAATATAAGATGAAAGGTGATTCCTGTGGATGGAAGCCAAACAATTTTTAGCTAAAAGAAGGGGGTCAGTCAGTTATTAGAGCTCTATAGGAACCTGTCATTGGCTGGATATGTGTAAATGCGCTGACAGGTTCCCTTTAAGTTTTTTTTTTTACACGGAGCCGGCACTGAAGCAAAACGAAGACAAACGCAACGGATGCGCATCGCCAATGTGAAAGGGTTTATCCATGAATTCGGCTCAGTGAACAAACAGTGCAACATAGTGACCACACAAAGATATATTCATCATACATAAAGCTACACGGAAAGTACATGACTAAAATGAGAGGACACTGTATGACCACAGAAATAACGTGGCCTCCATTGATGAACATTTGATGGATTTGTGTAAGGGGTCACCAGGTCACTAGAACAGTGTTTGACACAATTACCAAAGTATCAAAGTAAACCCTTTAATTTGCATATAACATGATGATAATTAGAGAACAGCAACGACTGTAGAAAAGAGAAAGATGACAGTGACATTTTGTGAAGGTTCCGTCAGTCCCTAATCAGTAGGGAGTGCATCGGCCCTTGCTGTGAATGACCTCTCGGACCAGGATCATGTGACTGGATGACGTGAGAGCACGTTGCCCCGCCTCCTGCCGGTCCCGATGCTAGCGAGCGAAGCGTATCCCGCCTGACCCCCGACTCTGCAGCAAACCTTCCCCGGACTTGGCTCAGGCTGTGCTGCAGCCCATGGTGCTGGCATCGGACCTCCGGAAGGCTGCAACGCTGATTCTGAGCCCCCCCCGAGTTATTCTGTCACTGCTCCGGTCACTTGCCACATCCGTCATCATCGACTTCACCGACCACAGGACATCACTAGTCTCTCACACCCTGGATTTCAGTCCAAATGCTCCTAAACGTTGTGACCCTGTGTGACGAGACAGATCCTTACCCTGAACTGCTGAGCAGGTATCTGAGGCTGCGTTCACATGCTCACGTTTTTCAGATGCAGTTTTTGATGTCCACATTAGGAGTTCAGAGCAGGAATAGTGTCTCTCAGTTCTATGTTCTAACCTGTTATTATGAAAGCTGCATCCGAAAAGCTCAAGGTGTGAACACATCCTGAAAGTGTTCTCGAATTTTGATCAGTGGGGCACATTTACTAAGGGTCCGTCAGACGCATTTCCGTCGGGTTTCCCAAATATTTCTGATTTGCCCTGTTTCAGGGGCGTGGCCATTGGACAATCAAGATTTCTAAAATCCCACGAAAGTGCGATCCGCGCGACCCTTAGTAAATAAGCCCCAATGACATTTAGGAAATCGTGTCTAATTTTGACCTCCAGTGTATATTATTATTATAAACCTAGAGCGCTAATAAACATCGGAAATAAATGACCAATAATGAGCAGATGCAAATAAGCCTCCTCAGGCATCAGGAAAACAAAACCTAATGTTACGACACAGGTAAAAATCAATACAGTTTAACCAAGATACACACGAGGAACACTAGATGGAATAGCAGGAAGAGAAATACTTAAAGGGGTTCTCTGGAGGTGGAAAAACATGGCTGCAGTCTTCCAAAAACAGCGCCACACCTGACCATGGGTAGTGTGTGGTATTGCAACTAAGCTCCATTCATTTCTATACAGCTGAGCTGCAGTACTGGCAGTAACCATGGTCGGGTGTGGCACTGTTTTTGGAAGACTGCAGCCATGTTTTTCCACCTCCAGAGAACCCCTTTAAGGAAAGGGATAAAATTCATATTTTCATTCAATCCTCTGGGAACCATTGTATTCAACTGATAAGTCCATTTAGTCTCTTATTGGTACAAATTCTTACGCAAATCACCCCCCCCCCCCTCTGGAGTCGATCAGAACTCCGTTGAATCCTCTTATCCTTACATCCTTACACAGTACCGTACATTCATGATATGTGCTGAAGTGTTGTGGGGTCGTTTTCCGCCTGGTGACATCATCTTCTGTCCTTGATGCCTAGAACGTGTTCTCTTACTTGTGGACTGAGACCACTCATGCTACACTCTACTCACACGAGCGACGGCCCCATTTAGGACCCTTAGAGCCAAGAAGTTTGCCTGGGATTTGACCCTGATGGAAGTTCTTTCCGTGTTTCAGTGGGTTTCCTCCGGGTCCTCTGGTTTCCTCCCACACTCCAAAACATACTGATAGGTTGAGCCCCATTGGGGACAGGGACCGATCTGGCAAATTGTGCAGCGCTGCGTAATCTGTGTGCGCCATATAAATAAACAATTATTATTTTATTGTACCTTTTCACAACATTTATAGGTGACCTTTGCTCTCACAGTATTTTACCACTTTAGAATTTGGCAGTTTTTTATCTGCTTGGAAGTTACAGTTCAACATATACAGGAGTACAAGCCAACCCGAGTACAAGCCAAGGTACCTCATTTTACCAGCAGCAGAACCCCCCTAAAATCCAGAACCAGAGCCCCTTATAAATAATAAACTTAGTACTTACCTCCGGCACTCACCCCCGGCGTCCTCTTCTCCTTGCGGCTCGTCTTCTCCTTGCCAGTTCAGGCAAAGGCACAACTACGTTCTCTGCGTCCGTGCGTGCGCACAATATGACGTAATCAAGGGGCTATGTGCCACGTCATAGGGTGTGCACCGACAGAGAGCATAGACGCCCGCACTGGCAGGAAGACGCTGATACAGGGAGAAGAGGACACTGGGGGTGAGTATACAAGTTTTTTTGTGCTGAAAAACTCAGCTTCTACTCGGGTATATACGGTAGGTTCCCAACGGAAGACGATAGGGCGGCCTCTGTCATTTGAGGCTCAGGCAGTTGCTTAATTTGCAGGGCCACGAAATCCACGGCTGTGGGCAGTAGCCCATAGAAAGACATGGGGACGCGTGGCAAAACTTCTAGCAGGAACCCGTTTAACGTTCACGTGCACGAGGCCTAATATGTTCCCATTTAATGTACATCATTCTATGTTGTCTCCATGACAGGGACCACTGAAGATGGAGAATAGCAGAAAGGAGACAACTGAAAGGATATTAGACCTCACCCTGGAGATCATCTGCTTGTTGAGTGGAAAGGTAATGTACATCGCTGCTCTCTGCCGTCATACCAAACCCAACTCCGAGTACCGGGTGGTGTAACAACCTCAACCATAGATCCGGAGAAATTCGTATGATGTTCTAAGTGATGAAGCATTGCAGCCGGTTGTGTCAGCGCTAAAAGGAGCAGAGAGGCGAGCGGTAATCTTCAGATCCGCCTGAACGTAACCTGTAAAGATTATTTTACAGGAATGGGAGCACCTGGACGTTGGCAGTCAGTGCATCTGATGAGTTTTGGGTTACATGTTGTGTGCGGTGTTTTCAAGTCGAATACCTGGGGTGTTTTAAAGAAAATCGGCCATCAAAATCCATTAAGATAATAATATAATAATAATCTGTGTATATATAACGCCATCAAATTCCGTAGCGCTTTACATAAAGCAGGGACATTACTCATAGATCCAGACAACGTGCCTGTGGTAATCTGCTTATATTTGTTATCAATGTTCTCCTGCCTTCTAAAACCAACTTTTAAAATGATGCTACTGGGCCTGCTCTGGGGATGTTACCAGAATCCCTCTGTACTGTAGATTCACAGGCTGTTACAATGAGCAAAGGAGCTCTCCCCCTTCCCCTGCTCTCTCCCTCTGCCTGTGTAATCTAAGTAGCAGCAGGGGAAGGAGAGACATGCTCTGCTCATTGTAACAGCCTGTGAAGCTAAAGCTTGGAGGGGCTATGGAAACAAGTCCAGAGCCCTTTGGGCTAATTAGCATTTGGGCTTCTTAATATAAGAAGATTACCACGGTCACGGTGCCTGGATTTATGTGTATATGCCCCTTGTTTATCATGATGGATTTAGATGGTAGGTGTTCTTTAAAGGGGTTTTCCAAGAGTCCAGAATAAAAAATAACTACAGTGTTTTTGTGAATTAAACTTTCCTGGGCAATTTAACTGAATCTGCCATTATAATATCTATAGATCATGATAATCGAGAGGTTTATGTAAATGAGGCTCCACAGACATTGTTACTCTAATAAACATTTATAGGAATACATTGTTGCACGGATATCAGACGAGTCTGGGACAGTCAACAGTGTCTGTGATGTTCATGAAAAACCCACCAAAGCCCAAAGCACATTGTGCAGGTTTCCTGTGCCCTGCTCTCTGATCCATGGAAGAAACACCAAGCAGAAGCTCCTGGAGGTCACCAACCAGATCATTGAGCTGCTGACGGAAGAGGTGAGCGCTGCTGCGAGCACTGATAGATAATATCACTATGGATCAGGGTGATGACTGTGTTATTGTGGGTGTCAGGTTCTTATCAGGTGTCAGGATGTCTCCATCTATTTCTCCATGGAGGAGTGGGAGTATATAGAAGAGCACAAGGACCTCTACAAGGACCTCATGATGGAGGAGCACCAGGACCTCACATCACCAGGTGAGGGAAATAACACTTCATAAACACTTATCATACGCCAACGCAGGATGATGCAAGCCCCGCCCACCTGTCCCTGCGGATACATCAGAAGATTTAGACCTCTTGATGTATCTGTCAGGCATAGAATGGCATAAAAACATGTGAACATACAACAATTGAATGTTCGAAGGCTTTGAGTGTAAGACAGAGGACAGGAACGCCCCACGCTGGGCCACTCCACCGACGGCTGCATGACGGCTCCATGCCCCCTGCGATTACTCTTGTGACTATACCACCTCCACGCCGTAGGTGTAGTCACAAGAGTAATCGCAATTTCTTGCAGAAAGTGGTATGTAGACTTATTGGGGGGGGGGGGGGGGGGAGATTCATTATGCCTTGAATCTTCCCATTCGTGTTTCTTTGCTTTTCTCTCAAAATCTGCTCCCCTTCCATCTGCTCTTCCACCCTCCATCATCAGAACATAAATATATAAGAACTTCTTGTTCCCATTTTCCACTACAGGACAATGGGCCGACATCATCAAGGAAGAACCTGTGTCATGTGATGAAGGGAATATCGCAGACCCCGGCACCCTCGAACCCAATAGTCACACACAACAAGAGTCATATTCTCGTATTCACAAGCAAACTATCTCGTACCAAGATGAATGTAGCCTGGACTTTGATGTGCCCCCTGATCATATAACATATAGCACTACACAAATCAAGAAAGAATCTTTTTCATGCGAGGAAGATAACATCATGGGGTCCAAAACTGATTCACTCCGTAATCCTTCTGCTCCTCTTCTTACTATGAACTCAGTCCCGTATGTAGAGGAAAATCTGGATTGTGCCGCCATGTATACACATATCTCTCAAATGCAATATATTCCACCTCTCATTATGGAAAATGGGATGCCCTTTGAAGTAGATCTCATGGGCTCAAACTTTTACCCCCTATCCAAACATTTCCAAAGTACATCTGCTAACACAAGTGACCGCGCACAGAATTACAACAGCCCTCCGTCCAAATCAAAACCTTTTACTTGTTCCGAATGTGGCAAGTCTTTCAAATGCAAAGCCAAGCTTACCATTCACGTAAGAATCCACACGGGGGAGAAGCCATATTCTTGCATTTTCTGTAGAAAAGGTTTCGCCAGTAGCTCAAATCTGATCAACCACCAGAGAATCCACACGGGAGAGAAACCATATTCCTGCCCCACCTGTGGGAAGAGATTCACCAACGCGTCGGATCTTGTTAAGCATCAGAGAATTCACACAGGAGAAAAACCTTTTTGTTGTTCTGAATGCGGTAAATACTTTCACTGTAGCTCAAACTTAGCCGCTCACCAGAGAATCCACACGGGAGAGAAGCCATATTCTTGTTTTGTGTGCGGGAAAAGATTTATCACTAGTTCCCATCTGGTCGTACATCAAAGAACTCACACAGGGGAGAAGCCATATTCTTGCCCAGCTTGTGGAAAACGTTTTACCAACGCCTCCGACCTCGCCAAACACCGAAGGCTTCACGTGGAAGAGAAACCATATTCCTGTATGGACTGCGAGAAGCGTTTTAAAAGTTCCTCTGACTTGGCTAAACACAAAATGGTTCACACAAAGGAGAGACCTCATGGTTGTACGCAGTGCGAAAAACGTTTTCAGAGACGGGCTCAGCTTTTGAGGCATCAGACAAGTCACCACAAAGAGATGGTATTGTAGGGACCGTAGGGTACAGATAGATGATCCTAAGTCCTGAATGTTTCCAACACTGTGTTCTGCAAACTTGGGTTGAAATAAAAAGACTCTTGTTCTTAGTTGAATCTTTTTATTTAATTACAGGGAACCTGTCAGCAGAAAATGACCTCTAAACCTCTACTAGTATGTTGTCAAGCAGCTTAACACCCTCCAGATCATGTTTCTTTTGTGGCGCAGTGTGGTGGCATCATCCAGAAAGTCAACTTGATGAGTGAGATGTAAATTTACATGTATGAAGTCAGGGGGGCGGAGAGTTCAGGACTGAAGTCTTATCTCTCTCTGCTTACACTGTGATTGATGGCCCTGGGCCCAAGGGAATTGTACCTGTCCTCATGGTGCACAAACATCAGCACCAGTCTCAGCATACACACTGCAGACTTTGAAACCTACCATTTGGAAATGGTCGTTCTGACCGTCACATATGATGAGATGATGGAGGAACATATTTTGGTTAAGCGTATAATCCGGCTGTTTCGTTATAAAAATAGATCCTTATATTAGCTAATCACACACTCGGCGCTTCTGTGTGCGTCACAGCGCTGGGGCATCAGCATAATAGGGCAGGCATGCAGCGTGCCACCCACACTCCCCCCGCCCTCCCTTCCTCGCTCACGAGAGCTGATGACGGCACTGAGCCCTCTGGAGCATTGGGGCATGCGCATCGCTGGGTTGCAAAGCACACCCACCGGCTCACAGGGCGGCCGCGCGCACTATCGTCTAAGTCAGTGATTTTCAACCTGTGTGCCGCGACACATGGTTGAGTGTGCCGCGGGGAGCCCCTGTGTAGCGCTGCCGCCGCGCCCCCGTGTTTTGGCCCCCATACTTACCAACAAGCCCCGCGTCGGCGATCCGCCCACCTTCTGTAGCTCCTGCACCACGCGGCCCATGTCACGTGACTGACGCGACCTGACGTCAGGTCGCGTAAGTCACGTGACATGGGCCGCGCGGTGCAGGAGCTACAGAAGGTGGGCGGATCGCCATTAGGAGAGAAGTTACGCGGAAGAAGACATCAAGGGTAAGTATATAAGGTTATTATTTGTATAGGGAAGGAAGCTAGGGTCTTTTTTTTTATTAGTAAAGGGAGGCTGGGGCTTTTTATTAGTTAAGGGGGGCCTCTAGGGCCTTTTAATTACTAAAGGGGGGCCGCTAGGGGCTCTTAATTAGTAAAGGGAGGCCGCTAGGGGCTCTTAATTAGTAAAGGGAGGCCTCTAGGGGCTTTTAATTAGTAAAGGGGGGGCTCTAGGGTATTTTAATTAGTAAAGGGAGGCCGCTAGGGGCTCTTAATTAGTAAAGGGAGGCCTCTAGGGGCTTTTAATTAGTAAAGGGATGCCTCTAGGGGCTTTTAATTAGTAAAGGGAGGCCGCTAGGGGCTCTTAATTAGTAAAGGGAGGCCGCTAGGGGCTCTTAATTAGTAAAGGGAGGCCGCTAGGGGCTCTTAATTAGTAAAGGGAGGCCGCTAGGGGCTTTTAATTAGTAAAGGGAGGCCGCTAGGGGCTTTTAATTAGTAAAGGGAGGCCTCTAGGGGCTTTTGATTAGTAAAGGGAGGCCGCTAGGGGCTTTTAATTACTAAAGGGAGGCCGCTAGGGGCTTTTGATTAGTAAAGGGAGGCCGCTAGGGGCTTTTGATTAGTAAAGGGAGGCCGCTAGGGGCTTTTGATTAGTAAAGGGAGGCCGCTAGAGGTTTTTATTAGTAAAGGGAGGGCGCTAGGGGGTTTTTATTAGTAAAGGGAGGCCGCTAGGGGGTTTTTATTAGTAAAGGGGGCCTCTAGGGGCTTGTGATAGTAAAGGGAGGCCGCTAGGGGCTTTTGATTAGTAAAGGGAGGCCGCTAGGTGCTTTTGATTAGTAAAGGGAGGCCGCTAGGGGCTTTTGATTAGTAAAGGGAGGCCGCTAGAGGTTTTTATTAGTAAAGGGAGGCCTTTTATGACTGTTTTAGTGTCATTTTGTGCTATTTTGGTTGGTGGTGTGCCTCAGGATTTTCTAAGTATAAAAAGTGTGCCGCGGCTCAAAAAAGGTTGAAAATCACTGGCCTAAGTCTTGCGCTGTTGCGAGAGTTCGGGCGATAGTGCGCGCAGCCAGCTTGCGAGACTCCTCCTCGCCGAGGTCTCGCGATAGTTATGTGCAGGTATGTGTGGGTCAGAACAACCATTTCCAAATGTTAGGTTTCCTTTAAATAGTAATAGGAAGTAACCCAATGCACACATAAATATCAATCAATATAATGACAAAGATATTAATGACGACCTGTCACCCAGATTTTAATGAAAATCATCAAAACCTACTTTTGGAGGATTGTTGGTGGGTAATTACTTAATACTGAAAGAGGACCTGTCACCCAAATTTTCAGCACTAGGAGCTGCTTACTAAGGTACTATTGGGTTTATGGCTGGCTGATTTGGCTTCATATTTTCAGGTGCCCAAGGTGCTGGCTCAAATATAATATAAAGTGAATGGTGGAGAGTCAAAAATAGCATTTTTTTCTCCAATCTTCAATTTTAGTGCCAAATATATTTTGCCCAACTCATGTAACTGGAGACAATGCATGAGATATGAGAAATGTCGATATTTTTGCTAATTTATAAAACAAGAAAAGCTGAAATATCACATGGTCATAAGTATTCATCCCCTTTACCCAGTGATGTGTAGAAGAAGCTTTGGAGCTGGTGCAGCCAGGAGTCTTCTTGGGAAGATGCTACACGTTTCTCACCCCTGGATTTGGGGATCCTCTGCCTCTTCCTTGCAGATCCTCTCAGGTTGGATGGTGAACATTGGTGGAGGACATTTTCCAGTCTCTCCAGAGATGCTCCATTGGGTTTAGGTCGGGGCTCTGGTTGGGTCGGTCAGGAATGGTCACAGAGATATCCCGAAGGCTCTGCTGTGGTATTAGCTGTGTGCTTAGGGTCATTGTCTTGTTGGAAGGTTCGGCCCAGTCCGAGGTCCAGATCATCTGTAAGAGGTTCTCATCCAGGATATCTCTGTACTTGGCCGCATTCAACTTTCCTTTAATTTCCACTAGTTCTCCTGTCCCTGCCCCCATAGCCTGATGCTGCCCCCCATGTGTCACTGCTGGGATTGTATTTGGCAGGTGATGAGCGGCGCCTGGTTTTCCCACACATGCCGCTTAGAATTAACACCAAAAAGTTCAATCTTGGTCTCATTATACCAGTGAAACTTTTTTTCATAGTCTGGGAGTCCTTAATTTTTTTTTTTCACCCTATATGTGACTTTCATGTATCTTGCGCTGAGGAGAAGCTTCCATCCGCACACTTTGCCATAAAGCCCCGACTGGTGGAGGCTGTAGTGATAGTTGACTTTGTGGATCTTTCTTCCATCTCCCTACTGCATCTTAGCCACAGTGATCTTGAGGTTCTTCTTTACCTCTTCTCCCATGATTGCTTATTTTGGCTGGACGGCCAAGTTGAGTAAGAATTGTGGTCATCCCAAACTTCTTCCATTTAAGGATTATGGAGGCCACTGTGCTCTTAGGAACCTTGAGTGGTGCAGAAGTTCTTTTGAAACCTTGGCCAGATCTGTGCCTTGCCACAATTCTGTCTCTGGGCTCCTTGGGCAGTTCCTTAGACCTCATGATTCTTTCTTATATGAGCTGTGAAGTCTTATATAGACAAGTGTGTAGGGGCTACTAGACCCCATAGCAGACTTCTGAATGGAGTACCCCTTCCCCTGAGGGAATTCATTAAAATGCAAGCTTTTTCAAGTGTAAGCTTTCAAAGCTGAAAAACCCATAATAATATTAATATGCATGCGCTATAGAGGCATGTGCCAGGACGCCATGTGTGAATGCACCCTTAAAAAATATATATAAATTTGTACACACACATGTTTATACAATCCCACATATTTATACACTCATATATACACAAATTTATGTACTAATATATACAACATACACACACTTTTATATACTCTTACACATGTACATACAGAATACAGGTATAAACTCATACAAACGCATCACATCACAAAATGTGACTAAGTAGTGATGTGTGTCACGGGTGCTCCTACGACTCACATCTCGGGTTGCAGGCGCACCAGTGCCCCTTTCCATGGCGGCCGCTCCCCCCAGCCTCACTCACCTCTCCACGCTCCTGCTCCCGTTCCGGCTTCCTAGTGCCGCCTGTCTTGACCTCCTGCCTGTCCACGACCACGAACTTGCCTTCTGACTCTGTACCTCACCTTGGCTGCCACCGAGGACAAGTCACGCCTGTAGAACGACCTGGTGGTACCACGCCGCAGCAAGTCAACCCTCTTTGCGGCAGGCTCTGGTGAAAACTGGGGGCCACTTAGATTCCGGTCACAGTGTCAGCTTGTGTCATTGTCTGCGGTGGTCAAGACGGTTCACTACCCCATAAGCCTGACAATGTGCTCCTCTCTTTAGTAAAATGGTGCTGCTGGAGAGTGTCAATACACCTAAAATTTTACTTTTCACTGAAAATATGCTGTGATTGGTCAGTCAGATTTGACTGACCAATCACAGCGATCACCTTGGTGGGGTTGTTATATGTTGTACAACAATGTACAATTTTTAAATGACCAGTGTTACAATGTGCATAAGAATATATCAGGTTTCCCGACTTTTTCCGTTTTGAAATTCCGCTGGGATTTTGGTGCACGCGATCGGATTTCGGCGCCAGCTTTCACGCGACAGAAATCGGGGGGCCTGGCCATCGGAAAACCCGACGGATTCGGAAAAAATCACTCACATGCACCAGGAATAGGATGGTGAACTCTGGCAAACCCCGGTGCAGCAGGAGATTATGACTCATCCTATTCTCTCTCCCTCTTCTCTTTGTGTGTTTGTTAGTGTGGGGGTCTATTAGAGTAAGATGCACATTAGTATGGACTAAAGGAATGAGAAACAGGAAGTTGTGTATATATGCAGCGGGGAGCATAGCGAGAACAGGGAAAGGCTGAAAAGTTGAGGCAAAGACACAGAGACATGTCTAATGGAAGAGACTTATTGACAAGTAACTGACCCCTTAAAGGGGAAACCAAAAGAACCTTTTTTGGTTTGTAAAACAAATACATTTACCTCATTCCTTTCAAATAGTGGTCATTATTCTTTGTTGTTTGTCAAAGTAAAATGGAATGGAAGGTCGTCCGTTTACCTTTCATGACCCATTGACCTCAATGTACAGAGGTCACCTCCTGTTATGCTTACAATGTTAATAGCAGGGAGAAAAAAATATGAGCTTCTTAAAATCTTAAAAAATCTCTATTTGAGAAAAGTTGGACCGGAACCTGCAGAACACAGATGTGAACCAAAATTTTTTAAAATCGTTAGTACAATTTCCATTTAGTTCACAAAGTTATCCTTCATACACAGCTACTTGTGCTTGGACTCCTATGAACCCCGTAATCACACAATGCACCCATATAAAACCTCTGAACTGAACTCATTGGGGCAGATTTACTTACCCGGTCCATTCGCGATCCAGCGGCGCGTTCTCTGTGGAGGATTCGGGGCTTCCGGCGATTCACTAAGGTAGTTCCCCCGATGTCCACCAGGTGTCGCTGCTGCGCTGAAGTTCCTTGGAATGCACTGAACTTCACAAAACCAGGCCGGGTGCAGGTAAGCACGTGTCAAGCGACATTTTTTTTTTTAAAAATGCGGCGGTTTTTCAGAATCCGTCGGGTTTTTGTACGGCCACACCCCCAATTTCCGTCGCGTGCACGCTGGCGCCAATGTGCCACAATCCGATCGCGTGCGCCAAAACCCCGGGGCAATTCTGGGAAAATCGGCCCAAAACCCGCCGGAAAAACATGATTCGGGCCCTTAGTAAATGACCCCCATTATGCTACAAAAATAACAACTATAGGCTCTTCTCCACTGATGGGGTGGCACATGTGCGCACATCTCCGGGGATCCACTGCCGGATCACGATGCAGCCGCAACAGGATCAACATCCATAGTGTCGCGGTACGTGGGACTAGACTCCCGGGTGTGGCAACTGCTGCGCATGCGCGATCCCTGACGGCAGCGGTCCATAACCCAGGCTAGGGTTATAAGTGCCGCTAATCAATAAATCACTCCCCTGCCTCCCCATGGGGCCAGCTACACTATATACATCCACATTAGTTTACCTGTCTTCACTCCTCCTGACAAAGGCACAGGCGGAACACGCTTCGAGGGTGTGTCTCCTGGACGCTGGGTCCTCGTTACCAATCCCTCCTAGTCTTCCTCCTGTGTTCCCCTGTAAGTACATACTGAACTGAGGAACTATATGAGGTCATATTGTAGGTCCGCCACTAGGAATTTTGGGGCCCCACATTGGCATAGGGTAGAGAGTAAGTTATTCTATTGTCATAACTATGTTTGCATGTAAAATGTAAGTGTAAAAGCTGAAATCATCCTGTAATACATATATGGCTGCAAGACATTATTTACATATTGTATAATATTTCTGTATGTGGCAAAAATCTGTACTTACCTCCCCTGGTGTTGTACTTGTTGGGGTTAAAATGCAAAAACGTTTAATAAAAATATTTGATTTAAAAAAAGAATATTACATGGGGACAGTAACAGAGCCAATTTTACTACAGAGATAGAGAACAAGAACCAAGCTTATTACATAGATAGGTTACAGAACCAACATTACTATATAGATGAGCAAAATTATATAACCAAATTTATAATCCCACACAATAGTAACCAACCACCAGATGGCACTAAATCATATATTTCAACCTACAAAGAAAATGCTGTAGCACCATATATAAGCTCTACACACACCTTATATACACAAACACTATATATACACCATACACATAGAGATACATATAAACCATATATAAGAAGTACTAAAAAAAGGTGCACATAAATATATATATACCCAAACACTATATACCATACCCACATACCTCTACAATGCTGTAAATATAACACCAATAAATACACTATACACATAAATATATACCAGCTGGGAATATACTGCGCATTGCTATGTGGCGCCAAAAAATGTAGGGGAATCCAGGGCCATAAGGTAGACATAGACATCACTTACTGTATAAAACAGTGATAACTTCAAACAACTATCTCAGTACCAGCTTGGTCCATCCTAGTCTTCCTCCTGATGAACTTTGATAATTTCTCCCTGCCATGACCCATGACTTCATTACCAGATCTCTTCAGTTTATATCTTGAAACTGCGCCCCTAAAAATACCACGGTCACTTACTGTATAGTGTCACCTGGATTAAACTATGTCCTAATTTACTGTATTATGTGCAGTTTGCCTGTGTAGTGTGCAGAGGGCGCCATATTCACGATTTCAGGCGCACGTTCAGCATGAATCTGACAGAGTGCACCACTTTTTTTTTCGGGGCACCTCTAAAATGGGGTGTGCGACACACTTCTGTTGGACTTTGCATGTTAAATATGTCTCATGCTCCGACTGTGCTGCGGAACGCCCATTTCAATGATGAAATTTGTGCCGCGTAAAGAGGAGTGCAGCCGCGCCATAAAAGGGTCGCGTGTGAAACATCTGTAGTGCGGACACTTCTTAAATACCTGTGCAAGCAGTTTGCACCTAAAAGAATGTCTGAAAGAAAACTGCCGCACGGGCCTTAGTAAATGTGCCCCAATATCTTCTGTGTCTTCTGCAAGAATACAGACATCGCTCCTCCAGCTACTATTCTCTGAAGTGTCTTCTTCCAGTGCCAAATTCTGTACCAGGCATTGGTAAGCGGCTAGCTTGGCCTATAAGCGCAATAGATAGGCCATGTTGTCTGAGGTCTGTTGTTCCAAGGTGCTCACCCAAGCGCTGACCTGTTCCACAGTCATTGTAGAATCCTCTGGTGGGGAGCTCCCTAGAGGCCTCTACCAGGTCAGCTCTTGTGAGCAAAGGCTCCTCTGAGTCGCCACCATCTCTGGAGTCCAGTGACCACAACAGAGGAGGAGAGTGAGCAGAAGGAGAGCCGAGGCGAGAGACGAAGCCTCCTGTGCTAAAAGGTGATTAGGGGAATGGGGGACTAGAATATAATGATAGGCTACAAAACTTGGCATTCTTCAGATTAGTTAAAAGATGACTGAGGGGAGACTTTACTACAATCTACAAATACCCGAACAGGAAGTACAAGGATCTTGTCACGGGTGGTCCCGGGACCCACCTGCCTGGATTTCCCGTTGCTGACCCCGGACTTGGACTTGACGTTGCATCTCTGCCGCCTGCCCTGACCCTGTGCCTGGACCTGACTACGAGATTGTCATCCGCTAAGGTACCTCGACCTCGGCTGCCACCGCGGGCTGGTCGCACCTGTGGAACGACCCGGTGGTATCCTGCCGAAGCAAGTCCAACCCGCTTTGCGGCGGGCTCTGGTGAATACCAGGTGCCACTTGGGCTCCGGTCCCAGGTGTCGGCTAGTACCACCTCCCGTGGTGGTCCAGAGGATCCACTAATCCTAACAGATCTTTAAAGGATCTCTCAAAGATCTATTTATACCCCAGCTTGTGACCAGGACAAGAGGGCATCTTCTTCACCTACAGGAGGTTCTACCATCACCATAGACAGGGGGCATCCTCTACACCTAGAGGAGAGGAGGTTCTACCATCACCATAGAAGGGAATCATCTCTACACCTAGAGGAGAGGCGCTCGTACCATCCACCATAGACAGGGGGGCATACTCCTACCCTAGAGGAGAGGAGGTTCTTACCATCACCATAGAAGCGGGGGATCCTCTACACCTAGAGGAGAGGAGATTCTACCACACAATAGACAGGGCATCCTCTCACACCTAGAGGAGAGGAGGGTTTCTACCATCACCATAGACAGGGGGCATCCATTACACTGAGGAGAGGCAGCTATACCATCACCAGAGAAGTGGGACTCCTCTAACATAGAGGAGAGGAGGTCTCTACCATCACCATAGACAGGGGGGATCCCTATACACCTAGAGGAGAGGAAGATTCTACCATACCATGACAGGGCATCCCCTACCATAGAGGAGAGGAGGTTACCATCACCATAGAAGGGGCATCCTCCAACTCAGAGGAGGAGGAGGTTCTAAATTCACCATAGGACAGGGGGCATCCTCTACACCTAGAGGAGAGGAGGTTCTACCATCACACACTAGACAGGGGGTTCTTACACCTAGAGGAGAGGAGGTTCTACCATCACCATAGACAGGGGGCATCCTCTACACCTAGAGGAGAGGAGGTTCTACCATCACCATAGACAGGGGGCATCCTCTACAACTAGAGGAGAGGAGGTTCTACCATCACCATAGACAGGGGGCTTCCCCTACACCTAGAGGAGAGGAGGTTCTACCATCACCGTAGACATGGGGCTCCTCTAACACCTAGAGGATGAGGAGGTTCACATCACCATAGACAGGGGGCATCCCCTACACCTAGAGGAGAGGAGGTTCCACCATCACCATAGACAGGGAGCATCCTGGAGATAAAGTTTGGCTGTCCTCCAGGTATGTCCATCTGAAGATCCCCGGCTACAAACTTGGTCCTCATTTTTTGGGCCCATTTGAGGTACTAAGACGCATCAATCCCGTGGCATAAAACTTTGTCTTCCTCTCACCATGCGCATCTCTAACTCCTTCCATGTCTCCCTCCTGAAACCGGTCATCTTGAATTGTTTCTACCAGCAAATAGCTCCTCCTGCTCCTGTGGCTGGTTGGCTGATTTCACTAATGTCTATGAAGTCACAGAGGTCCTGGACATGAAGTTGGTTAGAGGGAGACGGTACTTTCTCGTTGACTGGAATGGATTCAGGCCAGAGAAGAGATCTTGGGAGCCCAAGGACAACATCCTTAACCGTGCATGTGAGGATCGGTGGTAGTTGATCCTCTATACCACTGCAGATGACGATGTAAGCCGACACCTAGGACCGAAGTCTAAGTGGTTGGACTTGGTAGCACCAGGTCGTTCCTCAGGCACGACTTTGTCCACTGTGGCGGCCAAGGCGTAGTACAGCATCGTCAGACAAACTCGTGGTCGGAGACAGGCAGGAGGTCAAGACAGGCAGCATAGGATCAGAGTTGGGAACGTAGTAATAAGTTAGGACAGGCAGCACGGGATCTGAGTCAGGAACGGAATCAAGGTCAAAACAAGAAATCAGGAGAGAGGGCTTGGAATATAGCTTTCTCTCAGGCATGGAAGCACAAAGATCCGGCAGGGGACATAGGAAGGGGCTGGAGGAGAACGATCCAGGATGTTGTCCTCGGGTTTCCAAGACCTCCACTCTGGCTCGAACCCCTTCCAGTCAACAAGAAAGAATCGCTTCCCTCTGACAGACCCAGGACCTCTTTCACCTCATAGTCATCGGTGAAATGCGCCTCAGGAGCTGGACGTGGTACTTGCCGAGAGAAGCGGTTCAGGACGACTAGCTTCAGAAGGGAGACCTGGCAGGAATTCGGGATGTGCATGGTGGGAGGAAGGCGGAGCTTATAAGCCACAGGATTGATGCGCTTCAGCATCTCAAATAGACCCAGATAGCGAGGACCAAGCTTGTAGCTGGGAACCTTTTGCCGGAGGTATCTTGAAGACAACCACACCTTATCTCCTGGAGAAAAGACTGGAGGGGACCTGCGTCTCTTTTCGGCAAGAAGTAGTGACTGCCGTGTTTGCTCCCAGATGGATTTGGAATCCTGAACCAAATATTCCATGGCAGGAACATCAGAAGACTCAGAGAAAGGAAGAGGTGGGTGTGGATGTCGCCCAAAGACAACAAAAAATGGAGTGGAGCCGGCAGACTCAGAGTCCAGAGAGTTGTAAGAAAACTCCGCCCATAGCAGCAAGGTGGGTCAGTCTTCCTGTCGGGCAAAATGAAGGAAATAGCATCCCAGTGTCTGATTAACCCTCTCAACTTGTCCATTGGACTGTGGATGGTACACAGATGAGTTGTTTAGTTTAACCTGTAGTTGACCGCACAGAGAGCAGCAGAAACGGGAAAACAACTGGACCCCACAGTCCGACACAATGTGCAGGGGAAGTCCATGTAGTCGGAAGATTTGCAGGAAGAACAGGCGGGGAGCCGACGGCAGACCAGGCAGAGGAACAAAGTGGGACATCTTAGAGAAGCGGTCCATCACCACCCAGAAGTATTTTTACGGAAGAAGATGGGAGATCCGTAATAAAGTCCATGGGCAACTGGGTATCAGCAACGGGAGCATCAGACCTGCAGGCTTGAGACATGATGACTTGTTACGGGCACAGGAACCCACAAAATCTTGAACGTCCTTGATCAGATCTGGCCACCAATAGTAACGAGATGTGAGGGTAACAGATCTCTACACCCCAGGGTGCCCAGCCACACGAGAGCAATGTCCCCAAGTTAGTATTCTCTTCCGAAGAGCTGGTCGGACATAGATCTTGCCAGGAGGGAGCTGCCGTAGGCCCACAGGAGCCGCAGCGACCAGTCGTTCCCTGATTCTTCGGACCAGTCGTTCTCCTGACCAGTCGGACCTGATTCTTCCCCAACAACATCAGAGGCACAAGAGAGGACGTCAGCTTTGATGTTCTTCTCGCCTGGATGGAAGTGAATCAGGAAGTTAAATCGTGAGAAAAAGAGGGACCAGTGAGTCTGACGAGGATTGAGACGCTGAGCAGTCTGGAGATACAGGAGATTCTTGTGGTCAGTGTAGATATAGTCCGGATGATGAGCTCCTTCCAGAAGAAAGCACCATTCCTCCAAAGCAAGCTTTATTACCAGAAGTTCCCGATCACTAATGGAATAATTCCTCTTGGCAGCTGAGAAGGTCTTTGAGAAGAAGCCACAGGTGAGGCTTGACCTTTGGGCCTTTTCTGGGAAAGGACGGCCACTGCACCAACGGGTGAGGAGTCAACCTCTACTGGAGTGTAGAGGCAAAGGCTGACTTCAGCTTGGTGAAGGCTTCTTCAGCTGTCAGAGGCCAGAGTCTCGGATTGGCATTCTTCTTAGTTAGCTCCACAATGGGAGATACAAGAGAGGAGAAATGTAAAATAAATTTTCGGTAATAGTTGGCGAAGCCCAGAAATCTCAGTATGGCACGTAGTCCCACTGGACGAGGCCACTGAAGTACAGCAGACAACTTTGCAGGTTCCATTTGTAGTCCTCTGTCAGAAATGATGTTTCCCAGGTCCCAGATCTACCCTGATGAAACTGGCATTTCTTGAGCTTGGCATACAAGTGATTGGCTCTCAGGTGCCTGAGAACTTGCCGGACGTGGAACAGATGAGACTGTAGGTCAGGAGAAACCACCAGAATATTGTCCAAGTAGACAACAACACAAATGTAGAGCAAGCCTCTGAAGATATCGTTGAGGAATTCTTGGAACACCGCTGGGGCATTGCAGAGTCGAAATGGCATTACCAAATACTCAAAATGCCCATCACGAGTATTGAAAGCTGTCTTCCACTCATCGCCTTCATGGATGCAGATGAGGTTATATGCCCTTCGCAGATCCAGCTTAGCGAAAACCTTGGCACCCCGTAGGCGATCAAAAAGTTCACCGTGACTTCATTGAAGCAATAGTAATCGATGCAAGGACGGAGGGAACCATCCTTCTTGGCCACAAAGAAGAATCCAGCACCAGCAGGAGAAGATGACTTGCAGATGAATCCCTTCTGCAAATTCTCCTTGATGTAGGCTGACATAGCCACGGTCTCTGTCACAGATAATGGGTATACCCGACCTCGTGGAGGAGATTTACCCGGCAGCAGGTCTATGGGACAGTCATAGGGGCGGTGTGGTGGCAGAATCTCTGCTTGCTTCTCAGAAAAGACATCAGCAAAATCCTTATAAACAGCGGGAAGGCCTGCCAGGTGCTTGGGAGAGTCCACAGACTCATTACGGACACTGGGTGAAGAGCCATGAGACAGCGGGAATGGCACTCCGGGTTCCAGCAAAGGATCTCCCCAGTCTGCCAATCGAGCATCGGAGCGTGTTGCTGCAACCACGGGAGGCCCAATAGCACTGAGGAAGTAGAGTGGGGAAGCACATAAAACCATAGTCTCTCCTTGTGCAACACCCCAATTTGCAGAGACAGGGGCTCAGTACAGTACTGGACTGGATCATGGAGAATCTGTCCACTGGTGGAAGAGATAACCAGCAGCTTCTCTAGGCGAACCACAGGAAAGTGATGCTGGGAGACCAAGGCAGCATCCACGAAATTCCCTGCAGAGCCAGAGTTTAGGAAGGCTGAGACTTGAAGCGGGTTGCCTGTTCCAAAACTGAGAAGAGCAGGGACATTCAGATGAGGAGAAGCTTTACTCTCACCTAGGGACACTTCTACCAAGTACCCTAGGCGGGGGCGGGGCTCAGTGGACAGACTGAACAAGATGCAAGAAAGTGCTCTGTGCTGGCACAATAGAGGCAGAGATTCTCCTGTCTTTGTCTGGCATGTTCCTGGGGAGACGAGTACTATCCACTTGTATGGGCTCCTCTGCACGAAAGATGACTGAGGTGGTCTTTGGAAGACAGGAGCCAAACGGATCTTACAGTCAGGATCAGTGGTAGTGGATTATCTATACCACCGCGGATGATGACGTAAGCCGACCCCTGGGACTGAAGTCTAAGTGGTACCTGGTTTTCACCAGAGCCCGTGGCAAAGCAGGTAGCACTTGTTGCGGCGTGGTACCACCAGGTCGTTCCACAGGCGCGTCAGGCAAACTCGTGGTCGGAACAGGCAGCACAGGATCAGAGTCGGGAACGTAGCAATAGGTCAGAACAGGCAGCACGGGATCGGAGTCAGGAACGGAATCGAGGTCACAACGGGAAATCAGGTTAATTGCAGGGGGCTTGGAATCCAGCTTTCTCTCAGGCATGGAAGTACATAGGAAGGGGCTGGAATTTATAATGGTAGGCAGCTGATCAGCGCCAATTGGTGGTGCTCCGGCCGTTTAAATTTTACAGAGCCAGCGAGCGTGCCCTAGGACCTGGGAGCGTGCGCGCCACAGCGCAGACATCGCAGGAGGCGGGGCACACGGAGACACACAGGTACGCCTGCGACCAGGCATATGGGTCGCAGAGGCACCGTGAAAGTGCCCTTCTGCAGAGATTTCTTCAGACCAAGAAGAGAGGGAGGCTGAAGGGGGGTACTGTCACGGGAGCTCTAGGGACCCATACTCCGTGTGCCCCCTCTCACCAGCACCCTCACTTACCTAGCCTTGCTCCAATGATGGTCTTCTTCGCTTTACCGCTTCGATCCCCACCTCCTAGGGTGCGCTCACACCTGCCGTCTGAAATTTAAAGGGCCAGCACACCGCTAATTGGTGCTGGTCACCTGACAACCTATAAATGCTCAACCTCTTCCTGTTGATCCTGCCGAATCTTTGTGCTTCTATGCCTAAGAGAAAGCTGTATTCCAAGCCCTTTACGATTATCCTGATTTCCGTTGTGACCTCGATTCCATTCCTGACTCCGATCCCGTGCTGCCTGTCCTGACCTACCACTATGTAATGGCATCTGGACATGTGACCATACTCTTTTACTGCAGAGTCACATGTCCAGCCCGGGCCAATCACAGGCATGTCTACAGAAGACATATGGTTGCTAAGTGGCTGCAAGCTACTCCATTGACTGCTTCAGCAGTCAATCAAGCATCTTGGCGCTTTTTCCTCAAACACGGACCAGGATCCTCAATAGTGACTCTTGTTCAGGCTCTGGGTCCATGGGTGCTGAATCTGTGAAATAAAGTACTCGAACTTTGCAGTTCATCGCTATTATTTATTTAGAGAGCAGCATTTCTTTTATGGTCCTGTACAATCACATACAATTCACATACTTTACATTAAGTCTAGAACAAATGAAAGCTCAACCTACAAAAATTACAGGTATCGGAAAACAATAGGAATAATGACACTTCCCATGAGGGTTCACAATCTACATGGGAGGTAGAAGGAGGCACGAGGTGAGGGAGCACTATTCACAACGGATTGTATCTGTCCATGTATGGGGGTTCACCTGTTTACAGGTCTGGATTTTTATACTTTATATTTTATTTATATTCTATACTGATTTAATACACGGAATATGATGGCGCTATAGAAATAAAGATGATTATTATATTAATATGGTTTGATACCTACAGACAATATAAAACATGTTGTGTCTGCAACAATCCCTTTTCCCTATTTATTAAAACTTGCTTCATGATCAATTGTAGTTTCGGAAGAAAGACAGCCTAGGGGATGGGAGCTTCTTTCCCAAGGATTTTGTAATGAGGGACGTATTTGTTCGGGCTGACTGAGGAATAAGCACAATAACAGAATGAGGGAGGCTGGAGACATAAGGGGGGCTCCCGGGGCTATTGTAGTGCTAGCCTGGGATCTCAGCTCTGAATAGCAGGTCAGACGGCCCACTAGCTCATTAAGGATTTGCAGCTCTCTTTTCAATGCTTCTAAAAAATTGAATGTAGAGGGGGAGGGAGAGAGCATAAAGAAAGGAGAGGGCATGGGGAACAGGAGACAAAGTACAAGAAAGGCTTGGGAGTGTGTGAAAGGCTGTGTGTGTATACAGGGTGCGTGTAGAAACAGTCAGCCTGCAACTCGAAAACTTACAACTGAAGAAGAAATAAGGAAAACTGGAGGCTTGGTTTTGGAGACAGATAAGATGTGAATGGGGCAAAGGCTGGGAGGCTTGATTGATCATTAATGGCACACAAAGGGACCATAGGCTTGAAAGATTTGTCCCCAGGGGAAGGAGGAGGGGTACTGTGAAAAGTGTTTTGCAAGAAGACTGAACAACCCCCCCCCCCCCCCCCCCCCCCCCCCTCCACTCATCCCCCTCCTCTCTCTTTCCTTGGAGATTCCGCCCAACACCCATCTGCATGGACACACAGCTCAAGGGACTATTCCGAAGAATTGGCCCAGGACTGGAAGAAGGAGGGTGCTACAGAGAAGGGAGGGTGAACTGAAGGTGAGCGAAAGTTTTGTTGAGAAGGAAACAGGCTCGATGAGAGAAGTCTTAGAGTGTTTTAAGGACGGAAAGAGAGAACGAGAAGAAAGTGATATTAGAAAGAAGGAAACTTGTGAGTATGCAGCATACTGACTATACGGTAGGATTTGTAAAATCACCCGTGAAGACCAACGCGGACATCTGACAGGTGTGTCAAAGACCGAAGAGCAACATTTCTTGCTATGACACTATGGAAGGCACTTGGGTTCTTAATGGCCAGAATATAACCGGATAGAGGAAACCGTGAATTGCAACAAAGGATCCTCCACTTGGAACCGGCTGGGAAATTTCTATTGTACAGTACCCCATTCTTTATTAAGGCAACCCCACAACTAGGATGATGCTAGACAGAGGAGCGGTACTGGTCTGGGAATGGCAGGACGAGGCTTCTACCTGGAAACCCTATAGCCCGCAGGTGGCTCACTACATTGAAGAAGTGATTAGGGAAAACCCAAAGGCCTCCTCTGTGAGTCTTGGGGAAGCAGATGCCAGCTTGACCCCCTACATCCTGGACCTAATCTCAATGAACCAGTTCCGCCTAGACACTGGTAAGTGATCAGCAATTATATTGTGGTTGCATATACTGTGGTTGCGTATAGTACCTTCCAATGGGTGGGGTAAGGCTTTGGCAGGTGCTGACCTGACAGGTGCAAAGGTGGTGTTGTATTGTATAACAGTGAGTATTAGAGTTAGGGAGTCAATTTTATTTATTTGAGCAGCTCTAGAGCAGCAGACGCTAAATCCCAGCTACTTGTCCCTTAAATGTCTGAAAATGAACAGTGAAACCTATTGCCGTAGGCTTTGTGACCCGTCAGCATAGAAAGACATAGGTGCAACATATGTACCACATTTTTTAAGATTTGGTGCAGATTTATTTATATCCTTATGTCATGCATCATATACCAGACAAATTATTGGGGCTCATTTACTAAGGGTCCGTCGGATGCTCTTTCATCGGGTTTCTGCTTTGCGCCGAATCGCCCCAGGATTTGCCGCATGTGATTGGATGTTGGTGCATCGGCGCCGGCTTGCACGCGGCAGGAATCAGGGGGCGGGACGCCGAACAACCCGACGAAACCGCTGAATTTAAAAACGCCATTGTGTCGCAAGATCAAGCACTGACATGCACGGGGAAGAAACAGGTGAATTCCGGCGGACCTCGGCGGGGAAGCGACGGATGCAGGAACTCGGGCGCACAATCTTCATGAATCGTGCCGGACAATGCACCGCGGGATCGCGACAGGACCTGGTAAGTAAATCTGCCCCAATGTATCAGGTTGCTTTGCACAGTATTGATACTTATTAGTTACTTATTGTTTTTGCCGTGGTAGGATGACATCCTTGTGTATAGGGACACTACATATCTCCAACAGATAGTGAAAGCGGAGGAAAAAAAGAAGGATCAAGCATGTTGGGTTTTAACATGCCTAATCCTTTGTTCTCAAATGAGAGATGCTCCACTAGAAGACATCTGTAAAAAAACAAAAAGGACTGTGTTTGGGGAGGTCAGGGGGACTAGCTGGTGGATGAATAAGCATGTAGACACAGTTATGGAGATGTATGGTGACCTTATAAAATCCCGTGTGTATATGGGGTGTTTTCTTGTGTAGTGCGCCTCCAGATTAGACTTTATTTTCATGTTATTTCCGTGTTGCGACTTCACTGAATTACACTTTGTTTGTCTGTTTTGCCTTCGCTACGATATTTTGCTATATGAATGTTATCCCTTTACTGTGACATGACTTTTTCTATAATTTCTTCTTGCATCACTCAGTAGATTATTCCTTTACTATCATTTTGGAATTGATCCTGTGCTATCCTGTACTTCTGTTGTGATCTCATTGAGTACATTACCTCTGTTAAGTGCAGGGCCGGCGCTAAGGGGCAGCAAACTGGGCATTTGCCCAGGGCCCCTCCTGATATACTGTACTGAATGTGACTGTTCATAAAAGTTTTATTTTGGGGCCCCACTTAGTTTTGCCCAGGGCCCCACTTTGTCTAAAACCTGGTTACGTGACATCACGTATTCACTATTCTTTTGTAACATATAGATTTACAAAATCACGTTTTTTATGAGGAGTATAACCTAATGTATTATCTGTATTACTGGTCTCCTCATAAAGGTAACAGATGCCTTATGGACTCCTGTGGCTGCCGGGCCGGGGGGGAAACTGCATCTTTTTCATCCATCCAAGTATTGCCCCTGCTTAATGCTCTAATGTTAATAGCCGTCATAAAGAAATGGGGGGCTTTTCAACGTTTTCCTATAAAGTAGGGACTTGACTGTCCTGAAAGACTCTTTCTCGACAGTAAGTGGGAAATATGCAAATATGTTTTCCAAGTTCGGAAATGGAAAACAATGCCTCCTTTTGTTACCTTGAAATGCAGCACCAAGAAACCAAACCAGCAGATCTATTCCTGAACTAACAGACTCCCAAACTGTAGACTGTAGCACTGTACAATGTTTCGTCCTGGTTGTGTCTCTTCAATACAGTGTAGGGAACTGGTTTAAAAGAAATCTACCATCAGGATCATGGATTATAAACCTAATATACTTACATGCTGGTGTGTGCACCCTTTATTTGGACCTGCTCTTCATTTTAACTTCTTATGCCTTCGATTTTTAAGAAAATATGCTTTAAAAATTATGTAAATGAGCCCAAGGGGCTCCATTAACTTCTCTGGAGCGTGGAGCCCCTCGGGCTCATTTTGAAGCCAATTTTTGTAAAAACTAAGGCATAAAAAGCTTAAAGAAGAGCATATCCTGACACACACCAGCATGTAAATGTACATGGTTTATAATCCATAATCCCAATGGTAGATGTCCTTTAACTGAGTGAGAGACTATTGACTAACGCCAGGAAGTAAGAGTTCTCCTTATGGAGAATTTGCCAATTATGGACGCCTAATAGGCGTGAGGATACTTATAGCCATTCATGCGCCACTAGAGGATTATGGGAAATATGCATATGTTTTCCAAGGTGGGAAATTGAAAACAATGCCTCCTACACTGCACTGAAGAGTCCAAACAAGGTCTAAACAGTTCTGTCTACAGTTGGGAGTCTGTTCCTTATGGAATAGATATACTGGTTTGGCTAAATCCCACATCATGTTATTAGGCTCCTTGTAGGTCATGCTTGGTGTTAAGGGGGCTGCCTTTCAGTGTAGCAAAAGGAGGCATTGTTTTCCATTTCCCATCTTGGAAAACATATTTGCATTCTTCCCAGAATCTTATAGTGGAGCATCAATAGCTATAAGGCTGCCTTAATTGGCAACTTATACTTGGTTTACATGCACTTACATAATTAATAGAGTATCGTGGCGAGACTGTGATCTTCAGTGGTTTGATGTGAGTTGCTGCATGTATTTCTGTGTAACTCCAGCTTAAAGGAAATCTACCATCAGGATCATGTATTATAAACCAAATATACTTACATGCTGGTGTGTGCACCCTTTATTAGGGCCAGCTCTTTATTTTAACTTCTTATGCCTTCGATTTTTAAGAAAATATGCTTTCAAAATTATGTAAATGAGCCGGAGGGGCTCCGGCCTCCATTAACTTCTATGGAGCTTGGAGCCCCTCAGGCTTATTTTGAAGCCTTTTTTTTTTTGTAAAACCGAAAGCATAAAAAGCTTAAAGAAAAGCATATCCTGACAAAGGGGGCACACACCGGCATGTAAATGTACTTGGTTTATAATCCATCATCCTGATGGTAGATGTCCTTTAACGACTTTGCAGATTTGTAGCACTGTACCTTCCATTTATGTCATAGATAAGTCACCAGTCCTTGAAATCCATCAATTCCCTTATTTTTTTCTGATTGTCTTGTGACAAAAGAACAATAAACAGTTAATAGAGTGTGAAAAAAAAGAAATTCTAGTAAAGTACCAGCGATGGGTTATTGTGCACATTTGGTGACGGATTTGCTAATGAGCTCGGCACATGATCAAGAAGACATTATAGTTTACTGTTCATCCTTGTGAAACAACAACATCCCAACGTCTTGAATAAACACAAATCTTCCCTAAAAAGTGGGACATCTCACAGCTGTATGTTAGGGGTTTGTTTTGTGTCTCCGGCTAAGGACCGCCAGCGGCAGATGGGACGTCCATTAAGACATACCGGAGGAATGGCTGAACTTCCTGCTGTATTCACATTGTCTACTGATGAATTTTGTACTGTTCTCGATTAGACACGCCGACACGAATCACAAGCTGCGATAGAGGGGAGATTGTTCTGGATGGATTATTTTGGAGAGGGATGGAAAATGAAGTAGAAACACTATGACAGTGTGCTACTGATGTTTGCCGAAGGGCATCCGAGGGGAAGAAGAAGAAGAAGGGACCGTCAGCTGATTGTACAAGGAAATAACTTTGTATGGTGTATTATACATTCATGACATAGGACATTTATGGGCAGTTATACTGAGGACACATATGACCCATTGCACAATCCATGTCTGGCATCGATGGTTTGTGCTTCTCTTTTTTTTTTGGAGGTTCCTGTGGTTTTTACAGTTACGTGTGCCCAACATTGAGTACTGATGCATTGGTCACAGCTTGACTTTCTATCACAACACAAAAAAAGTCACCAGGGGCGTAACTTGAGGGGGTGCAGAGGTTGCGGTCGCACCCGGGCCCAAGAGGTTTAGGGGGCCCTTCAGGTGTCACTTTCCCATATGAGAAGACTATTACTATAAACCATATGTTATAGTCGGGGGCCTGGCACGGACTTTGCACTGGGGCCCATCAGCTTCTAGTTACCCCACTGAAAGTCACAAAGTCAAATAAAACCATTAAAACCTTGACTATCTCACTGCAGATGAACCCTTCCAGTAGGAGGGGGACAGTAAAAGCGGCGGGCACTTAAAAAAAAAAAAAAAAGAGGCGAAAACAAATATTGGCACAACTGTTAAACAATATAAATACAATACAATAAAAACAAAAACAATATATAGCATATGCTACATGTATCGTACGTAGTATCGTTTTTATATGGGTAGCATATGACCGCATTCGTTTCAATGGGCAATACAGGTGGTCCCCTACTTAAGGACACCCGACTTACAGACAACCCATAGTTACAGACGGACCCCTCTGCCCCCTGTGACCTCTGGTGACCTCTCTGGATGTTACTATAGTCCCAGGCTGCAATGATCAGCTGTAAGGTGTCTGTAATGAAGCTTTATTCATAATCCTTGGTCCCATTACAGCAAAAAAATTGTGTAACTCCGATTGTCCCTGGGCAAAAACATTTTTTTGTCTGATTCTACAATTATAAAATATACAGTTTCGAATTACATACAAATTCAACTTAAGAACAAACCTATGGACCCTATCTTGTATGTAACTCGGGGACTGCCTGTACCACAATACTACCATCCATATACATGGGCATATTGTACCCTGGCAGTACCGTACCATGAGCGAGACCTATTTTGCCCAATATTTATATTCTGTACACCATTGAAGTCTATGGGGCACATTTACTAAGGGTCCGCGGACCGCATTTTCGCCGGGTTACCCAACTTTTTCCGTTTTGCGCCGCATTTAACTAGGGTGTTTGCCGCACGTGTTCGGATTGTGGCGCAATCACGCTGACTTACATGCAACACAAATCAGGGGGGCGTGGCCATCGGACAACCCGACTGATTTGGACTAAGCGTGGGATTTAACATTCAAAATTGTGTCGCAAGATCAAGCACTCACATGCACCAGGAAGAAGAAGGTGAACTCCGGGGACCTGAGCGGGGAAGTGACACATGCAGGATATCAGGCGCACAATCTTAGTGACTCCCTGCACAGCGCATTATACACGGACAATGCACTTACATGCACCAGGAAGAAGAAGGTGAACTCCGGGTACCTGAGCGGGGAAGTGACACAAGCAGAATATCGGGCGCACGATCTTAGTGACTCCCTCCACAGCGCATTATACACGGGCAATGCACTTACATGCACCAGGAAGAAGAAAGTGAACTCCGGGGACCTGAGAGGGAAGTGACACATGCAGGATATCGGGCGCACGATCTTAGTGACTCCCCGCACAGCACATTATACACGGACAATGCACTTACATGCACCAGGAAGAAGAAGGTGAACTCCAGGGACCTGAGTGGGGAAGCGACACATGCAGGATATCGGGCACAGGATCTTAGTGACTCCCCGCCCAGCGCATTATACACGGGCAATGCACTTACATGCACCAGGAAGAAGAAGGTGAACTCTGGGGACCTGAGCGGGGAAGTAACACATGCAGGATATCGGGCGCACGATCCTTGTGAATCGTGGCAGCTCCGAATCCTCGTTGGACAATGCACCTCGGGGATCGAAACGGGACGGGTAGATAAATGTTCCCCTATGGGTAAGTTTAAAATACGTGTTGCATACGTGCTCCATACCTTATGCTGCTGTATATACGTGCAGTGTCCAAGGAGACCAGAACCAGTGGGAGGAGCAATCTGTCAGCTATCCATCATACAGCCATCAGGCCTCCATATTTTACACGGATACCGTACAGATACGCTGACATACGTGCGCATACAAAATCATACGTTCGTGATGGCCTAAAAAGAGGCCTAAGATTTTAAGGTGTTAACCTTTGAAATCTTCAGATTTTAACGGCATCTCCTGCTGTGATTGGTTTTGTAGGCTGATCTTGTTCTATTGCAAATGCATGACTTAAAGGGGTTGCTCACTTTACCTCATGTGTTTTGAAATGTGTGTATAACATAGGTAATTTCCCAAAATACATCTATTTATAGTTCTTGATGTGTAAAGTAAAGCCTATTTTACCTCATCAGTCCTGATGGAGGGTTATGTGATCTCTAACTGTCTATGAGCAATCGCCCTGCCAGGACCTTATCTTATATTCATGAATACTATCATAAGGTCCTGGAAGGTAGATTGGTAATGGACAGATGGACAGATAATATCACATGACCCTCCATGTGCGGCCATTTTATGGACAGGAATGTCCGGCTCATGAGGTAAAAGACACGATAGGAGGCTATTAGGTAAATTATCTAATATCCTGCCCCCCCCACACACACACACACACACACACACACACACTTACACTCACTGGTTCAAGCTGATAGAAAGGCAACAGTGACTCAAATCGCCACCCGTTATAGCCAAGGTAGGCAGAAGAGCATCTCTGAACGACTGATAGATTCCCCCCCCCCCCCAATCGTCGTATTTGGGGGTATTTTTTGGGGTCCTCAGATGATTCGTTTTCTCAATGGAGGCTTTCAGTAGATTCTGGTAACTAACTCATCCGCCCACTTCCAGTAAGAATCATCTGCTTAAAGCATTTGGGTGATTAATCTTCTTGTCCCCTATGGAGAATCTCAGATTTCACCCCAGATAGAGACACTTTCACACAACATGACACCCAGAGCGCAGTGTGGTGCGATGCTCTGCAGAGCTCTGGCCATTGGGTGAGATGTTCATATGCATATTGGATTTGTAGATACAGCGCTGTTCATTGTTAATGGCGGGACCGATGGGGGGGAAATGAGAGGATGAGCAGCCAGAGGTCTCAGCAGGATGTCCTTGTGTCTCTGACATTATCTGTCTCTCTCTCTATGTATGGGGTCAGGTCGGGGGGTCTCAGACAGAACAGCTGGGCCTTTGTTAAGCATTAGCCCTCCAGCTCCCAGAGCTACACACCAGCTGTGTATTATTGATCACATGACAACACAACCCTAAACATAACCCGAAAACTACCCCCCATCTTCTCACCATATAACACAGAGGAGAGACCCCGCAGAACTCTGTGCTAACAAATTACAGACACAATAATCAGAGAAAGAGGAGAGAAAGAAAACTAGAACCTTAAAAGGACGGATTTACTATTTTATTTTTTTTTTTAATTAAAAATTGAGAAAGAAAATTAAAACCAATCTTCTAGATGACCCCCCCCCCCCCCCCCGAAATTTGTGTGTGATGATTATGAGCTTCAGTATTTTGGAAAGAAATTCTATGATGTTTGAGTTATTGGGGCTCATTTACTAAGGGCTCCGCGGCCGCACTTTCGTGGGGTTTCCCGAATTTTTCTGTTTTGTGACGAATTCCGCGCAGGGATTTTGGCGCAATCGCGCCGGCTTTCGCGCAACAGAAATTGGGGGGCGTAGCCTTCGGACAACCCGACGGATTCGGAGACATTTAATAAACGAAATGGGGGTCATTTACTAAGGGCCCGATTCGCGTTTTCCCGACGTGTTACCTGAATATTTCCAATTTGCGCCGATTTTCCCTGAATTGCCCCGGGATTTTGGCGCACGCTCGTTGTGGCGCATCGGCGCTGGCATGCACGCGACAGAAATTGGGGGCGTGGCCGAGCGAAAACCCGACGGATTCGGAAAAAACGCCGCATTTAAAAAAAGAAATGTGTCGCTTGGGACGCGCTTACCTTCACTTGGTCCGGCCCGATGAACTCCAGCGCGTTCAGATGCTGGTGGACGGCGGAGGAACTACCTTGATGAATCCCGGCCGGACCCGAATCCAGCGCAGAGAACGCACCGCTGGATCGCGAACGGGCCGGGTAAGTAAATCTGCCCCAATGTGTCGCAAGATCAAGCACTTACATGCACCGAGAAGAAGCAGGTGAACTCCGGTGGACATCGGCGCAGCAGCGACACCTAGTGGATATCGGGAGCACGACCTTAGTGAATCCGGCAGAACCCGAATCCACGTAGGACAACGCGCCGCAGGATTGCGACAGGACTGGGTAAGTAAATGTGCCCCAATAAGTTCTCAGTTCTCTTTTACTGGTGTCTTTTACACTTCTACATGACATCTGATCTCAGGACGAAACTCAGTGTTTGGTAAAGAAATTTTTCCGCTCTGATTTCATTGTTTCCTGCAAGATGAAAAGGTATTTTGCCTGCAAATCAGTATTTTCCTTTAAAGGGGACCTATCCCATTATATAACCAGCCCACTCAGGAAGGGGATGAAATTTCCTTTCTGGAATTCACTATTTTATGTGAAATTTTGCCTCTTTACCCTCCAAAGTCAAGTAAAAACGAGCAGAGAAGAGTCCTATTTGCTTAAGATGAGTCATGTTTAGAGGCTGCAGGGGGAGTGTCATGTCAGATGCCCCTATGTTTGGTTTTATACTACTTAGAAACATGGAGATACAGACAGTTAATAAAAATGGGAATTGGATTATATCCAACTTTGTCTTTAGCTGCTTCTATGGTCTGTAAATCCCAGAAGACGGATGTGAGATATTTTATGTCTGTATGAAAGGTGCGACAATGTGAGGCAATGTAACCTTGCATTTTTATATGCAATCAGTCCGAGCCCCTCCCCATGCGCTCTGGATTGGGTTTTGAAATACAATCTAGGCGGAACATGTGAGCCTTAGGCCGGGGGCACACTTGGCGTTTTGAACCCGTTTTTTGGGCCGTTTTTAAGCAGTCTGTTAAAAAACGCATGCATTTTTGATCGGTTTTACCAATGATCTAAATTAAAATGGGTCAAAAACAGATGCGTTTTTTTAACGGACTACTTGAAAGGCCAGCGGCACACGTGCCGTTTCGAACCCATTTTTTGAAAATGCATCCGTTTTTAACCGGTTTTACCAATTATCTTAATTAAAATGGGTCAAAAACGGAAGCGTTTTTTAAGGGACTGCTTAAAAAAGGCCCAAAAAATGGGTTCAAAACGCCACGTGTGCCGCTGGCCTTAGGCCTCTATGGATGCGTACGGTGACCATGCGGTGGTACGGTGCTGTGCCGTGCACCTGTGGCACTGTACACGGGGAAAAGATAGAACATGCTCTATCTTTTCCCGTGTCTACGGCTATGGAGAGGGGAGGGGTGAACAGCACTCAACTTTCCTCCTCTCCTACTCAAAGATCCGTGCTACTCCCGGGCTATGGCCAGACTAGCACGCGTTCTGCCACGTTCATGTGAATGTAGCCTAAGGCAAGGGACTAGCTATACTTAAACCGTCAGGGCCAATAATCAAATGCATCCAAAATTTTTCATCAACCTTTTGCTAAAAGCCCATCATCCTGGAGGTTTCACGTGGCTGTTGTCAATGAAATATTATAATATCTTCTCTCAGCTGTATATGTATTGGATGTCATCTTCTGGGGATCGAGCAACCCCTATGTTACCATGATCTTAAAACTGCATCGCCCCTGTGCAGAGAGTCCTGGGAATGCTATAAGTGGATTTGTTCAAAGCCATTTTTGGGGAGTAGTCGCCATGGACCTTTAGACCTTTAGACTTTAATAATATCTTAGCTTAGTTTCCATAGTTTGCGTAAAGGCCGTGACAATTTTAGATGGCGACAAAGTAAACACCCCCAGGTCAAAAGCTCATAGTAGGTGGAACAGATATGGCCGTCCTCGGAGCACTAAAACCATTTGCAGTTGTTAGCTACACAAATAACCCATCAGTCCTATGTGTCAGCCTGGATCCAGATCTCTTGCTCATTAGACATTAATTAGGAGGTGGGGAAGTTTGACCCCTCAGGCTTTGGTCGCTGAGGGGATAAAATGGAATCCTGGTGGGGAGGGGTGGGCCAGCTGGGCTATGAATAGCAGAAAGACAGATGCCCTGAGAGCTAAGAGGTAGTGGAGGAGGGGGCTGGTGGGGGGTTTTCGGAGCACAGGAGAGCAAAAGATTTATTCACAGACAATAAGAATGAGAATTAATAATGTCCTGGGAAAAAGGACTTTTCTCACAGTCCTGAAGTGCCGCTAACTGTTGCCCCCTGTCACAGCGACACTCCCCCGGTACGGAGCAGACGGGTGACCATCATATTTCCTCACTGGGAAACACTACCGTCACAATTGTGGCTTTATACAAAGCATCATGGTCCGACACCTGTTACATCGAGGCAGCAACATTCACCATTGTTCAATTTACAGTCGCGATGCTAATCCATCGAGAACGACACATTCTCTTTTCCTCCCTTCACTTTCTTTCACTTCCCTATGCAAGATTTTAAACTTAGAAAATGCTGATAGAAAGCGAGAATTACTTCCCTTATGTGTCTTTAAAGGAAAGACAAAAAAAAAAAAATCTCAAATAAATTGGTGGGACTTTTTAACTTCTGTAAGTGACAAAACTCCCAATTTAAGAAAAACCCGACTTACAGCTGACCCCTAGTTACAGACCGACCTTTCTGCCCTCTGTGACCTCTGGATGCTTTACTTTAGTCCCAAACTGCAATCATCGGCTGTAAGTTGTTTTAATAATCCTTGTTCCTATAAGGACCCAAAATTTTGAAAATCCAAATATCACAAGAACAAAACACTTATAAACTATTCTTGTTCCGACTTACATGCAAATTCAACCAAAGAGCAAACTTAAAGAACCTACCTGTACGGAAACATCTAACGTGTATTTTCTTCAGAATAGCACAATGGGGGTCATTTACTAAGGGCCCGATTCGCGTTTTCCCGACGTGTTACCCGAATATTTCCTATTTGCGTCGATTTCTCCTGAATTGCCCCGGGATTTTGGCGCACGCGATCAGATTGTGGCGCATCGGCGCAACAAAAATTGGGGGGCGTGGCTGAAGGAAAACCCGACGGATTCGGAAAAACCTCGGCATTTAAAAAAAAAATCTGTTGCGGAGCTTGCACTTACCTTCACTCAGCCCGAGCCGGTGAACTCCAGTGCGTTCCGATGCTTTTCAGCGCAGCAGCGCCACCTGGTGGACTACCTTAATGAAACTCGGCCGGACCCGAATCCAGCGCAGAGAACGCGCCGCTGGATCGTGAATGGACCGGGTAAGTAAATCTGCCCCATTATATCATTTCTATTTCCTTTGCACAGACAATGGGGCTCATTTACTTACCCGGTCCATTCGTGATCCCGCAGCGCGTTGTCCGATGAGGATTCGGGTCTGCCGGGATTCACTGAGGTCGTGCGCCCGATATCCACTAGGTGTCGCTGCTGCGCTGAAGTCCGCAGGAGTTCACCTTGTTTGTCCCTGTGCATCTGAGTGCTGATCTTGCGACACAAATTTTTTTAAAATTCTGCGGTTTTTCCGAATCCGTCAGGTTTTCCGACGGCCATGCCCCCGATTTCTGTTGCGTGAAAGCCAGCGCCGATGCGCCACAATCCGATCGGATGCGCCAAAATCCTGGGGCAATATGGCGCAAATCGAAGATGTACGGGAAACCCGACGAAAATGCGCGATTCGGACCCTTAGTAAATGAGCCCCACTGTTCCAAAGTCTTAAAGGGGTTGTCCCGTTTCACCAAATAAATGTTAATGTCTGCATAATGAGAAATTATCCAATTTTCCAAGCAATCCAAGCTAAAAGGGGTTGTCCCACGAACCAAGTTATCCTGTGGATAGGGCCTAACTTGATGATCGGTGATGAGAGCCCCACAGATCATGAGAATGAAGGGTCCCACGTACCTCAGTCGGACCCCTCGTTGCGCCGTCAGACTAATGGAGCAGACGGCCGCTCATGACTGTTCTGCTCCATTCATGTCAATGGAGCTGACGGAAATTTCTGAGCGTCACGCTCACCGATCTCTGTCAGCTCCGTAGAGATGTATGGAGCAGAACGGTCATGCGCGGCCGTGCACCTGTGTGACATAGCATGACCAGAGACAGGTTTCGGTCCACTGGAAGAAAACAATTAAGCTTTTTATCGAATGACAGCAAGCAGAGATCTAGAAAACCATATAGAATACATATAAAAAGTTGTATTACTTTCCATTATACAGACAATAACATTTATTTGTAGAAACTGGAAATCCCCTTTAACCCCTTTCTTGCACCTTGATGTACGTTACCGCACCATGAAGTACAGTTACACCTTGGTGATCGGAAGCTACTTTGACAGCCGTGCTCCCAAAGTAAAAGCTGGGATCACAATTCTGCTACTCACACTGGACTGAATGAGTGCTGAATGTTTCCATGGCTGCCCTAGGGTCTGATGAAGCACCCCAGGGCTGTCATCAGCTGATGCCTGTTACATTGGGCCTGGCATCAGTGATTTGTATAAGGGTTAAATATGGGGCAGATTTACTTACCTGGTCCTCCAGCGGCACATTCTCAGTGGAGGATTCAGGTCTTCCGGCTATTCACAAAGGTAGTGCACCCGATGTCCAACAGGTGTCGCTGCTGCGCTGAATTCCGTCGGAGTGCACTGAAGTTCACCGTCCAACACTGGGTGCAGGTAAGCGCATGTGAAGCAACACTTTTTTTTAAAAAAATACGGCGGTTTTTCAGAATCTGTCGGGTTTTCTTACGGCCATGCCTCCCGATTTCCGTCGCGTGCACGCCGGCGCCGATGCGCCACAATCCGATCATGTGCGCCAAAATCCCGGGGCAATTCAGGGAAAATCGGTGCAAATCGAAAATATTCTGGTAACGCGGCGGAAAAACGCGATTGGGGCCCTTAGTAAATGACCCCCCTATGTCTTTATCATGAGAATCTATTCCTCTCCTGATACATCCCATAATTTTATTTGCTTTAGCAGCAGCCGCCTGGCTCTGGTCACTAAAATTAAGTTTACCATCCACCAATACCCCCAAGTCTTTTTCAGCTCCAGTTTTACTAAGTAATTGACCGTTTAGAACATAATTATACTTTTTGTTTCCATGGCCCAAGTGCATAACTTTACATTTATCTACATTAAACCTCATCAACCATTTCTCTGCCCATCCCTCAAGCTTCCACAAATCCCTCTGTAATGCTAAACTATCGACCTCAGTATTTATTACTTTACACAGCTTAGTATCATCTGCAAATATTGAAACTTAACTGTGTAAACCCACTACAAGGTCATTAATTAAAATATAAAAAAGAAGTGACCCCAATTCTGACCCCTGTGGCACTCCACTGCTAGCATCAACCCAATCTGATAATGTAATGTCACACAGGTGCATGGCTCTTTATATCCCAGGTCATGTGATGTCACACAGGTGCACCGCTTGTTGTATCCCTGGTCATATGATGTCACAAAGGTGCACGGCTCGTTATATTCCTGATCAAGTGTTGTCCTACAGGTGCACGGCTCGTTATATGTCCCTGGTCATGTGATGTCACACAGGTGCACGGCTCGTTATATTCCTGATCATGTGATGTCCCACAGGTGCACGGCTTGTTATATCCTTGATCATGTGATGTCACACAGATGCAGGGCTCTTTATTTGTGTGTTATAATGAGCTCTGCACCTGTGTGACTGGCTTTCTGTAGAATAACAGCAAGCAGAGATCTAGAAAACCGTGAGGAATTGATGCAAAAAGTTAATCAAAATTCTACATTTTACTATAAAAGCGACAGCATTTATTAGCTGAAACTGGAACGCCCCTTCAAAAAAGTTTGATGATTAAATCGTGATAAAAACAGGAAGAAAGAAAACAAAACAAAGTAAACATCAGTGAATCAGTGAACAAAAAGTAATTGATAAACCCTGCACATAAATATGTCGTAAATGTCACCACAAGTCGGGAAAGCAAACCCCACAACTGGCAGAGACAATGATGCAAGCTGCAAGAAACAAAGAGGGGATAGATCTTTATAAAAAGGAGGGTCACCCGCTACAATTCTCAAACTCCTCTAGAAAATCGCCCTTGGAAAGACAATGACAGTGAATGAAGCGAGCGCAGATCTCATGGAACACTGTGTCATGATATCCTAACAAAAATCAGTGTTCATGGTTATCAACTACTGTGCACAATACAAAGAAACTGAGCAAACAAGTATAAAACTGCACATCGTAAAGTCAGGGTTAGCGTGAAGGTCATGGGGTGGTGGGATGAAAGACTGAAAGATGAAAGATGAAAGAATGTCATCACAAATCTCATTTCTTGTTTTAGCCTAGAGATCAGAGTCCTTTTTTCATGTGTGGGCTTCTTGACATGAGGGAAAATTGCACAATGGGGCTCATTTACTTACCCGGTCCGAAATGTTCACAGAAAGTGCATTGTCCGTGTATAATGCGCTGTGCGGGGAGTCACTAAGATCGTGCACCCGATATCCTGCATGTGTCGCTTCCCCGCTCAGGTCCCCGGAGTTCACCTTCTTCTTCCTGGTGCATGTAAGTGCATTGTCCGTGTATAATGCGTTGTGCCGCGATTCACTAAGATCGTGCACCCGATATCCTGCATGTGTCCCTTCCCCGCTCAGGTCCCTGGAGTTCACCTTCTTCTTCCTGGTGCATGTAAGTGCTTGGGCTTGCGACACAATTTGAAAGTTAAATCCGGCACTCAGTCCGCCACAATCGCAGCACACACTTCTTAAATACCTGTGCAAGCCGTTTTAGCCAAGAAGAATGTGAACAGTCCGACTAAAGTAACCCTTAAGTAAGTTTTCCCTTAGTTAATGAGCCTCAAAATGTGATAACAAATCCAGAAAATCCCATTGGGGCTTATTTACTAAGGGTCCGTGGATTACATTTCCGTTGGACTGTTCATGGTTTTCGGGATTTGTGCCGCTGGGACAGGTATTTAGAAGGGGATTGTGTCGCACGCGATCAGATTTTGGTGCAGCGGCGCCGGCTTTCATGTGACAGAAATCGGGGCGGGCCGTCAGACAATCCGACTGATTCGGACTGGGCGCGGGATTTAATATTCAAATTGTGTCGCAATACAATGCACTTACATGCACCAGGAAGAAGATGGTGCGCACAGGGCATTATCGTCGGACAAAGTATTTGGTCAATAACAAAAGTTCATTGCCATTGAAAAAAAAAACACTTTTTAAAATATGCTAATTAGTCTCTAGCACTTTTCAGTGTCCTCAGATAAAGCATTTGGCACATCCTCTTTACACAGTTCTGCACACTTCTTGCGTGCACCTCTTCCTCCTCCTCCATCATAATCCCCGGTGTGAAAGCTGGTGAACTTCACTCCGAACAACAGTGTTCAAATGATTTCCATTAAAACATTTGCTTTGAATTGCCATATTCTGACTCATACTCTAAACTGCTCACCTATTATGGCCTGCCTCAGGCAGGCTGTAATAGATTGTGCTGAATGAGAGACTTGGGAGAAAAGGCTGATCATTGACCACTAAAAAAATCTACTTATGTAAATTAACATTAAACTGTCGGACATTGGCACAAGCTCAACCTCATACATCATGTGCCAACATCTGCCAGAAGGTACAGTTTAAAGATGAATTAGGCGCAAAGCAAAAAAAAAAACAATGCACCACAAGCTTCAGGGAATGCATGAAAAAGTCACAAAAAATGCATGAACCAAAAACAGACACAAAAAATGCAGCGTCGGACTGGGATACCTTGGGCCCACCTGTAAAATCTGGTCATGGGGCCCAACACAGCTATAAGTTTCTTACATAATCTATTAATATAATCATATCAATACATGGGATAGTTAAGATGCTCTATGCCAGTGGTGGCGAACCTATGGCACTGGTGCCAGAGGTGGCACTCAGAGCCCTTTCTGTGGGCACTCGGGCCATCACCCAAGCACACCAGACAGGACACAAAGAATCTTCCTGCAGTTCCAAGCAACTTAAAAGATGCTGCCTTCACTCATATATTTAAGTGATATGTACTTTGCTACTTGGGTATGTAGGAAGAGGGAGAATGAGTAGACAGGGCAAATTATCTTTGGAAGACCTTCTGCTGGCCCCACAATTCTCTGTGTACGGAGGAACACTGGAAAGAAGCTAAAATTATGCAAATTTTCCATCTTGTCCTCAGGAGGCCAATATGATCGAATGTTTTTGAAGAACAGGGAGCAATAAGTTACTGCTTTAATTTTTGGTTGGCACATCGCAATAAATAAGGTGGGTTTTGGGTTGCAGTTTGGGCACTCGGCCTCTAAAAGGTTCGCCATCACTGCTATAAGGTTTTGCAGCAGTTAAGGTGTATATTAAGAGGTTCTGCAACAGCTGAGATGTGTATGAAGAGGTTCTGTGGCTGTCTTTTTCTCTCTGTTTGTAGTCTGTAGAACTATTATTTTAACTTTATTGAGTATTTACTTTATTTTTTAAAAAAGAATTGAGCCTGCCACCAGTTTTTTTAAGTCCATGGGCCCCCGGTCACCCTTGATCTGGCCATGAGCAGGAACTGAGTCCCCCACCAGTCCAAGGGCTCCCGTCACCCTTAATCTGACCATGAGCACAAGTACAAAAACAACATTAGTGCAGGTGGGCTTAGTCAGTAGTGGGTGTTGTTCACATGGTTAAGGTACGTTTTTAATACAATCAGGCTTTCAGTGATGTGAAAAGGGTTTGATGCTAAAGGGTGACCCTTAGAGAAGAAAGCAGCTCTAGCTACCAACTAATGTGTGACTCACTCCTTGCAGAGGAGTGCAGTGTGCCCCCTATACCCGGCACACACACCAGAGGTCACTTCTATTTTAGATCATGCAGGGTTCTTTGTTGCCTTAGACAAAAAGAGAAAAAGTTTTTTTCAGCTCACCCATTTCTTGTAGCCATGACCTTACTACAGCCATCCTATCCCCTCCTGTGAAGCCCCTCACCTCCATACACATGTTTGCACACAGTCCCCCTACCAGTTCTTCTTGCAGGCAGCCATTACAGCTCCACTTCCTGCACTGTGAGGAGACTGTGTATAAAGTCACGCCCCTTCCCCGGAGGCTCCGCCCCCTCCGGTGACATCACTGCTGCACGGAGCAGCTCCAGTAAGATGTGGTGTGAGCTGAGCGGTGCCGGCCTGCGCGCTGTACTCCATACCTGTGCGCTCCGGACACTCAGCTCACAGGTAGCAGCGCTTCACTGCCTCTGTGTGTCACTAGTACCCGCATCAATTATAGGATGTATGATTACAGCTATAGGAAGTGCGAGGATGGAAGAGGAGACCGGCCCCAGACATAGGAGATCGGCCCTGTCCAGCCAGAAACCGACCGGCCCACCGGGAGAATTCCCGGTCAGTACAATGGCCAGTCCGCCCCTGGCCGTATAAAATAAGTGAGGCACAGAGATGAAAGATTTAAACTTTACTATTTTGAGGCAACCATTAAAGATTGACTTCCTTCTGCTCAGGTGTAGACCGAGGTGAGAAATCCAAATATCACCTTGTACACACAAATACAAGAACAAGTAATGATCACCAAGGCGCTAGTAGTGTAGGGGCATCATGCAAGATTCTAGAGATGAGCGAGCACTAAAATGCTCGGGTACTCGTTATTCGAGAGTCCGGAGCCAGGGGGTGGAGGTGCCGGCGGGAGCGGGGGGATAGATCCGGGGCCCGGTCCGGCAGGGGGCGGAGGAGGGGGTGACAGGGACGGGGAAACCGAACCGGGACCGGAAGCGGCGGAGCCCGCGCGCACCTCCGCCATCAGGAGACACCGAGGCGGACGAGCCGGAACCGGGGCACCGGAACCAGAAGACACGTCATGGACGGATGGGTGTGCGAGCAGAGGCGGGACCTGAGGGAGCTGCGTGTCTCTGCCGCCGCCATTTTGTATAGAAAAGTCATAACCGCACCAGAGCCGCAGGAAGGTCATGTCACTGCGGTTCTGAGGCGACTCACATTGTATTGTCTAATTGCAGCAAGTTCTCCTTCAGTGTCTTATGCAACGAGGGGCATAATAAAACGTGATGTCCGCCTGCTGCCATATATACGGCCGGCTCCATGTACTGCTATGGGCTCATACACACAGCGGTGATATACGGCCGGCTCCATGTACGGTATGAGCCCATAGAAGTACATGGTAGCCGGCCGTTATTCACCGCTGTGTGATGAGCCCAGCAGTACATGGAGCCGGAGTATATCACCGCGTGTGTGTATGAGGCCCATAGCAGTACATGGAGCCGGCCGTATATCCACGCTGTGTGTATGAGGAATAGCCGTACATGGAGCCGCCGTCTAGCACCGGCTGTGTGTATGAGCCCATAGCAGTAAGGAGACGGCCGTATATCACCGCTTGGTGTGATGAGCCCATAGCATGTACTGGAGCCGCGTATATCACAGCTGTGTGATGAGCCCATAGCAGTACATGGAGCCGCCGATATCACCGCTGGATGTATGAGGCCATAGAGTGTACTCGAGCGGCGTATACTCACGCTGGTGTATGAGCCCATAGCAGAATGAGCGGCCGTAGATCACGCTGTGGCTGAGCCGCGTAGCAGTATGGCGGGCCGTATATCACCGCTGTGGTGAGCCCATACAGTACATGGAGCCGGCCGTATATCACCGCTGTGTGATGAGCACCATGCAGTACCGATGGAGACTGGCGTTCTCACCGCTGGGTGTATGAGCCATAGAGTATGGAGCCGGGTATATCACCCGTGTTGTATGAGCCCATAGCAGTAGCATGGGAGCCGCACTATATCACCGCTGGTGTATGAGCCCCAGCTGTAATGTTACAGCTTCACTTTGCTCCACAAATTACATTGGCTACTTAGTTTCTTTGGGTCGGTGAATCAGGGTGGTAAGAGAATTTGTCAGGTTTTTTACTGTTTGTCAATACATTTAACACAAAAATTTAAAAACCTCCTGTCCAAAAACCAGATTCTTCGTTTTCTCATCTTCTGGCAACGGGTGGTGCATTTTATCTCAACTTTGATGACGTTTTCACAATGCTACAATTTTAGGACCTGTTAGAAATATTTTATAAAAATGGCAACAGAGTGGTATTTTTTGACTCTATTTGTCACTTTCAGATCTTTCTAATGCATTTTGTCTCCTTGTTTTTTTTTTTTTTTTGTTTTTTTTTTTTTTTTTTTTGTTTTTTTTTTTTTTTTTTTTTTCTTGTTTTTTTTTTTTTTTTTTTTTTTTGTTTTTTTTTTTTTTTTTTTTTTTTTTTTTTTTTTTTTTTTTTTTTTTTGTTTTTTATTTTTTTCATTAAAATTTACAATAATTTAACAAAAACTTATAACCTTATGTTATCCACTCTAATCGGCATTGACCAAACTATAGATATACATATGGGTGCCTAATTTACTTTCCCCGTTCCGTTCGCGATCCATGCGGCGCTTCTCTGGCGCTTGGGGTTCTGGTCCTGCCCGGGATTCATCAAGGCAGTTCCTCCAACGTCCACCAGGTGGGCTGCTTCGCTACGCTTACAGCCATCCTGAACGCGCTGGAGTTCACCGGCGGACCAAGTTGAAGGTAAAGCGCATCCCAACGACACATTTCTTTTTTTTAAATTGCGGCGTTTTCCGACCCGTCGGGTTTATCACTCGGTTCGGCACCCCCCGCGATTTTCCGTGCGTCATGCCAGCGCCGATGCGTCACAATCCGATCGCCAACATCCCGGAGCAATTCAGGAACGGCGCAAACTGGAAATTTCGGGTGTACCACGGTCTGGAAGACCCCGAATCGGCCCTTAGTAAATGACCACCCATTCTATTCATGGGTCCACGATTGCCGGAAACGGCCGCACAAACATTGCAAAAACTGAACCAGAATTGGAATGCTAGTTTTTTTCATCCCAACATTCAAAGTTCATTGAATTTCCGGAATCTGAGGTTTTTGTTGTTTTAAATTTTTTGATGCTCTCTGCTCAAAGAGTTCACACTAGCATATGTGCATTAAACAGTAGAGAGAGTAACTCAGACCTGTTGTACTGCAAAAGCATCCACTTCCATCGTTTGTCGAATTTGAGTTTTGCAGCACCACAGCTGGTGATAAGATCTCCCCTCTGTGGTTAGCTGCTTAGAACTGATTGTTCTCAAAGATGAAAGGGAAATTCTATTGTGCAAATTATGGGGTCTTTGCTCACACTCTTAAAGCAAGACCGCACTGCTCAGTTCCATCGCAAACAACTGGCACATTTACTTACCCGCACCCGCCAGGAGTTCCCCAAAAACAGAGTGTCCCAACGATCAGGCACTCGTTCACAAAGATCGTGCCCCCATATCCGCATGTGTCCTTGCTCCCCGATCGGTCCCTGAGTTACCTTCTTCTTTCCTGTGTCATGTAAGTGCCTTGTCCCCGTTTAATCATGCTCTGGTTGCGGAGTTCACTAATGATCCTCGCCTGATACTCCTGCATGTGTCTCTGTTCCCCCTCCAGGTCCCAGAGAGTCAACCTTCTTCCTGTTATGTAATGCATTGTGTCCGTTGTAATATGCGCTGTGCGGGGAAGTCCTAAGTATCTGCGCCTGATATCCGCATGTGTCGCTTCCGCCGACTCGCTCCCCGGAGTTCCCTTCTTCACTCTTCCGGTGCCATGTAAGTGCATTGTCCGGTGTATAATGCGCTTGCGCGGGAGTCCACTAAGATCCTGTGCCTCTATCCTTCATTGTTCGCTTCCCTCGCCTCAGGTCCGAGTTCACCTTCTCTCCCGGGCATGTAAGTGCAGTTGGTCCGTGGATAATTCGCTGCCGCGCTTCACTAAGATCCTGCCCCCCGATATCCCTGCATGTGTCGTTTCCCCGCTCCAGGTCCCCCGAGTTCTACCTTCATTCTTCCTGTGTCCCTGTCAGTGCATTGGTCCGTGTATACGCCTGTCGGGGAGTCACTAAGATCCTGCCTGATATCCTTGCATGTGTCGCTTCCCCACTCAGGTCCCTGGAGTTCACCTTTCTTCCTTGTGCGCATGTAAGTGCATTTCGGTGTATCAATGCGCTGTGCCAGGGCAGCTCACTAAGATCGTGCCTCGCCATATCCTTCATGTGCCGCGTCCTCCCGCTGAGGTCCCCCGAGTTCACCTTCTCTGTCTCTGGTGCATGTAGATCAGGCCCATCTTGCCATGAGGCAGATGAAATCTCGGCTCTGCGTGCCGACAGAATGCGGGTCCTGTAAAGGCGGGCGAAATTTGGCCGTCTAAGTGGGCAATTCGGGCGTCCATTAACGCCCCTAATCGCCCCCACTAGAATAAATCGCGCCTGTCCTCTTTAAGACACATGCGCGTATTTATTGCGGAGCACGCAGCGCCTTTCCGGCAGCTGCGTCCTCCGTTCATAAGATGACACAGGCGGTCATGACTCATGGCGTCTGTGTCACTGGTGCGGAATCCGCGTGGTCACGAGATGCTGCGTGAAGACCGGAGCCCGCCCGAGGGAGCACTGCCCTGAACGGGGGTTGAGTAATGTATTGTTTTATTTTTTAGTGCTACACTTTGGTTAAATTTGGGGAGGTTTTATGTTATAGCTGGGTGGTGGGTGGGGGGGGTGGGTTTGTTGTGGGGGGTTACTAATATGGGGCTAGAAAACTTAAAACCTGGTGGGGGTGGGGACGCTGTAAGCTATCCATTGGGGCTATAACTCTTATTTTTATCTGGGGGGGTGCTATATTATTATTTTGTGTGGGCACAACCAAGCATTATTTTATACTGGGGGGGGGAATCTATATTATCATGTGGTCCCTAATTATTTTATACTGGGGGGGGATGCTTATAGATAATCACTGTGAGGCACATAATTATTAATAAATAAACTTGGGGGGTGGATGCTACGATATACATGTGAAGCCATAATTATTTAAATACGGTGGGGGGGGGGAATGCTATATATACATGTGGAGGACCATAATTATTTTATACTGTTGGGGGGGGGATGCTATATATATCCTGTGAGCCCTGAATTATTTTAATCTGGGGTGGTGGGATGCTATTATATATATCATGTGAGGCATAATTAATTTTATCTGTGGGGTTGGGGATGCATATATAATCATTGAGGCCATAATTATTTTAATACTGGGGTTGGGGATGCTATATATATCATGTGAGGCCATAATTATTTTATACTGGGGTTGGGGATGCTATATATATCATGTGAGGCCATAATTATTTTATACTGGGGTTGGGGATGCTATATATATCATGTGAGGCCCATAATTATTTTATAACTGGTGGTTGGATTCGGCTATAATATCATATGGGGCCATAATTATTTTATACTTGGGGTGGGGGGATAATGGACGATGCTATGTATTTTTATTTGGGGCTTAGACTATTTTTATATAACTGGGGGGATTACTAATAATATATATTATTTGGGCTAATCATTATTAGACTGGGGGGGATGTATTGCTATATATTTATATATTATTTGGGCTATAACCGTAATTATTTTATGCTGGGGGATGCTATATATATATTTGGCGGGCTATAATGATTTTAATACTGGGGGATACGATATATATATTTATTATTTGGGGCTATATTCTGTTTTACTGGGTGGTACCTATACTATATATATATTATGGGGCTATAGTTATTTTATTGCTGGGGGGGATGCGTATATAATTTATATATATTAATTTGGGCTATACGTAATTATTTTATACTGGGGGAATGCTCAATTTATATTATTTGGGGGCTTGATTGTTTTAATACTGGGGGGTGTGGTCTATAGTATTAGTGTGGGCTATAATTATTTACTACAAAAGCAAGGGGGGGGTGCTGTATAGTTTATATGGGCCATAATTATTTTAGCTAGGGGGGTTTGTACATTTTATACTTTGGGATTGGGTCATATTATTTTTATACTGTGGTGGGACTGCTATATATATTATTTGGGCCATTATATTTTATACGGGGAAGGTTCAGTAATATATATGGGGCCCATAATTATTTTAATACTGTGTGGGGATGCTATACTGGGATCAGTATATTACTAATGCTTTGGGGGGCTGTATTGGGGTCAGTATAGTTACTAGCTGGGGGTTGTTATGGGTAATTACAAAGAAAGTATTTTACTTAAGCTGGGGGGCTTATTGGTGAACGATAATTATCAGTCTGGGGGCTTATATGTGGAGTACAGTATATTTACTAAGCTGGGGTTGTTATATGGGATACAGTATATATCAAGCTGGGGGACATGAAAATAATATGGGATACCGTATAACTTTACCTAAGCTGGTGGGGATGTACTATGGGATCAGTATATTAATAGCTGAGGGCTTTATATGGGATCACATAATATACTAACGGGGGGATGGTCTATGGGTACGTAATATTCTAAGCGGGGGGCTGTATATGGGATACAGTGATATTACGCTGGGGGGAGTTGTAATGACATAACGAGTATAAACAAAACAGCTAGGCATAGTACTAAGCTAGGGATACGTATATGCTACTCTATACTGGGGATGTATTGGGGTACAGGTATCATTACTAAGCTGGGAAGGATGTTATGGATACAGTATATTACTAATGGGGCTGAAGGGTCAGTTATACTAGTGTGGGATGTATATGGGATACAGTATATTACTAAGCTGGGGCTATTTGATACATATGATACTGAGGTTAATCAGTAGTATTACTAGCTGGGGGCTGTTATGGGGAACATTATATTACTAGCGGGGGTTGTAATAGGATACAGTATATTACTAGGCTGAGGGGGCTTATGTCAGTATATTACTGAAGTGGGCTTATCTACGTATATTACTAATGGCTGTAATAAAGAAACTAAGCTGGGGGGCTGTAATGGATAACCGTATATAGTGGGGTTATATGTTCTAAATTAGCGGGGGCTTGTTATGGGGTAAGCAGTATATTACTAAGCTGGGGTGGCTGTATATTGGGTAACAGATCTACTAAGCTGGGGGCTGTATACTGGATACAGTATATACTACAGGCGGGGTTTATCATATTCAGCGGGGGAATGACGTAATACAAGGTGGAATTAATGGGATACGTATATTACTAAGTCTGGGGGGCTTGTAATATGCATATATTCGTGGGTACTATGGTATAGGATTACTATCTTGGTGCTGTATATTGGATACAGTATAGTTACTAACTGGGGGGCTGTATATGGTGTACAGTATAATTACTAAGTGTGGGCTTGTGGTGAATTTTTGGGGGGCTTTAGATTAGGGAGATCCAGTATATTCAACTGGGGTTACTGGAAATCAGTATTAAGCTGGGGGCTGTATATGGATACAGTAATATTACTATAGGTTTTCTATGGCTTAAAGCTGGGGGATCTTATAGTGGATACCGTAGATATTACTAGCTGGGGGCTGTATTTGGGATCTAGATATACTAAGTCTAGGGGGTCTGTATCTGGTAGTATATTACTAGCTGGGGGGGTGTATATGGGGTAGCCGTATAGTTATTTTTTTGCTTTTTTTTTTTGGTGGGGGGGGAAGGGTTATATTACTAAGTGCTGGGGCTGTATATGGTTACAGTATATTACTAAGCTGGGGGGCTGTAATGGCGGTAACAGTATATTTACTAAGCTGGGGGGGCTGTATATGGGATACAGTTATATTACGAAGCTGGGTGGTCTGTTATTGGTACGGTATTTACTAAGCTGGGGATGTTAGGTAAGTATATATAGCTGGGGATTATAGTTCAGTATATTACTAAGCTGGGAGGAATGTCTATGGTCGTATATTACTAGTGGGGTACTATGGTAAGTATACTACTGGTGGGGGCTGTAATGGGCGTACCGTATAATACTATCTAAGCGTGGGGCTTTATCTGGGATACATAATTACTAAAGCTGGGGGGCTGTAAATGGGTGACAGTATATTACTAAACGGGGGGCTTATATGGGATACAGTATATTACTAGCTGGGGGGTGTAATGTGGTACAGTTTGATTACTAAGCTGGGGGGTAATTTAGGGATACAGTAATTACTAGCTTGGGGGATGTTATGGGATAACAGTATAATTACTAGCTGGGAGGGCTTATATTGGATACATCTATTTACCTACAGACTGGGGGGCGTCATGATACGTAATTAATACGGGGTAAAAGGATATTAACTAGCTGGGGGGCTGTATATGGGGTACAATCTATAGTGTAGATGATTACGTATATTCTAAGCGGAAGGAGTGCTAATGGGTACAGTATATTTACTCAAGGCAGGGGGGGTTGATATGGGGTACAGATATTACTAAGCTGGGGGGATGTATATGGGATACCGTATAATTAACAAGACTGGGGTTGTATATGGGGATACAGTATATACTAGGCTGGGCTGTATATGGTGTACAGTATATTACTAAGCTGGCTGTATATGGGATACAGTAAAGTACTAAGCTGGGGGTTGTATATGGGATACAGTATATTCTAAGCTGGGGATGTATATGGGATACAGTATATAGCCTAGCTGGGGGGATGTAGTATGGGATACATGTAATTACTAAGCGGGAGGGCTTATATGGAACAGTAGTTACTAAGCTGGGGTGATGTATATGGGATACAGTATTAGCTAAGCTGAGGGGGGCTGTATATGGCATACATTATATGTCTAGCTGGGTTGGGCTGTAGATATGGGGTACTTCAGATATTCACTAAGTCTGGGGGGCTGTATATCGGGAACAGTAGTTTAAAAAATTAAAGCTGGGGCTGTATATCGGAGTACACGTATCTACTAAGCTGGGGGTTGTATATGGGGTCACAGTAGGTTTACTAAGCTGGGGAGTATATGGGTACATGTAACTATTACTAAGCTGGGGGGGGTATATGGGATACAGTATATTACTAACTTGGGCGGCTGTAATATGGGCAACTATTTTATTGTACAACTGAGCTGGTATTGGGATCATCTACTAATAAGCTGGGAGCTGTATATGGAAAGTAATTTACAGTTGGGGGATGTAGTTAATGATAGGCAGGGTATATTACTAAAGCTTGGTTATAGAGATAATTTTTATTAACTATAATACTTGGGGCATTTTATTGTTTATGGATACGATACTTCATATTACTAAGAGCTGTGGGGGTTTGTATTAACATAATTACTACTGGGGTGCTGATATGATTGGTGTTAGATGCATAATCCAGTACTATATATATACATTAAGTGGGCATGTTTATCTGTGGGGAGAGTTAAGCGTCAGCTTGGGTTTGTATATGGGATACTATATATTTAACTGCAGGGCGTGTATATCATGAGTTACGTATATATACTGTAAGCTGGGTTCACTGGGTACAGATATTTACAAGCGGTAAGGACAATAGCGCGTTGGCATAGCTGAGCGACTTGTGGCAATTATTTTAGCTAGCGGATGCTGATATGGACTAGTCTATAATATTAAAGTGTGAACAGGGGGTTATCTATTGATGCAGAGATACATAATAAATTTGTCTCCTATGATATAGCATTGGGGTCTCTATATTTATAGTGTACTAGGGATCACCAAGCTCTGGCATATCATGTACGTCAGCACCAATGTTTGGGGGGGTCCTGTAGTTTTAATTGGGTAGTAGTTTTCATCATTATCTACAGGGAGCGGGGGGGGCTACACTTATAATATCCATAGCATACTATATATCTGCTGCAATAAGGATGTGTTATTAATGGTGGCTGGACCTGATCGTACCTCGTGTCGCTCCCCGCAGTCCCGTATTCCTCCTCTGGTATGTGTGCATGGTCGGTATATTTGCTATCTAGCATCCGGCCCGATAGCAAGTGTCGTTTCTGCTCAGGTCCCGGAGTCACTTCTTCTTCTTAATGCTGTGCATTTAGTGCGTCGCGGAGTGAGTATGGTTGCTGTCTAGGCTCAGCTGAAGATTGCGGCCTCAATCCTGCATTCGGGACTTAACCCCGACTCAATCTCCTGGGAGACCGATGTCACCTTTAATCTTCTGAGTGCCACGAATGCTTCAGTCCTCGGTATATCAGCTCCGTGCAGGATCATGAGACTGCTGTAGGCGTAATTGTACCAAATTGTTCAGCTTCCCGCTACAGGTCCCGGGGGGGGGGGATGTTCAATTCGCTTGCAGCAATTGCTAGATCGGCCCCTGCATTAAGTGCATTGTCCCTGTATAATGCCTGTGCAGGAGTCACTAGATCGTGCTCCCGATATCCTACATGTCGCTTCCCCGCTCAGGTCCCCCCGGAGTCACCTTCTTCTTCCTGGTGCATGTATGCATTGTCCGTGTATAATGGCTGTGCGGGAGTCACAATCCTGCGCCCGATATCCTGCATGTGTCGCTTCCTGCTCAGTTCCGAGTTCACACTTCTTCTTCTCTGGTGCATGTAAGTGCATTGTCCGTGTAAATGCTGTGCGGGAGTCACTAAGATCCTGCGCCCCCATATCCTCATGTCGCTTCCCCGCTCAGGTCCCCGTAGTTTCACCTTCTTCTTTCCTGGTGCATGTAAGTGCATTGTCCGTGTATAATGCGCTGTGCAGGAGTCACAAGATCGTGCCCGATATCCTACATGTTCGCTTCCCGCTCAGGTCCCGAGTTCACCTTCTTCTTCCTGGTGCATGTAGTGCATTGTCGTTATAATGCGCTGTGCGGAGTCACACGATCCTGCGCCCGATATCCTGCTTTGTCGCTTCCCTCCTGCTAGGTCCCGGAGTTCACTTCTTCTTCCTGGTGCATGTATACATTGTCCGTGTAAATTTGGCTGTGCGAGGAGTCACTAATAGATCCGCGCCCCAATATCCTGCATGTCCGCTTCCCCCCGCTCAGTTCCCCGGAGTTCACCTTCTTCTTCCTGGTGCATGTAATTGCATTGTCCCGTGTATAATGCGCGTGTCAGGGGACTCACTAAGATCGGCGCCTGATTCCTGCATGTGTCGCTTCCCCGTCAGGTCCCCGGAGTTCACCTTCTCTTCCGGCAGTATGCATTGTCCGTTGTTAATGCGCTTGCAGGGAGTCACTAAGATCTGCGCCCGTATCCTGCATTGTGCTCCCCGTCAGTCCTGGAGTTCACTTCTTTTCTTGGGCATGTAGTGCATTGGCCGGTATAATGCGCTGTGCGGGAGTCACAAGATCGCCCCGATATCCTTCATTTGTCGCTCCCCAGCTCAGTCCCAGGATCCCTTCTTCTCGGTGCATGTAAGTGCATTGTCCGTGTAAATCGAGCTGTGCGGAGTCATAAGATCGTTCCCCATCTCTGCATGTGCCGCTTCCCCCTGAGGTCCCGAGTCAACTCTTCTCTGGTGCATTAGGCATTCCGTGTATAAGCGATGTGCGGGGAGTCACTAGACGGCACCATATCCTGCATTGTCCCTCGCTCAGGTCCGGAGTTCACCTTCTCTCTGGTATTAAGTGGTATGGAGCGACACATTTGGATATTAATCCCGTGCTCACGCCCCATGATTTCCGTCGCACGAAAGCCGGTGTAGCTGCGCCAAAACCCGATCATGTGGGACACAGTCCCATGCTAAATGAGTGTTACAGCGGCTCATATCCCGAAAATTACTAAAATACGACGAAAGTGTGATCCGTGGGACCCTTAGGGTGATGGCACACGTGGCGTTTTGAACCTGTTTTTTAAGCAGTCCGTCAAAACATGCATGCGTTTTTTTAACAAGTTTCAATTAAGATAATTGGTCAAACCTGTCAAAAACGGATGCGTTTTAAAAAAACGCATGCATTTTTTGACAGACTGATTAAAAATGGGCCAAAAACGAGTTCAAAACGCCACGTGCGCCATCACCCTAAGTGGATAAACTTCAGGCCAGATTTGTGTGTTCAGGTTTGGCGTTCAGCTCAATCTGGAGAAGCTGCTGAGCTGCCAACCAACAGCACAGATCATGTGGCAGTGAGTGTATGGTGTAATTGTGGAGATAGTGAACAGGGGTGAAGGAGCTAGAGCAAAGTGATGATAAATACATATAGTACAATACATTCTATGGTACATATAGCGCATTACATTAAGGAAACCTACCACTTCTGATGGTAGGGATTAGCTGTAACCAAACCGGGCACCAGCTCAGGTGAGCTGGTGCCGAGCTTACCTTAGCTATGTTTTAACACTTTTGATTTTACAGCCCCGAGGTAGCTACGGCGCTTGTGCGCGACGTGCGCCGCGCGCCTCATAGAAGTGCCGGAGGCGTCACACCTGGTTTAAAAAACACTAGCTAATGTAACTCCGCACCGGCTACACCCTGAGCTGTGTGCCCGGTGTTTACATCTAATACCTACCATCCAGAAGGGTAGTTTTCCTTAAGTGCAGGAGACCATAAGTCTTCACTTATGCTAAAAAACAAATCATATCACCGGCAGTCCCTGGGTTACGTCCAAGAGAGGTTCTGCAAGTTTTTTCTTAAGTTGAATTTGTATGTAAGTCGGAACTGTATATTTTAGATTTATACAGGTTTTATTGTGTTTTAATACATTTTCAAAAATTAAACGAATGTGTACAAAAAAGAAAAAAAAATTTTTGCCATCTTCTGACGCTAATAACTTTTTCATACTTTGGCGCATTCTTTCTTATGACAACAAAACATTTTTAAAATCAATAGTTGTAGAGACCAAAAAAGTTCTGGCTGGGATTGCAATGATAAAATATACAGTTCCGACTTACATACAAATTCAACTTAAGAACAAACTTGCAGAACCCATCTTGTACGTAACCCAGGGACTGCCTGTATATATGATTATGTTTTTTAGCATTAATTGAAGACTTTATGGTCTCCTGCACTTAAAGGAAACCTACCCTTTCTGATGGTAGGTATTAGATGTAAACACCGGGCACCAGCTCAGGGTGAGCCGGTGCCGGAGCTTACATTAGCTAGTGTTTTAAACCAGCGTGTGACGCCTCCGGCACTTCCTATGGAGGCGCGCGCGCACGGCCGCGCACAGCGCCGTAGCTACCTCGGGGCTGTAAATCAAAATGTGTTAAAACACTAGCTAAGGTAAGCTCCGGCACCAGCTCACCCTGAGCTGGTGCCCGGTGTTTACATCTAATACCTACCATCAGAAGTGGTAGGTTTCCTTTAATGTAATAGCGCTATATGTACCATAGAATGTATTTGTACTATTGTATTTTATCATCACTTTGCTCTAGCTCCTTCACCCCTGTTCACTATCCTCACCATATTACACCATTACACTCACACTGCACATGATCCTGCTGCTGTTGGTTGGCAGCTCAGCAGCTTCTCCAGATTGAGCCCCCCCCCCCCCCCAGTATAACATAAAACCTCCCCACATTTAATCAAGTTCATTAAAAATAATAAAATACATACTCACGTTCAGGCAGCTGCTCCCTCGGCGCAGCTCCGGTCTTCACGCAGCTCTCCTGTGACCCGCGGCTCCGCACAGTGACACAGACGCCATGACGTCATGACGCTTGTGTCACTGCTTAGAACGGAGCGACGCAGCTGCCGGAAAGGCGCTGCGTCGCTCCGCATATAAATCGCGCCTGTGTCTTAAAGAGACAGGCGCGATTTATTTAGCTGGTGGGCGATTCGGGCGTTAATGGACGCCCGAATCGCCCACTTTAGAGCGGCAAATTTCGCCGCCCTTTACAGGGACCCGCATTCTGCCGCCTGAAGCGAGATTTTCATCTCGCCTCATGGCAGATGCGGCCCTGCCACCAGTTGATAGGTAGCCCCTGCACATGCCCACCAGTAGATAGGTAGCCCCTGCACATGCCCACCAGTAGATAGGTAGCCCCTGCACATGTCCACCAGTAGATAGGTAGCCACAACATAATAAAAAAAAATAACACTCACATACCAGTGCTCCCAAACAAGTTGAACTTTTTAGTGGTGGCCATTTCGGATGGCTATAATTTTTTTATTTAGGAAGAGAAAGATGATACCTAATTTATATATTTTTTTTGTTTTACTAGTGTTATACAATGAGAACATTGTGATATATTCTGACCAACATATTTAGGGTTGGAAAATAAATCCCCCCCCCCCCTCCCATTATGGTCCAATTTACCTCTGCTTTATGTTGTTTTTTTGTTTTTGCATTCAGTGGATCAACACTGTGGGATTATAGTTTGGACTTGATGGAGTATTGTTACCTTGTTTCCAGTTTCTATGCAGATCTGTCTACTGGGACATGCTAAATTCAGGACTTGGTGGTCCTAAGTTGGAAAAGTCATCCCAACTCTTCAGGCAGAGCAATTACTACAAGGCTCCTTTGTCCATTCCTGCATCTGCTTTACAATTACTGAAAAGTCTTATATTGCAGAATCTTGTCATTCTGGAGGACAATATTAGCAGACACTTTTTGAGGGTATCTCCAGCAACCTTCAGTGAAGGGTTGACTTTCTTATAGGAGAACAGAAGCTTCTTTCTTGCTGACCTCCCAGTCTGGTCAAGATGGGGATTTTTTTGTCTGACATTTGACCTAAGCACATGGAATACCCATGGAGTGCAGCCATAGACATCTCTGTAGATCTATTGATGTTCCACCATGGACCATTTATAACCATCCTTTGATCAACACATGGGTGAGTGGCCTGTCTAGCAGAGATAGACCCAACGCAATTCTGTAGCCAACGGCGGTCATCTTCTCAAGATCCAGTTACCACATGCTGGCTGACCGTCAACCAAATCGAACAAGTAAACATGGCGTCAACTGAAGTCCCAAAATTGTTAATTAAAAACTAAAAATATCACATGAATGTTTGAACAGATAAAATGTATCTTTAGAAAGACTATACTATTATCACGGAAAGTAAGAAAATAAACATACAGAAGATTAGGTATTGAGGTGGACACTTGCAATTTGTGCTCCACCTCTGGGATTAGTTCCATCCTAAATTGACTTGATATTTTATATCCACCTCCAGTAATAGAAAGAACCTAACACCATCAAAATAATCAGGATTATCCTTCCTATATGGTGCAACACACTTCTATCCATGTCCTCCCTATCTGGATTAATCATATCCAGGGTCGTGGAAGGAGTAAAAGAAGCTACTTATCCTGTTCCAGTTTCCTATTATTTTGGTGCTACCTACAGTTATTCTGTTGACACTTCCGGTAAGGCCACAATGGCCATATGACCAGGACCAGGGACACTCAAAATTTACTTGATATTTGGGACCACATATATGATCAAATAACCACCACCGATGCCGGTCCCAGCCAAAACTATCAATAGACTGGACAGTTTTTATATTTCTGGCCGCTCCGAGATTTCTATGTAAGTGTAAAACTGTCTTGAACCTAAAAGGGTTTTCACACTAACTAAAGTTAGGCGCTATCCGCAGGTTAGGGCCTAACTTGCTGATCAGTGGGGGTCTCAGTGGTGAGACCCCCACAGATAGCAAAAAAAGCACTTTAAGACTAATGGAGCTGAGCGGGGCGCTTTGCGATTTTCCGTCAGCTCCGTCAGCAGCCATCTGCTCTATTAGTCTGAGGAGCGGCAAGGGGTCCAACGGACCCATCGTTTTCGCGATCTGTGCTGAGACCCCCACTGATCAGCAAGTTAGGGTGATATGGCCTAACTTTAGTTCGTGGGAAAACACCTTTAAGGAGTGGTGCTACCTCCAGTAATTTTGGAAACCCCTTGGGGCTCGGGTCGAGGGAAGCATACTCACCCTGTTAACACTCCACTTTCCCACATCAGTCCGGTACTTCCCATAGGTGGCCCTGCACACAGCAAGAGGTTCCCCTTGAAGTGACCTCCCGCGGATAAAGGAAGTGACATCCCGTAGTCTTAGAAAGTGATGTCCTATGGTTTGAGGATGCCATTCATTGGCCAAAGCACATTCCGTGGCACCTTATGGCCACAAACAAAAAGTACCAGAGAGACGTGGGAACCGGGAGCTGGAGAAGGGTGACTACACTTTATTTTTGAAGCGATTGGTTGCAGCATTCATGGAATCCTCAGCTCTTCGGATCAGAATTTGGACTTTCTAGTAACCTCCTCTATATAGGTCCTGATATTGTAATGATTAAGCAATGACTGTAGATATGAATGAAGTATAGAGAGTAATAAGGGTCTTCTAGACTACAACAATGTCTTGGAGATGCTGGAGGTCGCTCTGTAAGGACGTCTTCCTCCTCGCACACTTCCTTCACTCGCTGCCTGCGGATACAAAGACCCTGATTGTTTACACACACATGAAGTGGGGGGGGATGAGAGCCTTTCCTGTACAATGGGGTCCACGTGAGACAAGCCCCCTCTTGTTTCCTATGTGTAGGTTAGTGTAAGGCGTCCAACATTAGAAGCTTTTCCGCCTGCCATGTAAACAGGGAGGACTTTGTGGTCCGATAACTGGATGGGTAATTTATTGCTGCGTTATCCATCGCTGGTGACAGTCCTCGCTGCGGATCTGGTACAACGTCTCAGGTTATATAGAAGACTACACACACAGTTACTTTGTTAAACTACAAACACAGTAATGTGATGATTAACGCAACAGTTGTACCTATACTATAAGATCCATCTCCCCCACATCGGGGAAGCGACACATGCAGGATATCAGGCGCAGGATCTTAGTGACTCCCCGCACAGCGCATTATACATGGACAAGAGAACGCGCCGCTGGATCGCGAACGGACCGGGTAAGTAAATCTGCCCCAATATGTTATCTATAGTCTATGGATCAATGCGATTAGAGTGATACCTAATTTTTATAGTTTTTTAAATATATTTTTACAATTTTAATGAAAAAAAACTAATGTAGACAAAATTGCATTAGAAAGATCTGAAAGTGTTTGACAAAAATAGTCAAAAATACCACTTTTTTGCCATTTTTAAAAATATTCTTACAGTCCTAAAAATTGTAGCATTGAAAACGTCATCAAAAGTTGCATAAAAATGACACCACCCGTGCCAGAAGATGGCAAAAACGAAGAATTGGTTTTTGTACAGGAGGTTTAAATTTTTGTAAATGTATGAAAACATTAGAAAACCTGTACAAATCTGTTACCACCCTGATTCCACCGACCCAAAGAATAAAGTAGACATGTCATTTGGGGCGCACAGTAAAAGCAGTAAAATCCAAGCCCACAAGAAAACGTCGCAAATGCGTTTTTTCACCATTTTCACTGCATTTTGAATTTTTTTCCCGCTTCCCAGTACACGGCACGGAATATTAAATACGTCACTAGGAAGTGCAATTTGTTATGCAGAAAACAAGCTGTCACACAGCTCCTTACAAGTAAAAATAAAAAAGTTATCGATTTTTGAAGGTTGGGGAGTGAAAAATTAAATTCTGACATCATAGAAATTCAAGCAGAAACTCTCCAAAAACTCACAAGTTCAATGGCTGAATTGTGCAGGGGATATCACAGAAGGTCCTATGTTACATGTAACTTAGCCTCTTAGGGTGAAGACACACGTGGCGTTTTTAGCCCGTTTTTGGGCCGTTTTTAGTTAGTGCGTTTTCAGATTGTAAAAAACGCATGCGTTAAAAAAACACATGCGTTTTTGACCAGTTTGAATTAAGATAATTGGTCAAACCTGTCAAAAACGCATGCGTTTTCAAAAAACACGTGCATATTTTACGAACTAAAAACGGCCCAAAAACGGCCTAAAAACGCCACGCGTGTCTTCACCCTAAGGATGTTTTGGATTGAAATAGCTTTTGATTTCAGGGAATGTGCCCTCCTAATGCTGCTAATTCAACAAATATTCAAACTATTTTCAGTTTTTTTACACCCTATATAATATTTTGAAACTCTGCAGTGCAGAATATGTGCATTTTGATTTTTTTTTTCATTTTGATTTGTCATTGGGAGGTTTGTTCAATAAAATTCAATTTATACTCCGGTCAAACCATTTAGGAAAATCAGATGTAAATATCATTAGCATAATAATTTGGAACTTGGTGTATTTAATGATTTATTTTTATTAAAAACTTTTTTTTTTTTTTTTTTTTTTTAAAGTTGGCTTGAATAAGTGATCCTCTGATGGCTTGTACAAGCTCTTATTGATTTAACACACCGCAATACAGATGTATGGCGTGCTCAGTACATTACAGCTGGGTCCTTTCTGGAGGCTGGGGATGATGGGAAGAGGAGTTCACGCAGCCCTGGACTGTGGTCATGCTTGACCACGGTGTGTAGAGGGTTAACACCCGTGATAGGAGGAACCTCTGATAGCGGGTGTTATAGGGGTGTGCGCTGTAATATACAGCTGACACCTGCAGATTCTGGCACCAATTCCGTCTTGGGACGTTATAGTATGGCACAGGTCAGGGAGTCACTGTCATCCATACACTACTATTACATCCTTCAGGATAAAGGATAAGGCAGAGTTAAGGCAGAGTTAAGGGGCTCTTAATTAGTAAAGGGAGGCCGCTAGGGCCGCTTAATTAGTAAAGGGGGGCCTCTAGGGGCTCTTAATTAGTAAAGGGAGGCCGCTAGGGGCTCTTAATTAGTAAAGGGAGGCCGCTAGGGCCGCTTAATTAGTAAAAGGGGGGCCTCTAGGGCCGCTTAATTAGTAAAGGGAGGCCGCTAGGGGCTCTTAATTAGTAAAGGGAGGCCGCTAGGGGCTCTTAATTAGTAAAGGGAGGCCGCTATGGACGCTTAATTAGTAAAGGGAGGCCACTAGGGGCTCTTAATTAGTAAAGGGGGGCCTCTAGGGGCTTCTTAATGTAAGGAGGCCGCTAGAGGTTTTTATTAGTAAAGGGAGGCCGCTAGAGGTTTTTATTAGTAAAGGGAGGCCGCTAGAGGTTTTTATTAGTAAAGGGAGGGCCGCTAGGGGCTTTTGATGTAAAGGGAGGCGCTAGAGGTTTTTATTAGTAAAGGGAGGCCGCTAGAGGTTTTATTAGTAAAGGGAGCCGCTAGGGGCTTTTGATTAGTAAAGGGAGGCCGCTAGAGGTTTTTATTATAAAGGGGAGGCCGCCTAGGGGCTCTTAATTAGTAAAGGGGGGCCTCTAGGGGCTCTTAATTAGTAAAGGGGGGGCCTCTAGGGCTCTAATTAGTAAAGGGGGGCCTCTAGGGTCTATTAATTAGTAAAGGGAGGCCGCTAGAGGTTTTTATTAGAAGGGAGGCCGCTAGAGGTTTATAGTAAAGGGAGGCGTAGAGGTTTTTATTAGTAAGGGAGGCCGCTAGGGGCTTTTGATTAGTAAAGGGAGGCCGCTAGAGGTTTTATTAGTAAAGGGAGGCCGCTAGAGGTTTTTATTAGTAAAGGGAGGCAGAAGAGGTTTATTAGTAAAAGGGAGGCCTTTATGATGTTTTAGTGTCATTTTGTGCTATTTTGGTTGGTGGTGTTGCCAACAGGATTTTTAAGTAAAAAAGTGTGCCGCGGCTCAAAAAAGGTGAAAATCACGGGTAGAGAAGGAAATATTAGTTCAACTTTATCCATGAATAGTCCTTAGAATATACACAGGTCGTCCCAGTCCCATATATACAAACCCTACAGGGCAGCACGGTGGCTGAGTGGGTAGCACTTCGGCAAAGAGTTTGTATGTCTTTACCGGTTTCCTCCCACACTCCAAAATATAATGGTACGTTGCTTAGATTGTGAGCCTCATGGGGACAGGGACCAATTTGTGCAGCGCGTGTGTAATCTGTAGGCGCTATATAAATAAAGATTATTATTTATTATTAACCCTACTGTTGTGATCAAATGATCGTGGTGACCTTTCACGCTGCCTCCCATGTCTCATCTGAACGGCTGTACCGGGGCTCCCTCCCAATCTTAGGCGTCATTCAGATAAACTAATATGCTCGACCAGCGCGCAGGAGAGAGAGGAAGAGTGAGTGCTGCTTCATCCCTACCATAAGAAGTGGCGGAGCGGGCCGGACGAGGCCCTGTAAGGCAAATGGCGAGAATAATAGTAGAACAGGTCATATTGCACGTGATGTGACGTGTGGGGGAGGAATTTTGATCAGGCAAAACGAGTTTAGATACACCAGTAAATAGAGAGGGAGAAACAAAACATTTCATCTCCTACCTGTGGGATAAACCCCGGAGAAACAATGTGTCAATCTAAGTCTATGACAGGGCCATTGAAGTCGCGAAACATCAGAAACTTCAAGCATTGAGGAGTGCTTCCAATTAATTGCTGGGAAATTGTAAGGTAACTCGTACCATGTCCATGTATAACTTGGCACCGAGGGGGAGGAGGGTATTGTAGAACATGACATGGTCTCTCTCTTGGGCAATAGGACTCTCTCTTGCTATTGTCTTCGAAGTTTTTTATGACCTGATGTTCCATGGTCATATCTCCTTAGCTTTCCTTCTGAGTTCTCTGTCACACTTGGGGGTCACAAGGAGAGAGGAGGGAAATTTATCAGGCACATCAGTATTGTTCTGGAAACTGTAAGGCTATATCACACTGCCGTTGCCAGCCCGTTACCGTACCGTAGCGGGCAACGGCCAGCCAGGGTACGGGGAAGAGGAGAGAGGTGAGCGCAGCTCTCCCCGCCCCTCTCTATAGGAATAATGGCGCACGGCGCGTACTACGGATAAAGATAGGACAGGTTCCATCTTTTTCCGGGTTACGGAAACGGTACGGTGCAGCCACGTGTGCGGCACCCGTAACGCTCCCGTAGGGTGCCATTGCGCCATTTGCTGCCTATGGGGGACGTAATCGGCCGTATATTACGGCGGCCGTATATACCGTTCCCCATACGTCAGTGTGAATATGACGCACACCCCTGCCTTCCATAGGAACATATGGCACACCGGCGCCCCGTAATTTTTGTTAATTTTTTTTTATGGGAAAAGATAGGACATGGTCCTATCTTCTCCCGGGCTACGGAGCGGTACAGGCCGCACGTGTGCTGCACCCTAACTGCTCCCGTCAGGGCGTGAGCCCATAGAAGTGTATGGGGGTCGTATACGGCAAGATCCCCGAATTATATGTCGGCTGTATATAAGTCCCCCATTAACATGTGGTGAAGGCAGGCCTAAACCGTGTGATTTCCATCAAGGTTATCATACATTTGGCGCTTTGCAATATAATTATAATATTTCTTTCCTAAAATTTTTCGTCTTTCAACTGCTCATGGTCATTGGTTATTCCACACTTTTGAAACTTTTAAAAAATCTCCCATTTAATACATGTGCGTGTAAAGACGACTAGAGAGACTCAACCACCACTACTTTCCCAACCGACATTTAAGTGATGGACTGAATGGTGTCACATTTGGTGGAAAATAAGTCAATAAAGTCCCACACTTTATTTAGAAACTTTTTAAGACCAGAATTTGAGAGTGTAGAGATTGATTAAAATAGCGCGGGGGTCCTGGGTTCAAATCCCACCCCAAGTTCAAACATCTGCAAAGAGTTTGTAGTTCTCTCCGGTTGTGGGGTTTCCTCCGGGTCCTCCGTTTCCTCCGGACACTCCAAAACAAGTGGTAGTATGATTAGATTGTGAGCCCAGGGGGACAGGGACCGATGTGACAAAACTCTGTGCAGCGCTGTGTTGTAATCGGTGTGCATATATAAATAAAGAATTATATTTATTACAGAAATATTTGCAAAAAGGTGCTCTTGCCTGGAAGGTGATGATGGTCGGCTCCAGTTCTTTTAGGTAAACTTCTCAAACGGATGATGTTCTGGAGAGGTTCGCTGTATTTGTTTTAGGCTTTTGACCATATCCCTGGTCATTGGATGTCACACAGGTGCACGGCCGTTATATCCCTGCGTCAGTGGAGTCACACATGTGCACGGCTCGTTATATCCCGGGCCATGTGATGTCACACCAGGTCACGGCTCGGTATTTCCCGGCATGTGTGTCACACAGGCAAGGGGCCTTATTATCCCTGGGTCAGTGATGTCCACGTTGCGTAAGGCGGTATATCCACGTGGCATGTGATGTCACACAGGTGAACGGGCTGTTATATCCCGGGCCAGTGATGTCACACAGGCATCACGAATCGTTATATCCCCGGGCATGGTGCATACCAGCGGAAGGCAGGAGACACGGATTCGGGCTAGTTAGGCGGTCTATATCCCGGGCCATGTGTGTCACCACAGGTACAGGTACTCGTTATATCCCCGGCCATGTGATGTCACACAGGCACACGCTCGTTATATCACGGGCCATGGATGCACACAGGCGCACGCATCGTTTATATCCGGGCCAGTGATGATCACACAGGCACACGGCTCGGTATATTCCTCCGGCCATGTGATGTCACACAGGTGCACGGCTCGTTATATCCTGGGCCATGTGATGTCACACAGGTGCACGGCTCGTTATATCCCTGGTTATGTGATGTCACACAGGCGCACGGCTCGTTATATCCCAGGCCATGTGATGTCACACAGGCGCACGGCTCGTTATATCACAGAGAGTAATCAGAGCTGTGTGATATAACGAGCCATGCACCTGTGTGACCATGGTCAGATTTCTGTCCACTGGAAATAAACAATGAAGCTTTCTATAGCAGGACAGCAAGCAGAGATCTAGAAGACTATGAGGAATTGATACAGAAAGTATATTGGAAAGTTGTATAACATTTTATAATACAAACAATAAGATTCATTTGCTGTAATGGGAACACCCCTTTAAATTGAATGTAAATGACCCTATGAGAATAACCCTTTATGGCTTGTACTCGGTCTCATCAGAGGATGACTTGTTATCTCTTCCTTAGTCACTACCCACTCAAGAAATCCCAACCTCCATCTGGTGGTGACGCTGTCCCTTGGATTTGCCCTACTATGTGTTTGCATTGTTGGCTGCTGTATGAAGTTCCAATGGATGGGTAGGCTTCTGCATTATTTATATAATAAATAAGAATAATACAAATAATATTAAAAATGTAATACTATATCCAATAAACACATGTGGTGCTAGGTTCTGGTAGTAAAATAAGAGGCACTTGCAGTTTTTTCCAATGAGCTTTTTCATGTATTTATTAATCACAATTTCCATATTGCAGCCTCTTCTCTATCAAACTTCTGGCTTGGGGGTGCTCCCCTTGTACTGATCACATGTTATCTGCCGTGTGTCTGTATCTCACATGCAATAGCACTTCTCCAAACTCCCTTTAAACTGCATAGTGACCTCCCTAACAGCCTGAAGTTTTTAGATGATCTGACATTAAAGGGAACCTGTCACCAGGGGCCTCATTTTCACTAAAGACAGGTTACAGAAGCCCATGACACCTGCAATACAAATTTGCCTTTCTGCCTTTTGTAAACATTTGCATTACAGTATAATTGTGTGTTATAAATTATCTTGAACCCTGACAGAATCCTCTGTGTAGTCCCAGGGGTTGGGCTTTGGTTTGGCTGCATTTCAAAAAACAACACGTGACTTGTCTGTGCTGCAGACTCCTCAGTTCTCAACCCCCATCTTTGTGCCACAGCCTGGTGAGCTGACATTAGTGGTGGAGGAAGGAGCTGTAGAGGAGCACAAAGGTCACATGTTGTTCTTTTAAATGCATCCAAACCAAAGCTCAACCCCTTGGACTTCACAGAGGATTCTGTACACTGTAATGCAAATGCTTAGAGAAAGCAGAAAAGCATATTTACAATACAGCTGTAATGAGCTTCTGTGTTAAGTGAAAATTAGGTCCCTGGTGACAGGTTCCCTTCAACTGTATAAAAACATGTAATGTTGTAGATAAACCATAACATAATGACTGTGCCAAAACCAAACTTACAACAGATCTTAGATACTACTTCAGAACTAAGCTTGCTAAATAAATGCCAAGCTAAATACATAGAAATGGTACCAGAACCAAGATTATTACATATTTACGTGGCCAGTAAGAAAATTACTATTACTATATAGATAATGAACCAAACTAACCACATGGAAACAGCATGAGAAACAAGATTGCTACATAGATACAGGGCCAGAAACAATGTTACTATATAGATACAGGACCAGAACCAAGATTTCTACATATATCATACAGGACCAGAACAAAGCTTATAACATAGATACAGGGGACAGAACCAAATTTAGATAGCAGAGTGTCACTGCACAGGGGAGATGCTGGAGAATTGTGAGCTCATGGGTAATACCAGCATTTACTATAAATATGGAGACTCATAAATGACATCTATAACTGAAGGAGTTTAATTTTCTTTTTCTATCTGGCTGCCATGTCAGCTTCTTCCAGCCACAACTTGTCTCTGCAGATTTAGCAACACAGAAATCTTAGGTTCCTCACTTCAGGAACACCTTCACTTTCTTAACACAAACTCATTACTGGTCGCCTGCTCCCATAGAGTAGAGGAGAATTATGCCACCTTAGTATCCAATATAGTAAGTGACCCTAGAGTAGCCAATATAGCAACAGCCGGCTAGAAGAAGCTGAAAACAGAACCTATGCTACGAAATTACGTGGCACATGTGTGGTGCACAGGTGAAGTCAGCCAAGGATAGTAGAACAAGTAGTGAAATAAAAGGCACACCATCCTTGTGTAAATGTTGAAAAGCCAGAGAGAATGATGTTACGTTGAAGGGCAGTGGCTTCAGGTTATATACTGGGGGATATGGGCTGGCTATATACTGGGGTATATGGGCTGGAAGGCTATATACTGGGGAGCAGGTGCTGGCTATACACTATGGGGCAGGGTCCGGCAGGCTATATACTGGGGAGGCTGTGACCATTTCCTACCCTCGGCTTATACTTGAGTCAATAGGTTTTCCTGGGTTTTGTTGTAAAATTAGTGGCCTCGGCTTATACTTGAGTATATACGGTACATATTTCATGTACACATGCAGTGGGTACAGAAAGTATTCAGACCCTTTTACATTTTTCACTCTTTGTTTCAGTGCAGCGAATTGGTGAGATAAAAAAGTTGTTTTTTTGCTCATTATTGTGCAGAAAACAGAAATGTAGATATTTTTGTTAATGTAATCAAGAAGAAAAAAAGGAAATATCACATGGTCATAAGTGTTCAGCCCCTTCGCTTCGTATTGAGTAGAAGCAGTTTTGGGGCAAGTGCATCCATGAGTCTTCTTCCTTACAGTTTTGATGGAGACATTTTCAGGGCTCTCCAGAGATGCTCCATTGGGCTCTGGTCGGGCCGGTCAGTGTTGGTCACAGAGATGTTCTGAAGCCTCTGCTGTGGTATTTTAGCTGTGTGCTTAGGGTCAGTGTCTTGTTGGAAGGTTCGGCCCAGTCTGAGGTCCAGAGCATCTGGAAGAGGTTCTCATCCAGGATATCTCTGTACTTGGCCACATTCATCTTTCTTTCCATTACAACCAGTGGTCCTGCCCCCCCCCCCCACCATAGCCTGATGCTGCCCCCACCATGTGTCACTGCTGGGATTGTATTTGGCAGGTGGTGAGCGGCGCTTGGTTTTCTCCACCACTTAGAATTAACACCAAAAAGTTCCATCTTTTTCCCATCAGAGCAGAGAATCTTATTTTGCATAGTCTGGAGGCTGCAGTGATAGTTGACTCAGTCACAGTGATCTTGCGGTTCTTCTTAACCGCTCACACCAAGACGCTTCTACCATGATTCCTTAGTTTGGCTGGATGGCCAGATCAAGTAAAAGTTCTAGTCGTCCCAAATTTCTTCCATTTAAGGATTATGGAAGCCACTATGCTCTAAGGAACCTTGAGTGCTGCAGATATTCTTTTGTAACCTTTGCCAGATCTGTGAATTGCCACAATTCTGTCTCTGAGCTCCTTGGGCAGTTCCTTAGACCTCATGATTCTCATGTGCACTAACATGCACTGTGAGGTGTTATATAGACAGGTGTGCGCTTTTCCTAATCAAGTCCTATCAGTATAATTAAATACTGATGGACTCCAATGAAGGAGTAGAACCATCTCAAGAAGGAAATTGACAACATGTAAGTTAAACCCTTCAATACCAGGCAATTTTTGTTGTGTACTTTCCAGAAGCCTTATCTTTATGCATTTTCCATTTACAGAGGCATAGGAGGGCTGGTTATCAGTTGGACAAATTCTATTTTCTAGTGGCATCATTTTTTATTTTGTTCATTGTGCAAGGAAAATTTTCAAATATGGTAGAATTGCCCAAAAAAAAACACAGGTGTTTTTATCAGGTTTGCCACATTCTGACAGCTATAACTTTTCCGTATTATGGTGTATGGGGCTGTGTGAGGTGTTTGCAGGACAAGCTGACATTTTCATTGATAACATTTTGGGGATGGTATGGCCTTGTTTAAAAAAAATAGCAAAAATATCTACATTTCTGTTTTTTTTTGCTGTGACTATGGGGACGTGAGGGCACATTAATGAGCATCAAAAAGAACCTTTTGATCTGACCAATTGGCTGCTATGAAACAAAGAGTGAAAGATGTTAAAGGGTCGGAATACTTTCCTTACCCAATGGGGTGATTCATCTTCTTTTTCCTACTGTGTTTTTGGCACGTGATTTGCTATTGAGTCGCACAAAAAAAAGTTGCAAAACAATATGCAAAAATACGCCAGTCCCATATTTTTGGATATTAACAAGTTTACAAGTTGAAGGATTAAACATTTTATTCTATTGCCCCTTTTTATTTCTGATTGTTGACTGCCATTTTCCCCTCAGGTGTGAAGAATGGTCTTTGGTGGTCTTCAAGGAGAGGTGTTTTTGACAATGGTAAGTAGCAAAGACCAATCAGTAAGATAGACTATGTAATCAAATGTATGTACAGCCCCCTGCCCCTCTACTCCGCCCTATGGATTCCTTATGTACAGCCTTATGTTGGCCCCGGCACTTGCCCCGGTATACCCTGTGCCGGCGCCGGCCCTGACAAGGAGTCCTCCCTTTCCCATTTCTGTACTGTTCTCATGATTATAGTTCAGATCTATGGATCCACGGAGCAGCAGGGACTCCTTGCATCATATATCAATATAGTCCTCTGCCTTGTGGTCGGTGCATGAAATCTGTCCAGCATACAGTCCATTTTTCTCGGTGCTGATAAGTTAAGCTTTTATTTATTTTGTTTTTAGAGAAAAGCCCGGGCGACGTGAATTTACCCGACTCCATTTATGAAAATATAGAAGGCAAAGAATCAAAAGACATTTTATCTATCTGAAAGCCGAGCGAGGTGAGGTGATTTCAGAGTTGGGAATAACTGTTACAGGCGGTCCCCTACTTAAGAACACCTGACTTACAGACGACCCCCTAGTTACAAACGGACCTAATTTACTGTATTTTAGCCCCAGGTTAAAATAAACAGCCGCAAAAGTTATCAAATGTGTCTGTAATGAAGATTTATTGTTAATTCTGGTTCTTATGGCAACCCAACATTTTTAAAACCCAATTGTCATAGAGACCAAAAAAATTAGCTTTCATTTTTTAGATAAGTTCTATGGAAAGGGGGGCGATTAGAACTTTAGGTTTTATTATTATAATTTTTTTTTTCCTATTTTTCAGACCCCATCTGGGCTAACCCTAGGTTCCCCAATCTAACGAAAGTATATAAAAGACACAAACGGTAGTAAAATCAGATAAAAAAAATTGATACTACACACCTTAAAGAAGATGTTATAAATACTTATGACTAAAAAAAGGAGTAAAAACCCAGTGATTCATTCAACCCCCTCAATGCCACGGTACCGAGACGATAAATCCACTTAGATTCCAATTGCGATTATTTTTTACTCATGTTGCCTCCCCTTGATCCAAGATAATTGCAGTCAATGCCGATAAATGTTACATTTTTAGGATTGTTCTGGTGGAATCTTTTGTAATGTCTGGGTAAAAGAATATTCATCCATAATGTCTCTAATGTGTTCACAAACCCTTATTTACGCTTGGCACAGCAAATTACAGCGGTTGTAGAACACATTGGGGCTTATTTTCCGATTTGCAGCGCATTTGGCAGGGGTTTTTGGCGCACACGATCGAATTTTGGCGCCGGCTTCGTGCGACACAAATCGGGGGGGGGGGGGGGGGGGGAGCGTTGCGGACCATCGGACTAAGGCTACATTCACACTACAGCATGGGGGACGTATACGGCATAGACGGCAATGGGCGCACGGCGCTCCTATCTTTACCCGTAATATGGCACCGTGCCCCATGTATCCCTATGGAGAGGGGTGGGGGTGAGCTGCGCTCACTTCCTCCTCCTCTCCCCGTGCTACAGTAAGATACGGGCGGGCAACGGCAGTGTGAATGTAGCCTTCGTGTGGGATTTGATATTTAAATTGTGTCGCAAAACCACGCACTTACATGCACCGGGAAGAAGAAGGTGAACTCCTGGGACCTGAGCGGGGAAGCGACCCATGAAGGATATCGGATGCAGGATCTTAGTGACTCCCTGCACAGCACATTATACACGGACAATGCACTTACATGCACCAGGAAGAAGAAGGTGAACTCTGGGGACCTGAGCGGGGAAGAGACACATGCAGGATATCAGGCGCACGATCTTAGGGACCCGCGGCAGATGGGCATTCTCGTCGGACAACACACCTCAGGGAATGCACAGGAACGGGTAAGTAAATGCGGCCCAATGTTGTTCAAGTTCCTTTCGGAAAGCAGGATATCTGTTCGGGTATAAATTCTAAATTTGTTTATGTAAATTCTCAATTTCTACTTCCAATTTTTTTATTGAGAGTGTATTGCCCTCTATATGGCAAGATTCATCAGTGCAAAAAAACAATGGGGGACATTAATCATAGTCTGTTAGACTGTTTTGAGCATCTTTTAGCGCTAAAATCTGGCGCATCTCGTTAATTAGGCGCATTTATGCGCCCCCTATATAACCAACACGTTTTCAAATCTGCACCCCTCAAACTATCAGAAACAGCTTTTCGGAAAATTGTTAACCCCTTGAGATCTTCATAGTAATGAAATAAAAATGGAGGTTAAATTTAGAATGGTCAAATTGTGCCGGTTATACGTTCATTTAGCCCTAAAATTTACACATTTCCAAAAGATAAAAAGAGAAAACTCACCTTACAATTTGTTCTGCAATTTCTCCCAAGTACAGAGACCCCCCACATGTGGCTGTTACTTCTCCCGAGTGCAGAGACCCCCCACATGTGGCCATTACTTCTCCCGAGTACAGAGACCCCCCCAAATGTGGACGTTACTTCTCCCGAGTGCAGAGACCCCCATATGTGGCCGTTACTTCTCCCGAGTGCAGAGACCCCCCACATGTGGCCATTACTTCTCCCGAGTACAGAGACCCCCCACATGTGGCCGTTACTTCTCCCGAGTACAGAGACCCCCCACATGTGGCCGTTACTTCTCCCGAGTGCAGAGACCCCCCACATGTGGCAGTGACTTGTTTTATGGGGACACAGCGAGGCGCAGAAGGGAAGGAGCGCCCTGCAGCTGCCAGGATTATAGTTTTTTCATTGGCCCTTTATGTAGTCTATAAAATTTTCGCTTTTCCGTTATTTGGGCCATGTGACAGCATTTTTTTTTCGGGATGAGATGCTTTTTCCAGTGTTACCATTTTGGGGTTGGTCTCACCTATTGTCGAAAATGTAGGAAGTTGTTTTTGAGGTCATGAGTAGAGAAGCATCAATTCTGTACTGGATTTTTTCCTTTTTTTTTTGGTGTTCACCGTATATCCAAATAATCCTGTTATCTTTATTTTCCGGGTTGATACGATTACGGGGATACCAGACATGAATATTTTTGCTTACGTTTTACTAAATTTGTCAAATAAAACCCTAATGCGGGGAAAAATCTATCATTTTTGCATCGCTGTCTTCCAAGTGGCAGAACATTGTTACTTTTTTGGCTACAGAGCTGGTTGATGGCTTGTTTTTTTTGCGGAAGATGTTGTACTTTGCAACAGTCTCATTCTGGAGAAGATATGTTTTTTTGGTCACTTTTTATCGATTTTTTTGTGGGATTGATTAGGTAAAAAACAGGTTTTTTATGCCGTTTATTGTGCGGGTTCAATGATTGCTTACTGTTATTCTATGGGTTGTTACGGACGCGTTGATACTATATATGTGGGGTTTGGGTTATGATTTAGACTTTTTTTTTGTTATATGTCTCTTTATATGTTTTGGGGCTTTTGGGCATTTTTATTCTTATTTTTTATTGAATAACTTTTTTTTTAACTTTTTCCTCCATGGGACATGAACGACCAGTCATCAGATTGCTTGTTCATGATAATACTCTGCAATACTTATGTATTGCAGGGTATTATCAGTGTCAGCCTATACACTTGCATAGGCTGGCACTCTGTCTGTAAGATGACGTCATAGACGCCATCTTACAGGCAGTCCCTGCAGGCAGTGCTGGGGACCAGATCGGACCCCAGTGATGCCACAGCAGCGATGCCTACCCCCCCCCCCCCCGAACCGTTTTCGGGGGGGGGGGGCATCGTGGGGGAAAGACCCCCCAGAAGCATGTTAGATGCCGTCGTGCTGACCGTGGCAATTAACGGGCTGGCTAAGCACCCATGATCGGAGCCCACTTTGGGCTATATGTTACAACCATGTTTTCTGATGCCGGTTTGGCTCAGATCTTGAGCTGAACTGGCATCGGCTCAGCGTCCGATATATCGGTAGCTGAGCTCTAAGTCACCGCGCCCAGCGTCCGATATATCGGATGCTGAGCCTTAAGCGGTTAAAGTAGAACCTGTCTATGACTCTGCTCAGCATCTGGACATGAAGTTGTTGAATACAATAAAATATCCATCCAACGAAAAATTTACACTTTCATATTTTGACGCAACCATTAAAGATTGACTTCCTTCTGCTCAGGTGTAGACCAAGGAGAGAAATCCAGATATCACCTTGTACACACAAATACAAGAAGAAGCAAAGTTCACCAAGGCGCTAGTAGTGTAGGGGCATCATGCAAGATTCCCATTCTTGTGACCCGGGTTCGAGTCCCGGCTAGCGCAGCCTGTTGTGTTTTATTTTATGAAAATTGTAGCTAAAAAATTCATCAGCTCCACTAATAATAATTGTCTGTAAGAATTGTTAATTAAAAGACGGCACTTAAATGCCAGAAAAATTTGCTACCTATTGGGTAAAAATATCTATTTGGCTTAGTGGGTCCGGCATATTCCTTGTATGATTAGGTTCACACAGCGGTGATATACGGCCGGCTCCATGTACTGCTATGGGCTCATACACACAGCGGTGATATACGGCCGGCTCCATGTACTGCTATGGCCTCATACACACAGCGGTGATATGGGGCAGCTGCGGGTTGCTAGGTAACAACCTCCTGAAAAAAACGGATAACACATCCGATGTGGGGCAGATACTGTTGATGTGTGGCCTTAAAAAAACGGCCAATAAAGCCGTATCTTTCTGCCAAAGGCCATGGTTGTGCACTTGGGCGTTTTGAACCCTTTTTTAAGCAGTCCGTTAAAAACCACGTTTTTCACTATCATCTTAAGATATTTGGAAAATGTACAAAAACCTGATGCGTTTTTTAACGGACTGTTTAAAACGGGTTCAAAACGCCACGTGTGCCACCACCCTTAGGCTACACGAACGTTATTGAGATCTATGGCACCCGGTTGAGGTGAGTACATGTCCTATCCTCTGCCACATTGCGACTGCTCATGAGTACCCGTCCCCCCCCCGCCCCCCCGGGGTTCATTTTTTTAAGGGCCTGTGATCAGAATCTAGCGCCACGTGTTTTGTATTGTTTTCCCACTGCGTTTCAATAGTGTGAACGCAACCCTCATTCTGGCAAAGTTGCTCCGGGTATCTGCCAGATCAAATACAAAAGCATCTGAACAGAATCCAGTTGTAACATTCAGGTGGGTAAATCCAGAAGACGCAGAGCACATTAGCTTGGTGCAGACTGGGCCGCATCTGGCAGGAGGCGGGGTGAAAATCCTGCCTCAGGCAGCAGATTGCGGAGTCTGTTCTACCGTCACATACAAGGTGAGAGAAGACGACGAGATAGGCAGGGAATGCTGGGGCCTTAAGGTTGGGTTCATTTTTAGGTTGATTTATTTATTTGTTTGTTTGGGGGGCTGTATATACCATCTACTGAAAAGGGGGGGGGGGGGGTTGCTGTATATACACCATCTCCTGGAAGGGGGTTTGCTGTATATACCATCTACAGAGCTGTGAGAGGGCTCATTTCCTTCCGTAACATTGTACTTCCCATATTTCATGCTGCTTAAAGAGAAGCTGGAGTAAATTCCCAATAGCTTTTTCTCCATTCGCTTGTGGACACTTTATTCTTTGAGTTGGTGCAATCACAGGGATCCCAAATATTTCTTAGTTGTGATAGCAAATACGGTTAATAAAAATAAAACCTTTTTACAATTTACCATTCTGGGGACTGTATGACTTTTTGATTACTTTTTATCATGGTTTTATGTGTCTAAACTGCTAGTGTTATCGGAAAACTCCTAGAACGCTAACAAACACTGCTGCGCTGCACACCAAGAAACAGCAAACCGTGCTGCACGTGGGGTCCAGCGTGTTCATGAGGGGGTGGTCCGAGGCGCTGCCTCTTCCCTGGACCGCCCCTCCCAATCCAAAGGCCGGCCCCCTAATCCCACCTAAAGTGTCCAGCGTATTCATGAGGGGGAGGGATTAGGGGCGGTGACTGCTGCATGACAGTCACCACCTGCTTATGGTCTGGTGAAGAGACAGCACCTTGGACCGTCCCCTTCATGAACACGCTGAGCCGCTTACAGCGTGGTTTGCCGTTTCTTAGTGTACAGCGCAGCAGTGTTTCCAATAACGCTAGCCGTGCAACGCTGCTCCTCTTTAAAGTGCTGGAGATAAAATAGTAAAAGAAAATGCAAGTGAAAAACTTTCATTAAAAAAAAAAATGCATAAAACTGTGTGTATTGGATGCGGATTCTCTTTCCGGGGGCTTCTGGTACAATAACGGAGAGGCACAGGTATAAAGGCACCATTATTAGAGTCCAGTTTAATAATACTTTAGATTTATTTACACGGCGCTATATATATATATATATATAAAAAATAATAACTTTGTCTGAAAGATCCTGTCGTTAGCATTTCACTTACTCATCCATCTCACAGGGCCATTTATTAAAATCCTAAATAAGAAACAGGACGGGCTCCGGCCTGGTTCATATCGTCCCCATCGATGACACCGCAGGGCGAGCAGACGACTGTCCCCCCCCCTTACTGCTGATATCAATCACTGCGGGAACAGAAAAACCGAAAACCCTTCAAGCAAAGGATCCAATTGGAGGGTTGAGGCTGTGGAGAGTCCAAGGTGCAGATTTCATCATGGACTGGGGGCCGACCTAAAATTTACATACAAAAGGAATCATTAATGAACGTATAAGACAAGTCACACGGAGGAATCTTTCAGCTGATCCTTCTCCTGAGCACAGAACATCCTGCCGGATCCGCGAGAACCACAGAACATTGGACAAAGAACTTGTAACACTTGTAGAATCTTTAACCCCTTAACGCCGCAGCCCTTTTTCATTTTTGCGTTTTCTTTTTTCACTCCCCACCTTCAAAAATCTATAACTTTTTTTTAATTTTCCCATGTACAGAGTTGTGTGAGGGCTTGTATCCACTTCATAGTGACGGTTTTTATTATACCATGCCGTGTACTGGGAAATGGGGGGAAAAAAAAATCTGAATGCAGTGAAAATGATGAAAAAATACATTCATGCCATTTTCTCGTGGGCTTGGATTTACGGCTTTCACTGAGCAAAACAAATGACATGTCAACTTTATACTTTGGGTCGGTGCGATTACGGGGATAACAAATTTCGATCGGTTTTATGTTTTCATACATTTACAAAGATTAAAACCTCCTGTAAAAAAAAAAAAATCTTTAATTCTGGCGCTAATAACTTTTTTATACTTGGGTGTACAGCGCTGTGGGTGGTGTCATTTTGTGTTACTTTTGATGACGTTTTCAATGCTGACAGTTTTCGGGTTGTACGGCCTTCTGTTCGCTTTTTATTGAATTCTTTATGTTTTTAAGAAAAAAAGCTTGAAATAAATTATGCAAATGAGGCTGAGGAGATCCAAGTTACGAAGACCAGAGCCCCCTGCATAATTTTTAAAGCCACGTAAGTGTGCTTGCTTTACAATCCTTGATGCTAGTGGTAGATTTAGTGGTTGGATTTAGGGTGTTGTAATAGGGGGTCACCATAGCAGCTGTAATTTTCGTGCAGGTTCACCTGAATTTTGACCGCAGTTGGCTGAGACTCTGATCGTCGAGGTACCGTGAAAAGTGCAGCAGAGCTGAGACCGGAGAGCAGAGGGGCTGCGGCACAGAGTTTGCTTGGATCTGTAAAAGGCAATGGGCAACTTGCGCAACCAGAGGGGTCCTGGAAGACAGATCGTGCAGATTAATGACACATGGATGCATTAAACATTCACGCATAGGCCATTACAAGGTTGAAAGAAAATAAACCCAAATTTATCCGATATTTACGTCTACAGTGCTGGACCGGTGGAAGGCGGCAAAAAAAAAAGAAAAAATCTTAAAAGGACATATACCAACTATCCTAGATTGTACGGATAATGCTACTTACTACACAAATATTCAGGCAGTCCCCAGGTAACATGAGATAAGTGAAGATTATTGATTGCAGGGGTAGAGCCACTTCAGGAGCCCCTATCCTCAGATATATATAGCACTTAGAAACCTGCTGCGGTCATATTAAAGAGGAGTATCAGATCTTGCAGATTGCATCAGGCTTATGGCTTTGTGAGCTACAGAACCAGGGATACAGACAGCTCCCGCCTACATATTAAATGCCTGTTTGTACATCTCTGTAGCTCACAGAACCATAACTTGTTCTTAATACAACACCAGCAGCATGTTTCTAGGTGCTATAGAACCATAGATGGGGTTTTCTGAACTGATGCTCCCCTGCAACCACTAAACTTGACTCATCTCAAGTAAAAATTGTAAGAAGAGTCATATTTGGACGGGCGAGATCTAACACATAAAAGGGGGGATTCTAGAAAGACATTTCATCCCCTACATAAAGGGGATGATTGCCTAGTGGGGTAAAACCTGGTGACAGGTTTCCTTTAAGTTGAATTTGTATGCAAGTCAGAACAGGTTTATTTTGTGTATTTTTGTCTCTGTGACAATTGGATTCTCAAAATGTTGGGTTATAATGGCTTTAAGCAGCCGTAATGTCCTAATTGTCCAGCATATGGATCGAAAAGTAGAAATACTTCAGCAGTTTGCAGTGCATGTTGGGATACTGTAATCTACCAGAGACTTGTTGTAAGGGTAGATCCTCCATCAATACTGGAAACGACTTGACCATTGAGAATGTGAAATGACACTTGTCTGCAATGATCCCTGGTGATCACATGATCGCCAGGTGGGGGGAGATTCATCTCGTGCACCAGTGTATGATAGAAGCTCCACCCCTCTGTACCCGGTGGGTGGCTGCGCTATGGAAATGGTCAGGTCCAATCAGAAATCATGGCGCACACGTTGAATATTTTATTTTAAGTGAATATTTCACATGGTGTAGCCTTCACCATAATATGAAGATAAAGTGAGAATTTAAGTAACAGATCACAAATGTGACGTTTCGGTCATCCAGACCTTTGTTGGTGGAGGGTCTTGGGAGCGCCTGAGCAAACATGTAACGCAATAAGCTACAACGTACCAGAGAGTTTGGTTCAGTGCGGAAGGACATTCAGAGCTGATCAACTCTTCACCTCGCTCAAGAATCTGGCAGAGGAGGGTCAGGCCGAGCTGTGGGGGAAACGGTAGAAACAGAAAGTTGTAATATCACCAAGAAACACGGCAGTGCTCTGGATCAGAACCGAAGGCTCAGCTACACCAGGAGGGACAGGACTGTCATGGAGTCTCCACCTCATCCCTGGATAATGTTCTGGATGAAGCAGGGACAAGTCTTCCCAGGTCTGAGCAATAGGACAATTGCCACTAAGTCAGATCTCATTATGACACAAATGTTTTAATTTTTCATTTCCTGTCTTTAAAATTCCAAAACTTTTTTAGTATTTTTTTTTTGTGTACAGACATGCATCGGCTCATTTTATGTGTTTATGTGTATCCTTCCTTGTCCGAGTATTTAATATTCCGGCCCGTGCACTGGGAAGCAGGAAAAAAAAAATTCCAAATGCGGTGAAGTTGGAAACAAAACCCAAACAAACCATATTTGTGCCATATTTTGGTGGACAAAATTATTACGCTCCAAAATGACACCTCCACTTTATTTTTTGGGTCGCTCACAGGGTTTTAATAGATTTTTAAAAATGAATATCTTTTGCACAAATATCTTTTTTTGCATTATGCCCTACTCGGATGCTGATAACTTTTTCATACTCCGGATTACAGAGCTGTGTAAGGCTACATTTTTGTGAAACGAGATGACTTTCATTGCAACCATTTTGGGGACTGTCCCCATTTTTGATCACTTTATATCGTACAATAAAATAGCATACAGACTCACCGCTGGGAATAACCAGAACTTTTGAGACACAGAAATACCGGACATGATTTTATTTGTTTACTTTTACATGTGTTGTAGATAAAAAGAAGATGATTAAAAAAATATTCAAAAAATGAAAAAAAAAAAAAAAACAACTTATTTTTTTGCTACTTTTTTCGGTCCCTCAGGGTGCCTGAACACTAGGGGGTCTGTTCGCTCATGCAATATACTGCAATACAACTGTATTGTAATAATGTGAATATACAGCCCTTTTATATTACAGCCTGCCTTAGGCAGTCTGTGATAAAGAGTGTTAAGAGCCTGCTAACAGTCATGGCAACCAATCAGCAACCACAATGATGTTGTGGGGGATGCCGATTGCCAGAAATATGACTGCAACCTTGTGAAGCTGGTGTTTATGTGAAATGATCATCTTCTACCACGGCAATTTACACTTTAAGTGTTGCCAGCACCGACCGCAGGTGTCTAATGTCTGATCTGACAGCAGATACCTGCCCAGTATGGAGGGGGCTCAGCTTGTGAACCTTCTTTGTACAGTCTTCGGTGGCTTTCACACTGATGTGAGCACACAGCAGCGCTCAGCCCTGCCCTCTCCATTGGGAGAAGTGAGGCACGCCCGTACTTCTGAAGAAAGAAGTGTGCCCCATCATTCCCCCACTGGTACGGTAGGGCACGGTGGGCAATACGTCCATCGAAATGGATGTACGAATTTACCCATTGAAAGCCATTGGACGTGTGCAGCCCTAAACCTCTTGAGGGCACACATGTGCTACGGGCAGTCCTTAAGAAGGTTAATGGAAATACTCTGATGTGCAATGATGTATTCTGGGTGAAGTGACAAAAAAGGTAACCCTTAAGTGTCCTGTCTTACCATTTCGGAGGGGATTTACCTTGTTCTGGAGCACAGCTGTAAGCTGCTGTTGGGGAGATGTAACACCGGACCCACATAGACACTGGAGCAGCGCAGCGACAGCCGGACCGCTCAGCTGGCTAACCACTTGTGCACATGGAGCCGCCAGGCACGACAGGATCTGGTAAGGAGACATGTTGTGAGCGCAATTGCTTTAGACATTTAGTGGAGTGTTAGAAATATTTAGTCGAGAATGAATACCTGATCTTGAACGTCCTTTTTGATAAGGAAGGGCAAGCTGTGGGCTGCGGTAGAAATGAACGTGGAGCACTGCTGCAGAGGAAGGAAAGGGAAAATCCGCGCCACCAGGCGTTTTCCCTTTCTAATGCACATGACCTGGATAATCTGTTCCTCAGCCGCTCTGTGGGAAAAGATTAAAATGGCCCTTAAGTTATTTAGCGGAGCGATAAGAGAACCCTCTCGCTGTCACCAGCCTACATACATCAGTTATGGGTGGTTATAGCCGCATCCTGCAATAGAGAAGGCATCATGCAGAGACTACACTTCCCATAATGCCCTGTACTATAAGAGTGGAGTGTAGGTGGCCTCTCCAGGTTTCCTGGCCAGATCCACACTCCTTCTCTATTTGTGGGAACAGCAGCATCATGCAGAGACTACACTTCCCATAATGCCTTGTACAATAAGAAAGGAGTGTAGGTGGCTTCTCCAGGTTTCCTGGCCACATCCAGGAGAGAGAGTCTATGATGCCAATGGGCTCTTATTTTTTAGTGTGTATTACCTCTCACTCCCTTCTTTAATCTTCATGATGTCACAGAGCTGCTGCAGCTTCGCCCTGCGTTCTTCAGACAGTGCTACCCGCTCCTCATCTTCACAACAGAGGGAAAAGCGGCGATCAAAGTCTTCCAGCTCTAACAATACGGAAAACGCCTGCAACCGAGAATTACGGGGTCATAGGCAACAAGTGGATATTATTTACAAGAAATCCTTTGAGGAATTGCCACAGATTTGAAGTAATAAGCGGAATTCATAAAGAAACTTCATAGAATCCTCTCTTAGAGGAGCCGCAAATGGGACATCACAGAGTTACAGACATATAGCTCCCTTTACTTTCCCAGCGGATGTTATCAGGGGTAACGAATGCCACATAATGCCTGAGGGGGGAGATGAGACAGACAGTGGTTGGAGACTTCGTTCTGCTACATCATTAATCACTCCCTCAACAAGGAGGGAATAGGAGTGATACTGGCTATATGAAGAGAAATCAACTTTGCTCCTCACCCCTCACTCAGGAATTCTCTACATCCAGGTAAGCTGTGTCAGTGGGAATGATGTTTTTGTTTTGTTGTTAAAGAATACTGCCTCTAATCCCATGCATAGAGGCGTCAGTGGATCACGTATATAGATATCTTAAAAGGTACTGTGCATAGTTTATGGTGGAAAAGAGGGGAGGTGGGGCGTGGGGAGGTCGCTGGTGACATGTTCTCTCTATGATCTTCTGGCCTGTATAAGCCATGAACAACCGGATCCCAAATCAAAAAACTCTTTTGCCACCTTAGATAATCTTTTTCTTTACTATAGATAACATTACTTAAAAATTCACAAAACACACAACAAAATAAACCAAAAAGGAAAAACCTACCTTCTCAATGATAACTAGAGTCTGGCGTCTTTTGTCACGAACCTGCTTCTCCCGAGTTTCCTGTTAAATAAACAAACCAATAAATGCTAAAGGTTTTTTTTTTTTTCAATATCTGAAAACAAGACAAGATCTGGATAACTTACTTCTTCATCGGAACGATGGGTTGCCACGGCATCGATCATTTTTCGGGGGTTGTTCACACTGGACACGGTCAGCTTTCCCAGAGAGCCTTCAAACTGCACTGCGCATGGGAAAAGGATGTTTGGTTTAGTTGGGTGTAAGAACACAAATCAGGTGAAAGGAAGCAGAAGACTAATAGATCCTCCAAAAGAAAATCTCCCATCAAAATCCATCCTGATAAACCAGGGACATTCCTCATAGCTCCAGGCACCGGGACTGTGGTATCTTCTTATATGTGTTATCCGTGGCCTCCCTTCTAAAATCAACTTTTTACATTATGCTAATGATCCCAAAAGGCTACTGGGCCTTTCATCATCAATACAAAAAGGCACTAGCACAAATTCCATACTTTCTTCATTCTTATGCTTACCTGGTTTGTAGGCGTGCTCCAGTTTGGCTACTTGTGGTGTAATGAGTTTTGTTCTCTCCTTCTTAGGACCCTCACTTGGCCGGTCTTGACTGGAGGAAATCTTTTCAAGCTTTTCAAAGTAGTTCTGGATTTTACAACAAAGATGTTACAACCCTTACAGATAGTCGGCCGCACAGGTTACAAATCTGTGGCCAAAGATGTGATCTACACAGGGCTTCCACATTCTGCCCTCGGGGAGCCCACAACTACTCTATTTCATCCAGTAGTTGTGGGCTGACTGTAGACAGCCTGACTGTCTACACAGACTACGTGCCACCAATCTATGGAACAGTGTCTGCTTATGAAGCAATATGGAAGCCCAGCCACCTGTTTACCAACCCCTTAATTGAGAAATCTACCACCAGGATGAAGGATTGTAAACCAAGCACACCAACATACTGGTTTGGACCCCATCTGGCAGGATCCACTCTTTTAGCTTATGTCCTGGTTTTTACAAAAAAAAAAGTTTTTAAAATTATGAAAATTAAACATTAATTGTGTTTATAGAACCTGGAGCCACTCAAGGGGCATTCTGACGTGTGACGTTGCGCTTTGGTTGGGTTTTCATTGCGTTTGAAATGCATTAATACAGCTGAGAGGTGATTTAGCTAATTAAATTACTGTTAACATTTGTGTTTACAAAATGAATTGTAAATGCGATGTAAACACATGTGAAACGCAGGCCGAAACACAACGTCTGAACACGCCCTCAGGTTAATTTTTTAAAGCAGAGCAGATCCTGCCAGAGGGGGCATACACCACTAAGTCAGTGTGCTTGGTTTACAATCCTTCATCCTGGTAGTAGGGGTCCTTTAAGGGACACAAAAAAGGCCAAGTTGTTAAGTGGTTAAGGACATTGCCCTAGACTATTGTTTATTGGGTTACACGCCATAGGGATAATGACAACAGTCTACTTATTGTACGTCACACTGGTTGCATTTAGCAGACACATACTTTGCAGAACATTGCCTGGTTCTGGTAAGAATACTGGAGCAATGACAAGGTGTGCAGTGGGCTTGCTTCAGAGCACATACCTGATAGTAGAAGTCATCATGGTAGGGGTCAGTGCTCTGCAGCTGGAGCAGCTGAATACGGCAAACCCACTCCTTCTCCCGCTGCAGCATAAGACCTGCATAGGGATCACGACGATGAGCTTCGGAGTGTGAGGGCCTGGAAGAGCGGTCCCCTCCGGAGCCATTAACACCTCTGTGTTGACTGAAGAAGATACAACATAATAATGTATTAGTAAGACGACTAACTGGTCACATAAATATGTATTTGGGGGCATGAGAGGACATAAATGGGTTTTTAATGTAAGATTTTGACGGATTTCAACAACTTTGCCATTACAGGTGGGGTTACAGTGGGACGTACTTGCGGTTCTGTTGGCGCTGGTGAAGTAGACGTCTGTGCTGTGGGTGCAGGTGAGTAGTATCCGGGCGAAACTGCAGCTGCTGCGGCCTTAAATAGGGGAAAAAATTATACATTGTTACACACAAATATAAGATCTTAACCCTAAACTCAGTTAAATAAATTATGTTTAATGGGAAACAAACAGTTAAATAACTTCCAACATCTATAACTTTCGGAAAGTTTTCAAAGGATCCGCTCATGGTCATTCATTGCACAATGAATTGCCACGTGATTACCAGACCGGCGGACAAATCACTACCTATTGAAAGGGTAGGCGGCTGAATTATGTCCATGTTCTCACAGATGCTACATTCTGGGGTCTTCAGCACTGCAAGTAGACTGTTCCCCCTTCTGTGAAACATTTGCAGCCTCTTACCTTATAGTGGTCTGATCCCCCGCCACACATTGCACGGGGCGGGAGTACGTTCATAGTACAGAAATAAGATGCTGGCCAGTACTGCAACCACTTTGGCTGCCAGACAGGGGGTCCATGCATCAGATTTCTGTATGATGCAAGGACTCCCATCCTGGGCAATGTGTGCAGGCCGTGAGGTCAGTCTGTTTCCACAGTCGGCATGCACTTGTGTGGAGCTAACCTTATGTTTAGGTTTTCTGGTATTTTTGGTACCATTGATGACCTGTGCTTAGGATAACACAGATCATTGGGGTCAAACTCATGGCATACCCCAACCATACATAACAATGCCATTAGCTGGATCCCAGCAAATAGGAGGCGTAATAAAGGTTATAAGAGGTATGATAACCATATGTGTAACAAGCTGTGCAACAACTGCACCCCTGCAACCATGAAGGCAACGCACCCAGAAGAAATCAGATGTGTGCAATCCCTTAATGAATTACGTGTGAACACTACAATCTGAGTACAAACAAATTCCTACCTTATATTCTTGAGATGTGCTCCTGGGGCAGCTACTGAAGGAACACCAAAAAAGGGACGGAACCCTCCACCTCCTGGTGCAACCATCGAGCCCACGTGTCCCTGTAAAAGCTTGGGTGCGACATTAGCCATCACAGGCCCATGGAGGCCACCAGTTCGAGCAAACTGACTTGGAGACATGCGCCCAGCTGCTGCTGCCTGAAACCGAAATATAGTAATGAGAAAACCAATGCAGAGAACTGCCATCTCCAAAACCTAAACCTGCTCCAGGGTAAAAAGCATCAACAGTTATATCCTCAGTAGTTCTTTTTCGGTCTATAAGATGCACTTTTTAGAATGAAAATTTCTTTGTGTCCAATGGCCAGGAGGATCCAACACTGCCAGACCCTCCAGTCCGCTGTGATGGAGATTGGGCGATGCCTCTGCACAGCTCTTCTCCGTCTCTGCCATCCCGACAAGTGTTTCTGCAGGACCTTGAGTGCTGGGCGTGTTGCTGTGTGTATGTGTATAGCAGTGCTGGGCGTTAGGCTCATACACACAGCGTGTTACGGCCCGTCGTCATGTACTGCTAGGCCTCATACACCGCGTATATACGTCCTACTCCATTTACTGCTATGTGCTCTACCAGCATCGTGATATCCGGGGCCTGCTCCAGGTCCTGCTAGGGCTCATACACACAGCGGTGATATACGGCCCGGCTCATGTACTCTATGGTCTCATACACCAGCGGTGATATACGTGCCTACTCCATGTACTGTCTATGGGCTCATACACAACAGCGTGATATACAGCCGGCTCCAGTATGCTAATGGCTCATACACACATCGTTGATATCTGCCGCTCCCATGTACTCTATGGGCTCATACACACAGCGTTTATACGGCCGGCCCATGTACTGCGTATGGCTCATACACCAGCGGTGATTACTCCGGCTCCATTACTGCTATTGCCTCCTACACACATCGTAATATACGGCCGGCTCCATGTACTGCTTATGGCTCATACCACCGGCGGTTATATACGGCCGCTCCATTTATTACTATTGGCTCATACCCACAACCCACAACCAGCTGTGAATCGGCCGCTCCATGTACTGGCTATGGGCTCATACCACAGCGGTGATATACTCCGTCTCCATGTAATGGCTATGGCCGTGTCATACCACAGCGTGATATACCGTGCCGGCTCCATGTACTGCTATGGGCTCACACACACAGCGGGATATAAACAGCCGTCTCCATTACTGCTATGGGCGCATACCACACGGTGATATAACGTCCGGCTCCATGTGCTGCTATGGGCTTCAAACCACGCGGTGATATCGCCGGCTCCATGTACTGCTTATGGCCTCATACACACAGTGGCGTGAGGATACGCCCTCCATGTCCTCTATTGGGCTCTACACACAGGTTGTCGGTGAATACGGCCGGCTCCATGTACTGCTATGGGCTCATACACACAGCGGTGATATACGGCCGGCTCCATGTACTGCTATGGGCTCATACACACAGGCGGTTTATATATACGGCCGGCTCCATGTACTGGCTATGGGCGTGGCTCCTACACACAGCGGTGATATACGGCCGCCCCATGTTACTGCTATGGGCTCATCCACACAGCGGTGAATACGCGGCTTCCATGTACTGCTATCGGCTCATACCCACAGCATCAGTGATATACACGGCCGCTCCATGTACGGCTATGGCTCATACACAACCGCGTTGATATACTTCCGGCTCCATGTACTGCTTCTGGCCTCATACACCAGCTGTGATATCACCTGCTCCATGTAATCTGCTATTGCTCATCACACAGCGGTGATAATACGGACGGCTCCATGTACTGCTATGGCTCATACACACACAGCGGTGATATACGGCCGGCTCCATGTACTGCTATGGGCTCATACACACAGCGGTGATATACGGCCGGCTCCATGTACTGCTATGGGCTCATACACACAGCGGTGATATACAGCCGCTCCAATTTACTGCTAATTGGCTTACACACAGCGGTGATATACGTCCGGCTCCCTTTACTGCTATGAGCTCATACACACAGCGTTGATATAACGGGCCGCTCCATGTATTATTACTATGGGCATCATACACCCAGCTATATATACGGCCCTGTCTCCATGTACTGTATGGCTTCATACACACCGCGTATAGACTGCCGGCTCCATTACTGCTATGGGCTCATACACACATCGGTGATATACCGTCCGGCTCCATGTACTGCTATGGGCTTCACACACACGGTGATTAACGGCCGGCCCATGGTATTACTATGGGCTCAACACACAGCGGTGGATATACGGCCGGCTCCATGTACTGTTATGGGCTTCATACACACAGCGGTGTATACGGGCCGGTCTCCATGTACTGCTATGGCCTCATACACACAGCGGTGCTATCCAGCCGGCTCCATGTACTGCTATGGGCTCAGTACACACCGCGGTATCTACGGGCCGCTCCATTTACTGCTATGGTCTCATACACACAGCGGTGATATAGTCCGGCTCCATGTACTTCGTATTGGCTCATAACACAGCGGTGATCTCGCCGGCCCCCATGTACTGCTATGGGCTCATACACACATGCGTTGAATACCACCGGCTCCATGTACTGCTATGGCTCATACACACGCGTGATATACGGCCGCGTCCTTACTGCTATGGGCCTTCATACACACAGCGGTGATAATACGGCCGCTCCCTGTTTACTAGGGGCTCTCCACAAAGCGGATATATACAGGCCGTCTCCATGTACTGTTATGGTCTCATACACACACTGTGATATACGGCCGGCCTCCATGTACTGCTATGGGCTCATACACACAGCGTGATATACGTCCGGCTCCATGTACTGTCTATGGGCTCATACACACACTCTGATTATATACGTCCGGCTCCATTTATTCTAATGGTCTCATACACCAGCGGTGATATACGGCCTGCTCCCCTGTACTGTTATGGAGCTCATACCACAGCGTGGATATACGGCCGGCTTTCCATGTACTGCTATGGGTCTCATACCACAGCGGTGATATCGGCCGGCTCCATGTAACTTCTATTGCTCATACACACAGCGGTGGGCTATACGCCGGCTCCCATGTACTGCTATGGCCATACACACAGCGGTGATATACGCCGGCTCCATGTATTACTATGAGCTCATACCACAGCGTTGATATACGGCCGGCTCATGTACTGTATATGGGCTCATACCACAGCGGTGATATACAGCCGGCTCCATGATGCTATGGGCTAATACACACGCGGTTATATACGCCGGCTCCATGTACTGCTATGGGCTCATACCCACAGCGGGGTGATATACGGCCGTCCTCCATGTACTGTTATGGCCTCATACACCATCGGTTGATTACGGCCGCTCCATGTACTGCTATGGCTCATACACACAGCGGTTATATACGGCCGGCTCCTGTACTGCTATGGGCTCATAACACCAAGCGGTGATATACGGCCGCTCCATGTAACTGCTAATGGGCCATACACACAGCGGTGATTACGCCCGCTCCATGTACTGTTATGGGTCTCATACACACGCGGTGATATACAGCCGGCTCCATGTCCTCTATGGGCTCATACACAAAAGCGTGTATACGGCCGGCTCCATGTCTGCTATGGTCTCATACACAGCGGTGATTATAACGGCCGCCTCCATGTATGCCGATGGCTCATAACACACAGCATGATATACCGGGCCGTCTTCCCTTTACTGCTATGGCCTCATACCACAGCGCGGTGGATATACGTCCGTCTCCATTTACTGTATGGGCTCATACACACACGGTTATATAACGGCCGGCCCATGTACTGCATGGGCTGTATACAGCCATCGTTGATATACGAGCCGGCTCCATGTACTGCTATGGGCTCATCCACGCGGTGATATAGGCCGGCCCTATTTACTGTCATGGGCTCATCACACAGCGGTGATATCCGGCCGGCTCCATGTACTTGCTATGGGCTCTACACAAAGCGGTGATATACGGCCCGCTCCATGTACTGCTATGGGCTCAAATACACACAGCGGTGATTAACGGTCCGCTCCATGTACTGCTATGGGCTCTATACACACAGCGTGAAGATACGGCGGTCCATGTACTGTCTATTGGCTCATACACACAGCGGATATACGGCCGGCTCCATGTACTGCTATGGGCTCATACCCCAGCGGTGATATACGGCCGGCTCATGTACTTGCTATGGCGCAATAACACACAGCGGGTGATATACGGCGGCTCCAGTACGGCTATGGGCTCATACACCCAGCTGTGATATACGGCGGCTCCATTTACTGCTCTGGCTCATACACACAAGCGTGATATACGGCCGGCTCCATTACTGGCTATGGCTGGGCTCATACACAGCGGTGATATACGCGGCTCCATGTACTGCTATGGCTCATACACATAGCGGTGATATACGGGCCGTCTCCATGTAGCTGCTATGGGCTCATACACACAGCGTGATATACAGCCGGCTCCATGTACTGCTATGGGCTCAACACACACGTGAATACGGCCGGCTCCATGTCTGCTATGGCTCAGTACACACATCGGTGATATACGTCCGCTCCTGTACCTGCTATGGGCTCATACACTACAGCGTTGATATACGGCCGGCTCCATGTACTGCTCTGCCTCGTACACACAGCGTGATATACGGCCGGCTCCATGTACTGCTAATTGGTTCTCATACACACAGGGTGATATACGGCCGGCTCCATTGTACTGCTATGGCTCATACACACAGCGGTGATATAACCGGCCGTGCTACCATTACTGCTATGGGCTCATACACCAGCGTTGATATACAGCTGCTCCATGTACTGTCTATGGCCCATACACACGAGCGGTTATATTGACGGCCGGCTCCATGTACTGCTATGTGGGGCTCATACACACATCGGTGATATACGGCCGGCTCCATGTCGCTATGGCCTCAATACACACAGCGTTGATATACGCGGTCCGCTTCCATTGTACTGCTATGGGCTCATACACACAGCGGTGATAGACAGCGGCTCCATGTACTGCTATTGGCTCATACACCAAGCGGGTGGATATCGGCCGGCTCCATGTATTATTACTATGGCTCATACACACCGCGGTGATATACGGCCGGCTCCATGTACTGCTATGGGCTCATACAGCACAGCGGTGATATACGGCCGGCTCCCATGTACTGCTATGGGCTCATACAACACAGAACGGTGATATACGGCCGGCTTTCCATGTACTGCTATGGGCTCATACCCACAGCGGTGATATACGTCCGGCTCATGTACTGCTATGGCCTCATACACACACGCGGTGATATCACGCCGGCTCATGTACGGCTATGGGCGAATACACACTCGTGCTATACGCGCTCCCATGTAACTGCTATGGGCGCCAATACAACAGCGGGAGCTATACAGCCGGCTCCATGTACTGCTATGCCTCAATACACACAGCGTGATATAACGGCCGGCTCCATGTACTGCTATGGGCTCATAACACACAGCGGTGGATATCGCGGCCTGCTCCATGTACTTCTCTTGCCTCATACCCACAGCGGGATTACGGCCGTCTCATGTACTGCTATGGGCTCATACACAACAGCGGTGATATACCGGCCGTCTCCAGTGTACTGCTATGGGCCTCATCCACACAGCGGTGATATACAGCCTGCTCCTGTACTGCTATGGTCTCATACACACAGGGTGATATACGCCCGGCTCCATGTACTGCTATGGCTCAACACACAGCGGTTGATATACGGCCGGCTCCATGTACCTGCTATGGTCTCATACACACAGCGGTGATATACGGCGGCTCCATGTACTGCTATTGCCTCGTACACACAGCGGTGATATACGGCGCTCCCTGTACTTGCTTAGGGGCTCATACACACAGCGGTGATAACGCCGGCTCCATGTACTGCTATGGGCCTCATACACACAGCGGGTGATATACAGCCGTCTCCATGTATTAACTATGGGCTCATACCAGGCGGTGATATCGTGCCGGCTCCATGTACTCTATGGCTCATACACACAGCGGTGATATACACCTTCCTCCATGTTACTGCTATGGGCTCATACACACATCTGTGATATACGGCCGGCTCATGTACTTCTATGGGCTCATACACACAGCGGTTATATACGGCGCTCCATGTACTGCTATGGGCTCATTAAAAAAAAAAAAAACCACATCGGTGATATACAGAGCCGGCTCCATGTACTGCTATTGGCCTCATACACATAGCGTATTATAACGGCCGGCTCCATGTCTGCTATGGGCTCATACACACAGCGGTGATATACAAGCCTGGCTCCATGTCTGCTATGGGCCATACACCCAGGCGGTGATATACGGCCGGCTCCATGTCACTGCTATGGGCTCATACACACAGCGGTGAATACGTCCGGCCCATGTACTGCTAGGTCTCATACACACAGCGGTGATAACGGCCGCTCCATGTACGGCTATGTTCTCATACACCAAACGTGATATACGGGCCGCTCCATGTTCTGCTATGGCTCATACACACACGGTGTCTAACGCCGGCTCCATGTACTGCTATGGGCTCATACACACACGGGTGATATACAGCCGGCTCCATGTCTGCTAATGGCCTCATACACCACGGTGATATACGGGCCGGCTCCATGTAACTGCTATGGGCTCAATACACACAGGTTGATATACGACGCCGGCTCCTGTACTGGCTATGGGCCTCATACACACAGCGGTGAATACGCCGGCTCCATGTACTGCTATGTGCTCATACACACAGCCGGTATTACGCCGGCTCCATTTACTGCTATGGGCTCATACACACAGCGGTGGATATACTGCCGCTCCATGTATTTACTATGGGGCCCTACAACAGCGGTGAGATACGCCGGCTCCATGTACTGCTATGGGCTTCATACACACACGGTGTATATACGGCCGGCTCCATGTACGGCTATGGGGCTCATATCACACATGGCGGTGATATACGGCCGGCTTCCATGTAACTGCTATGGCTCATACACACAGTGGTGTTCCCCCCCCCCCCCCCCCCCCCCCCCCCCCCCCCCCCCCCCCCCCCCCCCCCCCCCCCACCCCCCCCCCCCCCCCCCCCCCCCCCCCACCCCCACCCCCACGCACCCCACCCCCCCCCCCCCCCCCCCCGCCCCCCCCCCCCCCCCCCCCCCCCCCCCCCCCCCATCCCCCCCCCCCCCCCCCCCCCGGTGATATACGGCCGGCCCATGTACTGCTATGGCCTCATACACACAGCGGTGATATAGGCCGCTCCCATGTCCTGCTATGGCTCATACCACAGCTGTGATTATACGGTCCGGCTCCATTGTACCGGCTATTGGCTTCATACACACAGCGGTGATATACAGCCGGCTCCATGTACTGCTATGGCCTCCTCACACAGCTGTGAGATCGGCGGCTCATGTACTGCTATGGGGCTCATACACACAGCGGTGTATCGGCCGGCTCCATGTACTGCTATGGCCTCATACACCAGCGTTATTACGGCCGGCTCCAATGTACTGCTATGGGCTCATACACACACGGTGATAGCCGCCGGCTCCATGTACTGCTGGGGCTCATCACAATCGTGATTACCCTGCTTCCATGTACTGATATGGGGCTCATACACACAGCGTTGATATACGGCCGGCTCCATGACAGGGGGGGGGGGCTGTATTGGCAAAGCCAACAGCGGTGATATACGGCCGGCTCCATTTACTGTCTAGGGCTCATACACACAGCGGTGAATATACTGCGCTCCATGTCTGCTATTGCCTCGTCACACAGCGTGATATAGGGGTGGGGGGGGGGGGGGGGGGGGGGTACGGCCGTCTCCTGTACTGCTATGGGCTCATAACACACACGGTGATATACGGCCTGCCTCCATGTACTGCTTGGGCTCATACACACCGCGTTGATCTACGCCGGTCCATGTACGGCTATGCCTCCGTCACAAAGCGGTGATATACAGCCGGCTCCCATGTACTGCTATGCCTCATACACACCGCGGTGAATAATACGGCCGCTCCATTGTACTGCTATGTGCGTCATACACACAAGCGGTGATATACGGCCGCTCCAGTACTGCTATGGCTCATACCACACGGTGATATACAGCCGTCCTCCATGTAATACTATGGGCTCATACACACACGGTGATATACGGCCGGCTTTCATGTACTGCTATGGGCTCATACACACAGCGGTGATATACAGCCGTCTCCAGGACTGCTATGGGCTCATACACACATCGGTGTATAACGGCCGTCTCCAGTCTGGCTATGGGCTCATACCCACAGCGTTGATATACACAGCCGTCCTCCATGTACGCTATGGGCTCACACCACAGCGGTGATATACGGCCGTCTTCATGCTAGCTATTGCCTCATACACACAGCGGTGATATACGGCCGGCTCCATGTACTGCTATGGGCTCATACACACAGCGGTGATATACGGCCGGCTCCATGTACTGCTATGGCCTCATACACACAGCGGTGATATACGGCCGGCTCCATGTACTGCTATGGGCTCATACACACAGCGGTGATATACGGCCGGCCTCCATGTACTGCTAGGGGCTCATACACACAGCGGTGATATACACCGTCCTCCATGTCTGCTATGGGCTCACACACACATCGTGATATACGGCCGCTCCCATTACGCTTATTGCCTCATACACACAGCGGTGATATACGGCCGGCTCCATGTACTGCTATGGGCTTCATACACCAGCGGTGATATAACGGCCGGCTCCATGTACTGCCTATGGCCTCATACACACAGCGGTGATTACGGCCGGCTCCATTACTGCTATGGGCTCATACACACAGGGTGATATAGGCCTGCTCCATGTACTGCATGGCCTCATACACACAGCGGTGTATACGTCCTGCTCCATGTACTTCTATGGGCTCATACACACAGCGGTGATATACGGCCGGCTCCATGTCCTGCTATGGGCTCCTACACACAGCGTTGATAACGGCCGGCTCCATTACTACTAATGGGCTCATCACACAGCGGTGGTATACTCCTTCTCCATGTAACTGCTATGGCTCATACACACAGGGGGGGGGGGGGGGGGCGGTGATATACGGCACTGCTCCATGTAACTGCTATGGGCTCATACACAGCAGCGGTGATATACGGCCGGCCCATTAACTCTATGGGCTCATACACACAGCTGATATCGGCCGCTCCATGTACTGCTTATGGGCTCAACACACGCGGTGATATACGGTCTGCTCCATGTCTGCCATGTGGTTAGGTTGCCTCGTACACACAGCGTGATAGACGGCCGTCTCCATGTACTGCTATGGCCTCGTACCACAGTCGGTGATTACTGCCAGGCTCCATGTACTGCTATGGGCTCAGACACACAGCAGTGATATACGGCGCTCCATGTCACTACTATGGGCTCATACACACAGTCAGGCGTTGATATACGTCGGCCGGCTCCATGTACTTCTATGCCTCATACCCACAGCAGTGATTATACGGCGGCTCCATGTACTCTATGGCTCATACACACAGCGGTGATATACGGCCGGCTCCATGTCCTGCTATGGGCCATACACACAGCAGGTGATATAACTGGCCGGGCTCCATGTACTGCTATGGGCCTCATACACAACAGCGTGATATACGGCCGCTCCATGTACTGCATGGGCTCCTACACACAGCTGTGATATACAGCCTCTCCAATGTACTGCTATGGCCTCATACACACAGCAGTGATGACGCCGGCTCCATTTTACTACTATGGGCTCATACCACAGCGGTTATATACGTCCGGCTCCATGTACTGCTATGGGCTCAGACCCCAGCGGTGATAGACGGCCGGCTCCAGTACTGCTATTGGGTCTCATACACACAGCGGTGGATATCGGCCGCTCCATGTACTGCTATGGGCTCATACACACACGGTGATATAAACGGCGGCTCCATGTACGCTATGGGCCTATACACCCAGAGGTGTATACGGCCGGCTCCTGTCACTTCTATGGGCTCAATACACACAGCGGTGATTACAGGCCGGCTCCATGTACTGCTATGCCATTCGTACACACAGCGGTTATAATAGGCCGCTCCATGTACTGCCATGGGCTCATAACACGCGGTGATATACGGCTGGCTCCATGTACTCTATGGGCTCATACACACAGCGGTGATATAAGGCGGCTCCATGGTACTGCTATGGGGCTCATACACACAGCGGTGATATAGATACGGCCGGCTCCATGTACTGCTATGGCTCATACACACAGCGGTGATAACGGCCGGCTCCATGTAACTGCCTATGGCTCATACACACATCGGTGGATATACATCCGGCTCCATGTCCTGCATGGCTCCGCATACACACCACAGCGGTGATATACGGCCGCTCAGTACTGCTATGGGCTCATATACACACACGTGATATACGTCCGCTCATGTACTGCTTGGGCCTCACACCACATCGTGATATACGGGCCGGTCCATGTATTTATGGGCTCATACCCACAGCGTGATATACGGCCGGCTTCCCATGTACTGCTATGGGCTCATACACACAGCGGGGATTATACAGGCCGGCTCCATGTACTGCTATGCCTCATACACAAGCGGTTGATATACGCCGCTCCATGTACTGCTATGGGCTCATACACACAGCTGTCGAATCGGCCCGGCGCCATGTACTGCTATGGCCTCATACACACAGCGGTGATATACGCAGCTCCATGTACTTCTGATGGCCTCATACCACAGCGGTGATATACGGCCGGCTCCATGTACTGCTATGGCCTCATACCCACAGCGTGATATACGGCGGCTCCCATGTAACTGCTATGGGCTCATACACACAAGCGGTGCATATACGGCCGGCCCCCCTGTACTGCTAGGGCTCCCACACACAGCGTGATATACGGCCTTCTCCATGTACTGCTATGGGCTCATAAACACAGCGGTGGATATACGAATACGGGCCCGGCTTCCTGTACTGCTAGGGCTCATACACACAGCGGTGATATGGGAGATACGGCCGGCTCCATTACTGCTAGGGCTCATACACCCAGCGTGATATACGGCGGCTCCATGTACTGCTATGGGGGCATACACACATCGGTGATATACAGCCGGCTCCATGTACTGCTATGGGCTCATCACACAGCGTGATAAACGCCGGCTCCATGTTGCTGCTATGGCCTCATCACAAAGCGGTGATATAGGCCGGCTCCATGTCACTGCTTGGGCCTCATACCACAGCGGTGGATATAACGTCCGGCTCCATGTAACGGCTTGGGCCTCATACACACAGCGTGATATACGGTCCGCTTCCATGTACTGCTATGGGCTCAATACACACAGCGGTTTTGATAAACAGCCGGCTCCAGGTAATGCTATGCCTAATAACACCAGCGGTGATAACGGCCGGGTCCATGTACTTCTATGGGCTCATACACACAGCGTTGATATTCTGTCCCGGCTCCATGTACTGCTATGGGCTCATCACCAGCTGTGATAAAACAGCCGGCTCCATGTACTCGCGATGGCCTCATACACACAATCGGTGTATACGGCCGTCCTCCAATGTACGCTATGGGCTCATACACACGGGTGATATACAGGCCGGCTCATGTACTTCTATGGGCTCATACACACAGCTGGTGATTACGTCCGGCTCCCATGTACTGCGATGGCTCATACCCACAGCGGTGATATACGGCCGGGGCTCCATGTGACTGCTATTGGCCATACACACAGCGTTGTTAACGGCCGGCTCCATGTCTGCTATGGCTCATACACTACAGCGTTGATATAACGGCCGGCTCCATGTACTGCTATGGGGCTCATACCACATCGTTGATTATCAGCCGCCTCCATGTAGCTGCCTATGGGCTCATACACACAGCGTGATATACGGCCGGCTCCATGTACTGCTATTGCTCCCATACACAACATCGGTGATATAACGGCCTGCTCCATGTACTGCTATGGGCTCATACACACAGCGGTGATTATCGGCCGGCTCCATGTCTGCTATGGGCTCATTCACACCGTCGGTGATTACGGCGGCTCCATGACTTCTATGGGCCTCATACACACAGCGGTGATATACGGCCGGCTCCATGTCTTGCTATGGCTCATACACACAGCGGTGTAATTAACGGCGTCTCCATGTACTGCTATGGCCTCATACACACAGCGGTGATATACAGCCGGCTCCATGTACTGCTATGGGCTCATACACACAGCGGTGATATACGGCCGGCTCCATGTACTGCTATGGGCTCATACACACAGCGGTTTAGGTACGGCCGGCTTCCATGTACTGCTATGGGCTGCTCACACAGCGGTGATATACGGCCGGCTCCTGTACTGCTATGGGCTCATACACACGCGGTTATATACGGCCTGCTCCATGTACTGCTATGTACTGCTATGGCTCATACACACAGCGGTGATTACCGGCCCGGCTCCATGTACTGCTATGGGCTCATACACACAGCGGTGATATACAGCCCGCTCCATGTACTGCTAGCTCATCACACAGCAGTGATATACGGCCGGCCCATGTACTGCTATGGCCTCATACACACAGCGTGATATACGTCGGCTCCCATGTACTGCTATGGCCTCATAACACACAGCTGTGATATACGGCCGTCTCATGTAACTCTATGGCTCATCACACAACGCTGTGATATACGGCCGGCTTCTCATGTACTGCTATGGCCTCATACACACTCGGTATAATACGTCCCGGCTCCATTTACTGCTATGGCTCTACACACAAGGCTGTATAACTGCCGGCTCCATGTACTGCTATGGTCCTCATACACACCGCGGTGATATTACGGCCGGCCCTCCATGTACTGCGATGGCCTCAGACACACAGCGGTATATACAGCCGGCTTCCATGTACTCGCTATGGGCTCATACCCAGCGGTGATATACGGCGGCTCCAGGTACGCTATGGTCTCATACACACGCGGTGATATACGGCCGCCCCATGTATTAGCTATGGGCTTCATACACACAGCGGTGATATACGGGCCGGCCCATGTACTGCTATGGCCTCATACACACAGCGTTGATATACTGCCGGCTCCCTGGACTGCTATTGGCCTCATACACACCAGCGGTGATAACAGCCGGCTCCATGTACTGCTATGGGCCATCACACAGCGGTGATATACGCCGGCTCCATGTAATGCGTATGGCGCACACACCAGCGGTGATATACGGCCGGCCCATTACTGGCTATGTGCTCATACACACAGCGTGATATACAGCCGGCTCTCATGGATTACTATGGGCTCATACACACGCAGTGATAAACCACCGTCTCCATGTACTGCTATGGGGGCTCATACACTAGCGGTGAGATCGCCGGCTCCATGTACTTGCTATGGGCTCATACACACAGCAGTGATATACGCGGCTCCATTACTCTATGGGCTCATACACACAGCGGTGATATACAAGCCGGCTTCATGTCTGCTATGGGCTCAGCACACAAGCGGTGATATACGGCCGGCTCCATGTCCTGCTTGGGCTCATACACACAGCCGGTGAGATACAAGCCGGCTCCATGTACTGCTATGGGCTCATACACACAGCGGTGATATACGGCCGGCTCCATGTATTACTATGGGCTCATACACATAGCGGTGATATACGGCCGGCTCCATGTACTGCTATGGGCTCATACACACAGCGTTTATACGAGCCGGCTCCATGTACTACTGCTATGGGCTCATACACACAGCGGTGATATACGGCCGGCTCCATGTACTGCTTGGCCTCATACACCCAGCGGGATTATACGGCCGGCTTCCATGTACTGCTATGGCCTCATACACACAGCGGTGATATTACGGCCTGCTCCATGTACTGCTATGGCCTCATACACACACGGTATTATACGGCCGGCTCCATGTACTGCTATGGCCTCATACACACGCGTGTATACGCCGCTCCATGTAACTGCTATGGGCTCATCCACAGCGTTGATATACGGCCGTCTCCATGTACTGGATATTGGCCTCGTAACGCACAGCGGTGATATACGGCCGGCTCCTGTACTGCTATGGGCTCATACACACAGCGGTGATATACACCGGCTCCATGTACTACTATGGGCTCATACACAGACACGCGGTGATATACGGCCGGCTCCAGTACGGCTATTGCGTGGTACACACAGCGGTGATATACAGCCGTCTCATGTCACTGCTATGGCTCATACACCAGCGTGATATACATCCGCTCCATGTCCTGCTATTGGGCTCCTATACCACAGGGTGGATATACGGCCGCTCCATGTACTGCTAATTTGCCGCGTACACCACAGCTTGATATACAGCCTGCTCCATGTACTGCTATGGGCTCATACCAGCAGCCGGTGATATCAGCCGGCTCCATGTACCTGTATGTGCTCATACACCCAGCGGTGATATACGGCCGCTCCATGTACTGCTATGGGCTCATACACACAAGCGGTGATATAACGGCCGGCTCCATGTACTGCTAGGGGCTTCATACACACGCGGTGATATACTCCGGCTCCATGTACTGGCTATGGGCTCATCCACACCAGCGGTGGAATCTCCGGCTCCATGTACTGCTATGGGCTTCATAACACAGCGGTGTATAACTGCCGGCTCCATGTACTGCTATGGGCTCATACACACAGCGGTGATATACAGCCGGCTCCATGTACTGCTATGGGCTCATACACACAGCGGTGATATACGGCCGGCTCCATGTACTGCTATGGGCTCATACACACAGCGGTGATATAACGGCCGGCTCCATGTATTGCTATGGGCTCATACACACAGCGGTGATATACGGCCGGCTCCATGTACTGCTATGGGCTCATACACACAGCGGTGATATACGGCCGGCTCCATGTACTGCTAATGCTCATACCCACAGCGGTGATATAACGGCCGGCGGTCATGTACTGCTATGGGCCTCATACACACAGCGTTGATATACGCAGGGCTCCATTACGGGCTATGGGCTCATACCACAGCGGTGATATACGGCGGCTCCATGTCTGCTATGGGCTTCATCCACACAGCGGTGATTACTCCGGCCCTGTACTGCTAGGGCTCATACACACAGCGGTTGATATACGGCCGCTCCATGTACTGCTATTGGCTCATACACACACGGTGATATCCGGCCGCTCATGTACGCTTATGGGCTCATACACACGCGGTGATATACGGCCGGCTCCATGTACTGCTATGGCCTCATACACACAGCGGTGATATACGGCCGGCTCCATGTACTGCTATGGGCTCATACACACAGCGGTGATATACGGCCGGCTCCATGTACTGCAGGGCCTCATACACCAGCGGTGATATACGGCGGCCTCCATGTACTGCTAATGGGCTAATACACACAGCGTGATATACGGCGGCTTCCATGTACTGTATGGGCTCATACACACGCGGTGATATACGGCCGGCTCCTGTCTGCTATGGGGCTCATACACCAGCGGTGATAACGGTCGGCTCCATGCACTCGCTATGGCCTCATACACCAGCGTGTATACGGCGGCTCATGTAATGCTATGGCCTCATACACACAGCGGTGATATACGGGCCGGCTCCTGTACTGCTATGGGCCTCATGTCACACAGCGGTGATATACGGCCGGCTCCATGTACTGCGATGGCTCATACACAGCACACAGGCGGTGATATACGGCCGTCTCCATGTACTGCTATGGGCTCATACCACAGCGGTGATATACGCCGCTCCATGTACGGCTATGGCCTCATATTACACAGCGGTGATAGACGGCCGGCTCCATGTACGCCGAGGGCCATACCACAGCGTTGATATACGCCGGCTCCATGTACTGCTTGGCTCCATACACACCGCGTGATATACTCCGTCCATGTCTGCTATGGCCTCATACCACAGCGGTGATATGGGGCAGCTGCGGTTTGCTAGGTAACAACCCCTGAAAAAACGGTCACCCATCCGATGTGGGGCAGATACTGTTGATTTGTGGCCTTAAAAAACGGCCAATAAAGCCGTATCTTTCTGCCAAGGCCATGTTTGCACTTGGCGTTTTGCACTTTTTAAGCAGTCCGTTAAAAACCACGTTTTTCACTTCATCTTAAGATTTTGGAAAATGTTACAAAAACCTGGATGCTTTTTAACGGACTGTTTAAAACGGTTTCAAAACGCCACGTGTGGCCACCACCCTTAGGCTACACGACGTATTGAGATCTATGGCACCCGGTTGAGGTGGACATGTCCTATCCTCTGCCACATTGCGACTGCTCATAGTACCCTACCCGTCCCCCCCCCGCCCCAGGGGGTTCATTTTTAGGTGATTTATTTATTTGTTTGTTGGGGGGCTGTAATATACGCATCTACTGAAAAGGGGGGGGTGGGGTTGTTGTATATACACCTTCCTCCTGGAAGGGGGGGTTGCTGTTATACCACCATCTACTTAAAGGGGGGGGGGGTTGCTGTATATGACACCATACTACTGGAAGGGGGGGGGGGTTGCTGTATATACAAGACCATCTCTGAAAGGGGGGGGGGTTTTTGCTGTATATACACCATCTACTTGAGGGGGGGGGGGGGGTTGCCTGTATATACACCATCTCCTGGAGGGGTTTGCTGTATATACCATCTACGAGCTGTGAGAGGGCTCAATTTCCTTCCGTAACATTGTACTTCCCATATTTCATGCTGCTTAAAGAGAAGCTGGAGTAATTCCCCATAGCTTGTTTCTCCATCGCTTGGGACACTTTAGTCTTTCTTTGAGTTGGTGGTCAAATCACAGGGATCCCAAATATTTCTTAGTTGTGATAGCAAATACGGTTAATAAAATAAAACCTTTTTAACAATTACCATTCTGGGGACTGTAATGACTATTTTGATTACTTTTTATCATGGTTTTATGTGTTAAAAAACTCTAGTGTTATATGAGTGGAAAACCCCTATAAACGCTAACAACACTGCTGCGCTGCACCCAAAAACAGCAAACCGTGCTGCACGTGGGTTTCCAGCGTGTTCATGAGGGGGTGGTCCGAGGCGCTGCCTCTTCCCTGGACCGCCCCTCCCAATCCAAGGGCCGGCCAGGCCGGCCCCCTAATCCCACCTAAATTTGTCCAGGCGGATTCATGAGGGGGAGGGATTAGGGGCGGTGCTGCTGCATGACGTCACCACTGCTTATGGTCGGGTAAGAACAGCACCTTGGACCGATCCCCTTCATGAACACCTGACCGCTTACAGCGTGGTTTGCCGTTTCTTATTGTACAGCGCAGCATTTTCCAATACGCTAGCCGTGCAACGCTGCGCCTCTTTAAAAAGTGCTGAGATAAAATAGTAAAAGAAATGCAAGTGAAAACTTTCATTAAAAAAAAAAATGCTAACACTGTGTGTATTTGGATGCGTAATTTCTCTTTCCGGGGTCTTCTGGTACAATAACCGGAGAGGCACAGGTATAAAGCACCATCATTAGAGTTCCATTTTAATAATACTTTAGATTTATTTACACGGCGCTATATATATATATATAATCAAAAATATACTTTGTCTGAAAGATCCCTTCGTTAGCATTTCACTTACTCATCCATCTCACAGGCCCTTTATCTTTAAAATCCTAAAATAAGAAACAAGGACGGGCTCCTGCCCTGGTTCATATCGTCCCCATCGTGACACCGCATGGCGTCAGACCCTGTCCCCCCCACCCCGCTTACTGCTGATTCAAATCACGGCGGGAACAGAAAAACCGAAAACCTTGAAGCAAAGATCCAATTGAGGGTGAGCTGTGGAGAGTCCAAGGTCGTTGCATCATGACTGGGGGCCGACCTAAAATTTACATACAAAAGGAATTCATTAATGAACGTATAAGACAAGTCACACCGGAAAAATCTTTCAGCTGATCCTTCTCCTGATCACAGAACATCCTTCCGGATCGCGAGCACCACAAACATTGGACAAAAACTTGTAACGCTTGTAGAATCTTTAACCCCTTTAACGGCCCAATCCCTTTTTCATTTTTTTTTTTGCGTTTTCTTTTTTCACTCCCCACCTTGCAAAATCTATAACTTTTTTTAGATTTTCCCATTTGCGAGTTGTGTGAGGGCTTGTATCCACTTCATAGTGACGTTTTTATTATACCAAATGCCGTGTACTGGGAAATGGGGGGAAAAACAAATCTGAATGCAGTGAACATGAATGAAAAATACATTCATATCCATTTTCTCGTGGGCTTGGGATTTTAACTGCTTTCACTGAGCAAAACAAATGACATGTCACTTTATACTTTGGGTCGGTGCGATTACGGGGATAGACAAATTTCCATCGTTTTATGTTTTCATCATTTACAAAGATTAAACTCCTGTACAAAAAACAAAATCTTTAATCTGGCGCTAATAACTTTTTTATACTTGGGTGTACAGCGCTGTGGGTGGGTGTCATTTTGTGTTACTTTGATGACGTTTTCAATGCTGCTGAAGTTTTCGGGTTGTACGGGCCTTCTGTTCGCTTTTTATAGTCTTTATGTTTTTTAAGAAAAAAGCTTGAATAAATTCGGCAAATGAGGCTGAGGATATCCAAGTTACGAAGACCAGAGCCCCCTCCTAATTTTTAAAGCCACTAATGGCTTGCTTAATCCACCGGAGCTAGTGTAGATTTAGGGTTGGATGTAGGGTGTTGTAAAGGGGGTCACCATAGGCACTGTAATTTGCGTGCAGGTTCACCTGAAATTTTGACCGCGTTGGCTGAGACTCTGATCGTCGAGGTACCGTGACAAGTGCAGCAGAGCTAGACCGAGACAGAGGGGCTGCGGGCACATAGTTTGTCTTGGATCTGTAAAAGGCAATGGGCAACTTGCGCAACCAGAGGGGTCCTGGGAAGACAGATCGGTTGCAATTAATGACACATGGATGCATTAATTAAACATTCACGCATAGGCCATTACAGGGTTTAAAGAAAATAACCCAAATTTATCCGATATTTACGTCTACATTGCTGGACCTGTGGAAGGCGCAAAACAAAAGAAAAAATCTTTAAAAGGACATATACAAACTATCCTAGATTGTACGGTAAGCTACTTACTACACAAATATTCGGCAGTCCCCAGGTAACATTAGATAATGAGATTATGGATTGCAGGTAGAGCCACTCAGGAGCCCCTATCCTCATTATATAGCACTTAGAAACCTGCTGTCGTCATATTAAAAGGAGTATCAGATCTTGCAGACTGCATCAGGCTTATGGCTTTGTGAGCTACAGAACCGGACACAGCCGCTTCCCGCCTACATAATTAAAGGCCTGTTTGTACATCTCTGTAGCTCACATGAACCATACCTTGTTCTTAATACAACACCAGGCAGCATGTTTCTAGGTGCTATAGAACCATATATTGGGGTTTCTGATCTGAAGCTCCCCCTGCAAACCCTAAACTTTAAACTCATCTCAATAAAAATTGTAAGAAGAGTTCATATTTGGACATGGTGAGATCTAACACATAAAAGGGGGGATTCTGAAGACATTTCATCCCCATAAAGGGGATGATTGCCTTGGGTAACACCTTGTGACCAGGTTTCCCTTAAGTTGAATTTGTATGCAAGTCAGAACAGGTGTATTTTTTGTCTCTGTGACATTGGATTCCTCAAGATGTTTGGTTATAATGGCTTTAAGCAGCCGTAATGTCCTACTTGTCCAGCATATGGATCGAAAGTAGAAATACTTCATGTCGATTGCAGTGCATGTTGGATACTGTAATCTACCAGAGACTTGTTGTAGGGAGATCCTCCCATCAATACTGGAAACGAACTTACATTGACAATGTGAAAGACACTTGTCTGCATGATCCCGTATCACAGATCGCCAGGCTGGGGGGAGATTCATCTCGTGACCAGTGTATGATAGCAGCTCCACCCTCTGTACCCGGTGGGTGCTGCGCTATGGAAAGTTCAGGTCCAATCAGAAATAATATGGCGCACACGTTGAATATTTTATTTGAATGAAGATTTCACATGGTGTAGCCTCACCATAATATGAAGATAAGTGAGAATTTAAGTACAGATCACAAATGTGACTTTCGGTCATCCAACCTTTGTTGGGTGAGGGTCTTGGGAGCGCCTGAGCAAACATGGAACGCAATAAGCTACAACGTAACCAAGCGTTTTGGTCAGTGCGGAAGGCCATTCAGAGCTGATCAACTCGTCACGCTCGCTCAGAATCTGGGCAAGGAGGGTCGGCCGAGCTGTGGGGGAACTGTTCAGAAAACAGAAAGTTGTAATATCACCAAAACACGGCTTGCTCTGGATCATAACATGAGGGACAGGACTGTCATGGAGTCCCACCCTCCTCCCTGGAAATGTGTCTTGATGAAGCAGGGACAAGTCTTCCAGGTCTGAGCACTAGACAATTTGCCACGAAGTCATATCTCATTATGACCAATTTTTAATTTTTCATTTCCTGTGCTTTAAAATTCCAAAACTTTTTTAGTATTTTTTTTTGTGTACAACATGCATCGGCTCATTTTATGTGTTTATTGTATCCTTCCTTGTCCGAGTATTTAATATTCCGCCCTGCACTGGAATCAGGAAAAAAGACAATTCCAATGGGTGAAGTTGGAACAAAATCCCAAACAAACCATATTTGTGCATATTTTGTGGACAAAGTTAATTACGCCTCCAAAATGACACTCACTTTATTTTTTTGGGTCGCACTCACAGGGTTTTAATCGATTTTTAAAAATTGAATTCTTTTGGCATCAAATTCTTTTTTTTGCATTATGCCCTACTCGGATGCCTTATAAACTTTTTCATACTATCCGGATTACAGAGCTGTGTAAGGCTAACATTTTTGTGGGACTAGATGACTTTCATTGCAACCATGTTGGGGACTGTCCCCATTTTTGATCACTTTTATATCGTAGCAATAAATTAAGCATAACAGACTCACTCGCTAGGGAATAACCAGAAGACTTTTGGAAAAGGCAAGTAATTACCGGAACATGATTTTATTTTGTTTACCTTTTAATATGCGTTGTAGATAAAAGAAGATGATTTAAAAAAAATATTCAAAAATGAAAAAAAAAAATACCCCAACTTATTTTTTTGCTACTTTTTTCGGTCCCTTCATGGTGGCCTGAAAACACTAGGGGGTCTGGTCGCTCATGCAAATATACCTGCAACTACAACTGTATTGGATACAAGGAAAATTGTATATACGTACCTTTTATATTCACAGCCTGCCTTAGGCAGTCTGTGATAAAGAGTGTGTTAAGAACTTCCAACAGATTCCTGCAACCACATCAGCAACACAATGATGTTTTGTGGGGGAATGTCCGAATTGCCAGAAATATGACTGCAAAACCTGTGAAAAATGTCTTGGGTCCAAGTATTTATGTGAAAAATGATCATCTTGAGATACTCACCACGGACAATTTAATCCCTTTAAGTGTTGCCAGCCCACCGACCTCAGGTGATCAATGTTGATCTGACAGCAGATACCTCCCAGTAGGGAGGGGGCTCAGCTTGTGAACCTTTCCTTTGGTACAGGTCTTCTGGCGGCTACATGTCCTACACTGTGGGAGCACACCAGCAACGCTCAAGCCCATGCCCTCTCCATTGGGAGAAGTGGGGCACGCCCGTACTTCTGAAGAAAGCAGTGTGCACCATCATTCTCCCCACTGTGTGACGGAAGTTAGGTGGGAATAGTCCATTCGAAATGGTAATGAACGATTACCATTGGATCTGTGCAGCCTCTAAACCTCGTTGAGGGAACACATGTGCTAGAGGGCAGTCCTCTTAAGGTTAAATGGAAAACTCTGAGTTGCAAGATGTATCTGGGTGAAGTGACAAAAAGGATAAACCCTTAAGTGTCCGTGCTTACCATTCGCGAGGGATTTACCTTGTTCGGCGAGCACAGCTGTAAGATCTGCTGTTGTGGGGATTAACACCGGACCCACATAGACAAGGCTGGAGCACGCAGCGACATCCGGAGCCGCTCGCTGGCTAACCCACGTTGGGCACATGGAGACCCTCCAGGCACGACAGATCTGGTTTAGGAGACATGTTGAGTGCAATTGCTTTAAACATTTAGTGGGAGTGATTGAGAAATTATTTGTACTCGAAATGAATATCCTGAATCATTGAAAGTCTCCTTTTTGATAAGAGGGCAAGCTGTGGGCTGCTTTTAGGCGTTAGCAATGAACCTGGAGCAACTGCTGCAGAGGAAGGAAATGGGAAAATCCGCGCCCCAGGCGTTTTCCCTTTCTAATCGCACATGACCCTGGGATAAATCTGTTCCGTCAGCCGCTCTGTGGGGAAAAGATTATTTAAATGGCCCTAATGTTATTTAGCGGATCGATTAAGAGAACCCTCTCGCTGTCACCAGCCCTACTAATCATTATGGGTGGTTATAGCCGCTTCCTGCAATAGAGAAGGCATCATGCAGAGACGTACACTTCCCATAATGCCTTGTAACATAAGAAAGTGAGTGTAGGTGGCTTCTCAAGGTTTCCTGGCCACATCCGGGAGAGAGAGTCTATATGCCAAGGTGGATCTGGTATTTTTTCATGGTGTTATTACCTTCACCCTTCTTTAATACTTCATGATTCTACAGTAGCTGCTTGCACTTCCACCCTGCGTTTCTCAACAGTGCTACCCGACTCCTAATTTTCCACACAGAGGGGAAAAGCGACGATCAAGTCGTTTCCAGCGTCTAACACATACGAAACGCCTGCAACCGAGAATTAGGGGGTCATAGGCAACAAGTGGATATTATTTACAAGAAATCCTGATTGAGGAATGCCACAGAATTTGAAAGTATGAGATAGTAATAAGCGGAATTCATAAAGAAATTTCATTTCGATAGAATCCTCTTCTAGAGGAAGCCGCAAATGGGACATCACAGAGTTACAGACAGATAGCTCCCTTTACTTTCCCAGCGGATGTTCAGTGCAAGGTACGGTGAACGAATGCCACATATAATGCATCCATGGGGTGAGATGAGACAGACAGTGGTTGGAGACTGCTGTTCTGCACAATCATTAATCACCTCCCTCAACCAAGGAGGGAGTGGGGAGTGATACTGGGATATATGAAGAGAAATCAATTGCTCATCACCCCTCACTCAGGAATTCTCTACATCCAGGTAAGCTGTGGTCGTGGGAGAGGTTTTTGTTTTGTTGTTAAAGAATGCTGTGCCTCTAATCCCATGCATAGAGGCGTCAGTGGATCACGTATATAGATATCTTAAAAGGTACTGTGCATAGTTTTTTATGTGGAAAAGAGGGAGGTGGGGGCGTGTGGAGGTCGCTGGTGACATGTTCTCTCTATGACTTTCTGGCCTGTATAAGCTATGAACAACCGGATCCCAAATCAAAAAACTTTTTTGACACCTTATGAATCTCTATCTTTACTGTAGATACATTACTTAAAAATTCACAAACACACAACAAATAAACCAAAAGGAAAAACCTATCTCTCATGATATACTAAGTCTGGGCGTCTTTTGTCACGAACCTGCTTCTCCCGAGTTTCCTTTTAAATAAACAAACCAATAATGCTTAAAGGTTTTTTTTTTTTTCAATCTCTAAACAAGACAGATCCTGGAAACTTACTTCTTTCTTCGGAACGATGGGTTGCCACGGCATCGATCATTTTTCGGGGGTTGTTCACACTGGACACCGGTCATCTTCCCAGAGAGCCTTCAACCTGCACTGCGCATGGGAAAGGATGTTGGTTTAGTTGGTGTAAGAACACAAATCAGGTGAAAGAAGCAGAAGACGAATAGATCCTCCAAAAGAAAATCTCCCATCAAAATCCCTCCTGATAAACCCGGGACATTCCTCATAGCTCCCAGGCACCGGGACTGTGGTATCTTCTATATGTGTTTCCGTGGCCATCCCTTCTAAAATCACCTTTTTACATTATGCTAATGATCCCGAAAGGCTAACTGGGCCTTTCATCACCAATACAAAAAGACCACACAAATTCCATACTTTCTTCATTCTATGCTCACCTGTTTGTTGTAGGCGTGCTCCAGTTTGGCTACTTTGGTGTAATGAGTTTGTTCTCTCCTTCTTAGGACCCTCACTTGGCCGTCTTGACTGAGGAAATCTTTTCAAGCTTTTCAAGTAGTTTCTGGATTTTAACAACAAAGATGTTCCAACAACCTTACGAAGTCGGCCGCACAGGTTACAATCTGTGGGCAAAGATGTGACTACAACAGGGCTTTCCACAGTCTGCCCTCGGGGCAGCCCACACTACTCTATTTTTAGGTGTAACAAGGTAAACGCCACTCATCCGGTCAACCACACAGCCTGACTTTAACATAGACTACGTGCCACCAATCTATGGGACAGTGTCTGCTTATGAAGCAATATGGAAGCCCAGCCACCTGTTTACCAACCCCTTAAAGGAAACCTACCACTTAAAAGTGGTAGGTTTATACACATATACATGGCACAGCTCAGGGTGAGCTGGTGCCAAGCATTTTTGTTAGGGGAACAAAGCCCCCTATCCAGAATTATAAGTTATATTAACTTTAACCGGCGCACCGCACTTGGGCTCGGCGCACCATGCGTCACCGGATTCCTGAAGTGCAGGGAGCCTGGTGACGTCACCGAGCCTCTCCGCACACGCTCAGCCTGCGCAACTATAGCACGGGGAAACCGACCTGCACTTGCACTTCAGAATCCGGCGCGCGCATGGTGCGCCGAGCCCATGCGGTGCGCCGAGTTTAAAGTTAATTAACTTATAATTCTGCGATAGGGGCTTTGTTCCCCTAACAAAATATGCTCTGGCACCAGCTCACCCTGAGCTGTGCCATGTATATGTATAAACCTACCACTTTTAAGTGGTAGGTTTCCCTTTAATTGAGAAATCTACCACCAGGATGAAGGATTGTAAAAAGCAAACCAACTACTGGTTTGGGCCCCATCTGGCAGGATCCACTCTTTTAGCTATGTCCTGGTTTTTACAAAAAAAAAAAAAAAGTTTTAAAATTATGAAAATTAAACATTGTGTTTTATAGAACCTGAGCCACTCAAGGGGCATTCTGAACGTGTGACGTTGCCGCTTTGGTTGCGTTTCATTGCGTTTGAAACGCATTACTACAGCTGAGGAGAAGGTGATTTAGCTAACTATTACTGTTAAATTTGTGTTAAGAAAAAATAGTAAATGCGATGTTAAACCTGTGAAACGCATGGCCCGAAACACAAGTTCTGAACCACTCCCTCAGGTTATTTTTTAAAGCAGAGCAGATCCTGCCAGAGGGGCTACAACCCCTAAGTCATGTGCGTGTTTACATCTTCATCCTGGTATAGGTGTCCTTTAAGGACACAAAAAGGCCAAGTTGTTAATTGGTTAAGGACATTGCCCTAACTATTGTTTATTGGGTTACACGCCATAGGGATAATGACAACCAGTCTACTTATGTACGTCACCTGGTTGGCATTTAGCAGACACATACTTTGCAGAACATTGCCTGGTTCTGGTAAGAATACTGAGCAATGACAAGGTGTGCAGTGGGCTCAGAGCATATACCTGTAGTAGAAGTCATCATGGTAGGGGTCAGTGCTCTGCAGCTGGAGGAGCTGAATACGGCAAACCCACTCCTTCTCCCGCTGCCGCATAACCTGCATAGGGGTCACGACGATGAGCTTCGGATTGTGAGGGGCCGGAAGAGCGTCCCCTCGGAGCCATTAACACCTCTGTGTGACGAAGAAGATACAACATAATAATGTATTAGTAGACGACTAAACTGGTCACATAAATATGTATTTGGGGACATGAGAGACATAATAGGTTTTATAAAGTAAGATTTTGACGGATTTTCAACACTTTGCCATTACAGGTGGGGTTACAAGCGGGACGTACTGCGGTTCTGTTTGGCGGCTGGTGAAGTAGACGTCTTCTGCTGTGGGTGCAGGTGAGTAGTAGATCCGGCGCAGAACTGCAGCTGCTGCGGGCCTTAAATAGGGAAAAAATTATAACTTTGTTACACAAACATAAGAGCTTAACCCTAACAGTCAGTTAAAACCGTAAGGACTGGGCCCTTTCCTGTTTTTTTTTCATGTCCATTTTTCACTCCCCACCTTCAAAAACTATAACTTTTTTTATTTTTACACGTAAAGAGCTGTGTGACGGCTTGTTTCTGCGTAACAATTGACTTCATAATGATGGTAAATATTCATATGTAAATATTCCTGCCATGTACTCGTAAGCGGGAAAAAAATTCCCAAATGCAGTGAAAATGGTGAAAAAACGCATTTGCGCCATTTTTTTGTGGGCTTGGATATTACTCTTCATTAGCGCCCCAAATGACACTGCTACTTTATTCTTTGGGTCGGTACGTATAAGGGATACCAATTTGTATAGGTTTATGTTTCATACATTTACAAAAATTAAAACCCTCCTGTCAAAAATTTTTTTTTGTTTTGCAACTTCTGGCCTAATAACTTTTTTATACTTGGTGTACGGAGCTGTGCATGGTGTCATGTTTGGTTTCGAAATTTGATAATATTTCAGTGATATCATTTTTAGGACTGTACGACCTTTTGATCACTTTTTATAGATTTTTTTTTAGATTTTCAAAATGGCAAAAAAGTGCCATTTTCACTTTGGGCGCTATTTTCTCTTACGGGGTTAAACGCATTGAAAAACCGTTATCATATTTTTGATAGATCGGGCATTTTCGGACGCGTCGATACTGATGGTGTTATGATTTAACTGTTATTTATATTTATGTCAGTTCTAGGGAAGGGGGGTGTTTAAATTTTAAGGGTTTTTTTATTATATGTTTTTTTTTTAAACTTTTTTTTTTATTTTTTTATACTATTTTCAGACTCCCTAGGGTACTTTAACCCTAGGTTGTCAGATCGATCCTATCATATACTGCCATACTACGTATGGGCAGTATATGGGGATTTTCTTCCTCATTCATTACATATTGTGCTATCGCCCCATTGTAATGAAGGGGTTATAAAACGAAATAGCTCGGGTCTTCGGAAGACCCAGGCTACCATGGAGACGGATACGCCGCCCCCCCGATGACGTCACGGGAGCGGCGATCCCAGGTAAGATGGCGGCGCCCACGCGCGCTATCTGTTTGAGCTGCCGGCACTTTGCCGGCAGCCCACGCTGTACAAACACCCGCGATCGGTGCTAGCAACCGATCGCGGATGTTACCGTAAGCCTTTGCTGCAATATGCAGCAAGACTTACCGGCTATGGAGAGGGCTCAGCCCGTAGCCCTCTCCATGCAGCGCGAGAGACCGCCGCCGTGAATACACGCGGGCTGTCCGAAACCTTTTAAATAAATTATGTTTAATGGAAACAAACAGTTAAATAAACTTCCAACATCTATAACTTTCGGAAAGTTTTCAAGCAGATCCGTCTCATAGTCATTCATTGCTTACAATAAGCTGTGACCTCATCACGCGATTACCAGACCGCGGACAAATCACTACTATTGAAGGGTCACGCCCTTTATTTCACTGTTCCTTCTCAACATATGCTACTTTGTGGGGTCTTCAGCACTGCAAGTAGACTGTTCCCCCTTCTGTGAAACTTTGCAGCCTCTTTACCTTATGTTTCTGATCCCCCGCCACACATTGCACGGGGCGGATTAGTTCATAGTAAGAAATAAGAATGCTGGCCAGTACTTGCAACCCACTTTGGCTGCCGAACAGGGGGTCCATGCATCAGATTTCTGTATGATGCAAGGACTCCCTCCTGGGCAATTGTGCAGGCCCGTGAGGTCAGTCTGTTTCCACGGTCGGGTCGGCACGCACTTGTGTGGAGCTAACCTTATGTAGGTTTTCTTGGTATTTTTGGTACCATTGATGACCTGTGCTTGGATAACACGATCATTGGGGTCAAACTCATGGCATACCCCAACCTACATAACAATGCCATAGCTGGATCCACAGCAAATAGGAGGCGTAATAAGTTATATAAGAGGTATGATAACCATATGTGTGAACAAGCTGTGCAACAACTGCACCCTGCAACCATGAAGGCAACGCACCCAGAAGAATCAGATGTTGGTGCATCCCTTAAGAATTACGTGTGAACACTACAAGCTGAGTACAAACAATTCCTACCTTATATTCTTGAGATGTGTGCCTGGGGCAGCTACGGAAGGAACACCAAAAAAGGGTACGGAACCCTCCACCTCCTGTGCAACCATTGAGCCCCGTGTCCCTGTAAAAGCTTGGGGCGACATTAGCCATCACAGGCCCATGAGGCCACCAGTTTCGAGCAAACTGACTTGGAGCATGCGCCCAGCTGCTGCTGCCTGAAAACCGAAATATAGTAATAGAAACCAATGCAGAGAACTGCGCTCTCCAAAACCTAAACCTGCTCCAGGGTAAAGCATCAACAGTTATTCCTCAGTAGTTCTTTTTCGGTCTATTAGATGCACTTTTAGAATTAAAATTTCTTCGTGTCCAATGGCCAGGAGGATACCAACACTGCCAGACCCTCCAGACCGTGTGATGGATTGGCGATGCCTCTGCACAGCTCTCTCCGTCTCTGCCATCCCGACAAGTGTTTTCTGGCAGGACTCTTGAGTGCTGGGCGTGTGCTGTGTGTTGTGTACTACTGCTGGGGCGTGTTATGTGTGTATGTGTATATCAGTGCTGGGTGTTCTTGTGTTGTGTAGCAGTGCTGGGCGTTGTTGCTGTGTGTATTTTATAGCATTGCTGGGCGTGCTTGTGTGGTGTATGTGTATAGTGCATGGCTGACTGGGTGTTGCTGTGTGTATGTGCTATGCAGTGCTGGGCGTGTTGCTTGTGTGTATGTGTGTAACAGTGCTGGGCGTGTTGCTGTGTGTATGTTTTATAGCTGCTGGGCTGTTGGGTTGTATGTATGCAGTTCTGGCGTGTTGCTGGTGTATTTGTGTATAGCATGCTGGGCGTTGTGTGCTGTGTGTATGTGTTATAGCAGTGCTGGCGTGTTGCTGTGTGTGTATGTTTGATAGCTGCTGGGCGTGTTGCTGTGTGTGTATGTGTATAGCATGCTGGGCGTGTTGCTGTGGTGTATGTGGTATAGCAGTGCTGGGCGTGTTTGCGTGTGTATGTGTATAGCAGTGCTGGGCGTTGTTTGTGTATCTGTGGTGTATGTGTATAGCAGTGCTGGGCGTGTTGCTGTGTGTATGTGTATAGCAGTGCTGGGTGTGTTGCTGTGTGTATGTGTATAGCAGTGCTGGGCGTGTTGTGCTGTGTGTATGTGTATAGCAGTGCTGGGCGTGTTGCTGTGTGTATGTGTAAAGCAGTGCTGGGTGTGTTGCTGTGTGTATGTGTGTAACAGTGCTGGGTGTGTTGCTGTGTGTATGTGTATAGCAGTGCTGGGTGTGTTGCTGTGTGTATGTGTATAGCAGTGCTGGGCGGGTTGCTGTGTGTATATGTAATAGCAGTCTGTGCTGGTTTGCTGTGTGTATGTGTATAGCAGTGCTGGGCGGGTGCTGTGTGTGTTATAGCAGTGCTGGGGTTCTTGTGTATGTGTATAACAGTTGCTGGGTGTGTGCTGTTTGTATGTGTATAACATGTCTGTGGTGTTGCTGTGTGTATGTGTATAACAGTGCTGGGTGGTGCTGTGTTTGTGTATAACAGTGCTGTGTGGTATGTGTATACGTCTGGTATGTGTATAACAGTGCTGTGTGTGTTTGCTGTGTGTATGTGTATAACATGCTGTGGTATAGCAGTGCTGGGGTTTGCTGTGTGTGTGTGTGTAAGCAGTGCTGGGTGTGTTGTGGGAATGCTGTAGCATAACTGTGTGTGAATGGATGTAGCAGGCCCGAGTAGTCAATAACTGCTGGATTACCAGGGTTAAGTCATGGTGTCGATAGCTGCATGTTCTGTGCGACCAACAGAATCTTATTGGGTAAATATGTTTTTTCCTTCTTTTTGGATACTAACTCTAGGATGCATCTTACAGTAAGCTGCATCCCATGATCCAGAAAAATACAGTAATCATTGCGGACATGTAGGGGAATTATCTACCACCTTAATATAATGTGTAATCATAAATAGGAAAACTAAGGGACCCTCCCAACTCAGGCTTCTGTTACATTTTATATCCCGATTTTGTTGTGCAGAAAATCTGCAGTGTAATAACATAGAATTAAAGTTAAGTGATTGGAAAAAGAATGTATACGGAGCAATTTTTTTTTCTTTTTTTATGCCAAACTGGGCGGCTTAATGCGGACTAATTTCTTGTTGAGTCCTTGCTGATTTTTTGCAGGCACATTTAATTTGTTAGATTGTGAAGGAAGAGTCAAATCATGCATCATTTGTGGGATTTTTCTTTTGAAAAGATTAATTAAAAAAGTATGTGAGTTTGCATGTAATCAGCGTATAAACATCCAATAGCAAAAACGGCAATATAAAACCGATAACAAAACTTTGATCTAAAACACATGCATACCAGACGGATCGGGACAGTGGAGCGTTACCTAGCCACGCGCCTAGAGCTGCCCCCGCTGAGTGGGACGGGCATAGGGAACGGTGTCTCAAAGGGCCGCCGGGTTATTCTGCAGAGAGAAAAATGAAATTAACATAAAGGGCTAATAATATGAGCACTTTATATGCAGTGTGGAGGGGATGCGCTGGCTGCCTGGCGCTGAACAGAGAATGCTGAGTCTATCTCTGTCAGCGCATAGAGATGAATGCATGACTCCATGTGCGACTGGTCGCTGTCTTCTCCTCGGGGTTGACTGTGAAACAAAGGAGCCTCCCATCGCTGAGACCCCCACCGATCAGCAAGTTACCCCCTACACAGATAAGGGTTTATTTGTGTACACCCCTGTACTGGGGTGTGTCGCACGCACATCCCGTTAGCTGGGGTGACATACCACTTCACATTTAGCTGGGGTGAGTTATACACACATTTAGCTGGGGTGGTATATACATCCATTTAGCTGGGGTGAGTGAGTATAACATCACATTTAGCTGGGGTGAGTATATACATCACATTTAGCTGGGGTGAGTATATACATCACATTTAGCTGGGGTGAGTATAACATCACATTTAGCTGGGTGAGTATATCATCACATTTACTGGGTGAGTATTACATCACATTTAGGCTGGGTGAGTATATACATCACATTTAGCTGGGGTGAGTATATACATCACATTTAGCTGGGGTGAGTATATACATCACATTTAGCTGGGGTGAGTATATACATCACATTTAGCTGGGGTGAGTATATACATCACATTTAGCTGGGGTGAGTAATACATACACATTAAGCTGGGGAGAGGATTATACATCCACATTGCTGGGGTCCAGTATATACCTCACATTTAGCTGGGGTCAGTATATACATCACATTTAGCTGGGGTGAGTATATCACACATTTAGGCTGGGGTGGGGTATATACATCACTTTTTCGGTTTTCTGTGTGTTGTGTATCGCCAGTGCGGGCGTGTTGCTTGTGTGTATGTTTATGCGTGCTGGGCGTGTGCTGTGTGTATGTGTGTAACAGTGCTGGGTGTGTTGCTGTGTGTATGTGTATAGCGTGCTGGCGTGTTGCTGTTGTTATGATAGGCAGTGCTGGGCGTGTTGCTGTGTGATGTTTATAGCAGTGCTGGGTGTGTTGCTGTGTGTATGTGTATAACAGTGCTGGGTGTGTTGCTGTGTGTATGTGTATAGCAGTGCTGGGTGTGTTGCTGTGTGTATGTGTATAGCAGTGCTGGCGTGTTGCTGTGTGTATGTGTATATCAGTTCTGGCGTGTTGCTGTGTGTGTATAGCCTGCTGGGCTGGTGGTTGTATGTTATAGCAGTGCTGGCGTGTTGCTGTGTGTATGTGTATAGCAGTGCTGGGTGTGTTGCTGTGTGTATGTGTATAGCAGTGCTGGGCGTGTTGCTGTGTGTATGTGTATAACAGTGCTGGGTGTGTTGCTGTGTGTATGTGTATAGTCAGTGCTGGGCGGTTGCTGGTGTGTATGTTGTATAGATTGCGGGTGTGTTGCTGTGTGTATGTGTAAAGCAGTGCTGGGCGTGTTGCTGTGTGTATGTGTATAGCAGTGCTGGGCGTTTGCTGTGTGTATGTGTATAGCAGTGCTGGGCGGGTTGCTGTGTGTATGTGTATAGCAGTGCTGGGCGGGTTCTGTGTGTATGTGTATAGCAGTGCTGGGCGGGTTGCTGTGTGTATGTGTATAGCATGCTGGGCGGGTGCTGTTGTGTGTTATAGCAGTGCTGGCGTTGCTTGTGTATGTGTATACAGGCTGGGTGTTGCTGTGTTGTATGTGTATACCAGTGCTGTGTGGTGTTGCTGTTGTATGTGTATAACAAGTGCTGTGTGTGTGCGTGTGTTGTGTTAACATTGCTGTGTGGGATGTGTATACAGTCTGTGTGTGTATGTATAACAGTGCTGTGTGTGTTTGCGTGTGTATGTGTATAACAGTGCTGTGAGTATAGCAGTGCTGGGTGTTTGCTGTGTGTGTGTGTGTATAGCAGTGCTGGGTGTTTTTGTGCAGGAATGCTGTAGCATAACTGTGTTGTGAATGGATGTAGCAGGCCCGAGTAGTCAATAACTGGATTACCAGGGTTAAGTCATGGGATTAGATAGCTGCATGTTCTGTGCGACCAACAGAATGCTTATTGGGTAAAATATGTTTTTCCTTCTTTTTGGATACTAACTCTAGGATGCATCTTACAGTAAGCTGCATCCCATGTGTCCGAAAAATACAGTAAATCATTCAGGACATGTAGGGGAATTATCTACCACCTTAATTAATGTGTAATCATAAATAGAGAAAACTATTAAAGGGACCCTCCCAACTCAGGCTTATGTACATTTTATATCCCGATTTTGTGCAGAAAATCTGCAGTGTAATAACATGAATTAAAGTTAAGTGATTGGAAAAAGAAATGTAGACGGAGCAATTTTTTTTCATCACATTTAGCTGGGGTGAGTATATACATCACATTTAGCTGGGGTGAGTATATACATCACATTTAGCTGGGGTCTAAGGAAGCTGAATTTTGGGAGAATTTACCGGATGGTTGTTGAAAGCAGAGGAGGCTGCTCTGATGTGGATGGGATTTGGGCATAAAACCTGAAAGAAAAAAAATGTATTAGAAAATCTATAATATATGTAAATTCAGACAATTTTAAACAGTTATTCCTGACATGTCCGTACCTGCTGCTGACTGAACATTGGGCCCACATGTTTTGGGGGAGTTCCAATCGGCACGGCTCTCACCGGCGGGCTGCCTATGACAGGGGAGGTGGATCGGCGAGGCAGAGCTCTCTCCGAGGCGTCTCGCTCAGCACCGTCTCTGTGCGGGGGAGGGATGGCGGCTAAGCCGTATTCATGTAGAATAGAGAGTGGGCTCATATCCTAAAAAAAAATAAAATAAAAAAAAGAGAGAAAAAAGATTAATAAAAGTCAATATCATTCTACAGAATACTGTATCCTGCAGGTTTTACTCTAAACCTAAGTGACTGCCATTTGTTTTAATTTGCAGCAGTCGCCTCATTTACATCACACATAGAAATACTATAAAAAACACCTTCATGACGTCGCAACTTATCTACTCCCCTGATTTGCATGTCTACATCACTGTCTCATAGAACTCCAAACTATTGCTGCCTATGGTCATGTGACTGCCGTAAAGCACATCACTAAATGCTGTGAGCAGGGCTCAGGGAAGATCGCCACCCCCATAATCATAGACACAAGTATAGAAAGTCTACATCACCTCCCCCCTCCCACTGTGCACTGCTGCCATGCGAATACATCGGGAAGTGGGAGGTGCTTAGTGATGGGGGGAGGTGACAGAGCATGGAGGGGCTCTGGTAACGCCCCCTTCAGATGCAATCGAATCATTATAAAAGTTGGTTTTAGAAGGAAGGAGGTTTATCTCGCTTGATTTTGATGGTTTCCTTTAAGATTTAATTTAAAATATATTATAAAAGTCTATCACGGCACAAGCCCTTCACAACATTATTCCTCCTTACCTCTGTCAGCGAGGGTCCTCTGATGGGCCGTAGGTCTGATGAAGAATCCCATATACTGGAGTTTATCCCGGATGAAAGCTTCAAAAAAAAAAAAAAAAACAATGATAATTGGAGGCATTTTAGGAAACATAACCCTATAAATTGTTACATTGTGTGAAGAGATATTTTATGATTTATGATAGGTGATGGTCCTGGTGTGGTGAGGGATCCTCTTCTAATGTCCCTGGCACCTGACTGTACAAGGAACTACATTTGGACGCATTCACCATCAGTTGCACGGCCATGGATTCAACACAAAAGTGAGAGGAGGACAAAGCTGGGGTGTGCTGCATCCGAAAGTGGCTAGAACTATTAGGGCTTATTCACACAATCTGCAGTCGGATCACGGCCCCTGGTCATGGTGTCACTGCTGGTCTTTCTATGGAGTGGAGAAGGGTGAGCAGTGCTGTGTACCACACCCCGGGGAGCCCGTCCGTCTGAATTTGGCCCTTATGCTGAGAGGGAGGGGGCAGCTGATGACACAAAGCGGAGGTCCTGGCTCTTCACTTCTATATGAATGATAAACTGCTGAAAAAGCACAAGGTTATGCCAAAACTACGGCCGTTCATTCTCAGGATAGTGGGGGGCATAGAAGTGGAGCCCTCATTGAATTGCCAAGCAGTATGTCATAACAAGAAATGGGAAGGTGCTTGAGCTAACAATATGCCGGTGACCAATCCACACCCTGGATTAAGGAGACTTCCACAGGGTGAAGTTCAGTGTCAGGAGAATTTTCCATTGACACCTCTAATCCATTATAAAGCACATATACAATATATACAGGAGGAAACCTATATACTGTGCACCAAGAATGCACAAAAGTGCATCCCTCTCTCCCTCCAAATCAGTGGATGCATTATGGACAGACGAGGCCAAGAAGTCCCAGAAGACATAACTGGCAGCATCACACAAGAAGCTGACGCCAACCACTATGGTGGAGGAGATGTCCTGGTGTGGGGTGGCTTTGCTACAGCAGAACTTTCACCACCATGAGCCCCATCTTGTAAATTAACCATAAACAAGCTGGTTAATAAAGCACAAAAATGAGTAAAGCCAAAATCCCAAACGCATGCTCCATCAGCCTATTACCTGAGTCCGTGTCCCACGAGGCAGGGATGGTTCTTCTATCTCCTTCACAAGCTGGCTAAGACTATGTTCTAGCTCCTCTTGTTGCTCTCCCAGGGGGTCATTGATGGGGGAAGTACTTCTGGCCAAAAGGTGAGAAGAGGGTATCTTCTCCTCCATCTCTGCCAGACGTTCATGTTCCTCCCGCCAGTCATCATCTGCAGAGAGAAGAACAATTGGATAAGGAGTGACGCTCTATATTGGTATGAGGTGGTAACAATAACGCCTGTGCAGGTGTCTAGGACGCTTGTAAAGGCAGTTTTACTGCTTGAAAAGAGTCCCATGTGGTTAAATCGATTCTCCCTTTGTCACGCAGCAAGCTGCAGCCTCTTGCAGTCTCTTCACAGCTGCAGCTTCTATAATTTGCATAACTTTTATAACTATATTTCCACGATCGCTGTATATACAGTTATAATAAAAGAAGTCCTCAGGAACCTCTTATTAGAACACATTCTACAATCACCAAACTGATGGTAGATGTCCTTTGAGACGGGCATTACTACTGTTCTGGAAAAAATGTGAGTGTGACCACTGGTGGTAAGAAAAGAGAAGAATAGTCAGTTATAGTCATGGGTCTTTCAGGTAACAATATTGATGACCTATCCCTATGAATGACACTGTGAAGGGTTAACATTCTTACAGATATTCTGGTCTGTTCTCTGCCTCCGCCAGGTTACTTGCTGTGGGACTTGGGCAGCAGTAACATAGAAAGACTACGAACCCAAAAATGCCCAATGTTCTTACAGAAAGGACACCATGAAACTGTCCTGGCCTGGCGGCTAAGATACAGCCTGTCACCCTGGGCAGCTGCCACCATGGAAGGAACGTGCGAGAGGGCAACTATTCACATGACCTGCCAACAACGCTGTGCATGGACACACAGGACCTGACATAGAAGTGGCTCCTGATGCCCCTCCAGAGCTGAGAAGCTAAAGGCAACTCCTCAGATATATCTTGTGTGTGCCCTCATAGATCCCGCCAGGCTACATTCACCCCATACTGGTCTCTGTTATTTAGGCCTCTCAAAGTCACTTAAAGCTGAGCAGGTGCCTCTAAATAAGGGTTTTGACCAATAAAAATTAGATAAAAATGAGAAAAATTGCACCCAAAATTTTGAACCTCCTGGAAAAAGGGAAGCATAAAAACCCTATGCCAGTATAAAGCAGACATTCGGGAAATGTTAGTTGCAAAGTTGTTTGGGTGCTACGACTGATCTGCCTGAAAAGCAGAATAATTTTTACAAATTTTTGGCAAAGTTATTTTTTCGTAACTAAAACACAAAACGATATCATCAAAATGTTTCTATCACTTTGCTTCCTCGTCATATGTTTTACTTCAATCTCACAACCCCCTGGATATGTTAAAGCGAAACAAAGGTGTAACCTCTTGTAATGTCACAGGGCAGATTTTTAAAAAAATCAGGTTAGGTCCTATGGCCCTAAAATAGCTTACACCAGAAGGGGTTAAAGGGTTGTGATCAGTTAGAGTTTCATTATATATGATGCTGCTGAAACATGTTAAACAGTTGTCTAATCTGCTGTAATAAAAGAGCCAACGTACCAATTGCTCCAGCTCCAAATGTGTCATCATTAAATTGGTCAATATCTTCATCCTCCTCCAGGTCTGGAAAGCCATCACCTTCCTCGAGAGACTGAAACCCAAAAAATAAGGTACTTAAATCAAATGCATTGCAGATAGCGATTCTAGCGCCTGCCCCCTGCATCATCCACTAATATCAAAAAAGGAAAAGAGAAAAATCTATATACAGGCGTCCCCTACTTAAAGAGAACCCGTCATGCAAAATAACCCCCTAAACTAAATATATTTT